>CM073570.1:13686684-14286684 GCA_037074615.1 Leucaena leucocephala
TCATATATAAACATTATTGATTCTACTCATAAAGAGCTAGGTTGGATAATCGTGGCGTGGGAATGTCAACGACAGGCGTTTTCTTTTTCAGTGTAAAACCAAACTTCTTAGACATGCCCAATTTTTTGCCTAGAGGCACTTTCCGCTCAAATAAATTCATCAGTGTGCAACACAATATAGAAAGGTCCTTTTCCGCCATGGTCATTCCTACACATATTGTTCTTCCATACCCAAATGGTAAATGATTGAAGTCATTCCCGTTTTAGTCACGTTGAGCAACTAATAAGAACCTTGTAGGATCAAAGTGAAGAGGATTATCCAAATAGAAGGGTCTCTATGTATTGCCCACGCGGTCACAAACACGCGAGAGCTTTTTGGGATCGTGTCGATCGGTTCCTATAGTGGTGGTTTCACTTGGACTATGAGGAATTAATAGTTTAACAATAGGGTGTAACTAGCCTTTACTTGTATGTTGTCATGAAAGAAACACTATGTTATCCAATTCTTCTTGGACTTTTCTCATCACTTCTGGTTTTCTCATCATATGAGCCATTGCAAACTTGATTTTGTTAAAGGTCAGTTCCACCTAACACCATATTCTGTCCATAGTAAGACAATTAATAAGTATCAATAATCAATAATTTGATACAATTTTTTTCATTATTGATATTGGATTAGACATTGAACCAATCGTGCTAATAGTTTAAAGATCAGTAGTCTAACTGTAATGGAATCGGGTAATCCAATCATTAAAATAATATAATTTACTTAAAAATACAAAAATATTATATTCACGTATAAATTTGGAAATAATAATATTTAAACAAAATCATGTTAAGTTACATGCAAATAGAACATTCATGTATAAAATATAGATAAAAAATAATCTAATAAAACATCCTCTATCATATTTTAGGACATCCTCTTGGGTTGATATAGGTTGATAAATAGAAACATCCTCTAGCATATTTTGTGATGGTTCCATTTGTATAATAGTTTGATCATCTTGTATGTGTTCATCTTGTTCAACATTATCACCTTAAGCTATAAGATCTACATCATGTCCAATGTCAACCTCAATAATGAGATTATCATTAACTATTGATATTCCCTCATAAATGATGTCAGTGGTTTGCTCTATACGATCATCTAGTGGACAATCACTCTCACTAATCACATCATTCTCAAGAAATTTAACATTCCTTGACTCTACAAACCTTTTAGAAGGTGGAGGAGAATAAAATTTATAACCATTTGACTTTTTTGTATAACTTACAAAATAAGCTTTAATGATCTAGGGGTCTACCTTTTTCTCCTATTGATTGTACACTCTTACTTCAGCAAGACAACCATATACTTTGAAATAATTTAAACTAATTTTCTAACCTTTCTAGATTTTAAATGGTGTCTTAAACACTGTCTTTGTGAGAACCCTATTTAATATGTATGTGGCTATCTTGAGTGCTTCCTTCCACAGGAAAATTAGAAGTTTGGAGCTACTCATCATGTTATTAACCATATCCAGCAATGTTCTATTTTTTCTTTATGTTACACCATTCATGTCAGATGAGTCAGGCATGGTATATTGAGCTAATATATCTTGCTCTTGAAGAAAATCAGCAAATATACCTGGTGCTTGTCCTTCACTAGTGTATCTACCATAATACTCACAACCACAGTCTGATATCACAATCATAATTAGTTTATCAATATATTTTTCTATTTCTACTTTATATTCCTTAAAGGCATATAATGCCTCACTTTTATTATAAAGTATGTAAACATACATGTATTGTGAGTAATTATCAATAAAGGTGATAAATTACTTTTAACCATGCATAGTCAAACTAGGGTAACAAATATCCGTTTGTATAATTTCTAGCCATTCATAACTTCTCTTAGCCCATTTATGTGACTTATTTGTCTACTTTCCCCTTATGTAGTTCATACAAGAATCAAATTCTGAATAGTCTAAATATAGAAAAATTCTATCTTTATTTAACCTTTTGATTCTTTCAACAGAGATATGTCACAATCTCCTATACCATAGGTTATAAAAATTCCCATCGATGACACTTCTTTTAGTACCATGTGAAACAGAAAAAGATTTAAGCGAATCAGAAATAATTTTAAATAAACCATCAATCATAACTAAGTTCACAATTAAAACAGAATCATTTGACAAAGTCATAAGTTTCTCATAAAGAACTAAATGATAATAAAATAAAATTAGTTTTGACATAAAAATCAAATTCCTCTTGTAAGAGGGAACATAAAAAATATTATAAAGTTCTAAAATATGATTATTTGAAAAAATTATATGAAAAATTCTAACGACTTTCACAGGGTATCCTCTCACACTACCTGAAAGGACAATTTTTTTATTGAGATGTGAAGGTATGCTTGTTAAAAAACCTGTATGGTAGTCTAAATGTATATCATTAAACTAGTGTCAATCTATCAAGTGTCATTATTAACGTTAGAAAAATTAGATTAAAAAATAATAAATGATAAAGACATACTCCTCATCTTTATTATATGTTACAAAATACCGCTAATACCTGTAAGCATATGACAAACACATAGTTTTATATATTTATTTATATCATATGGTTTTTTGTCATTATTTTCATCCTTAATTATATTATTTGTGCACCACTTAAATTATTGTGCCTTATAGTGAATTAGTGTTTAATAGATGTATAATTGTTATATTTATATTGTTTTCAATTATTTTTAAAATAAAAGGTATTATATTGTTATGATTTGTATTTTAGGTATTTGGGAGAAATCTAAATTTATAAATGACAATAAAGGACCACAATTCTAGAAATTGCACATGAGGAGGGGGCAAAAGGTTTTTCATTCCCTTCTTCAACTTATATGCTAGGAGGTACACACACAGGAGAAGGGAGTGGGGAGCACACGGCCACAACATCATAGAACCCATCCTTTGCCGTTATTATTCATCATCATCTCCGTCTTCCATTCACATACCCCACGTATGCCATTCATTCTGCAACACCACGTGACTAAAGACCCAAGCCGCCATTACCATCATCATTCATCATACCTCCTCCACACCATTCACCCCACTAAATCTGACACCATTCCTTCATAATCGAGATACCATCCCATGTTCATTCCATTCTCGGCCTCCATCTTTAGCACGAGAAAAAGCCCTCGGTACCCACATCTCCACTCATCACCTTCACAGTCGTTATCTCTAATCCTCATCAGCAACTCCCTCCACCCCTCTCGACAGTCACCTTCCACCATCTCTATCTCCCTTCCATCATCCACCCACACCCATCTTCCTCCCCCATAGTATCTCCCATCCACGCCATCACCCACTCCACATTCCATCATCCATCATTCACAGCACATCTCCCCATCCATTCCACCACAGTACAGTAGCGTTGGCAAGCGCAGAATCAGTTGCGAAGGTCCATGGCACAGTAGCAGAGTTCGACGTCCAGGTAGCAGTGACATATGGACCGAACAGAGTGACGACACAGTCTCCTTTTACATCTGACAATGGGTGGTTGTGCAAGCTTGATGGTGGCATCGTCTTCTATGGCAAACCACGCCTAGTGTATCCAAATCCCCCAATTCAATGATAAATATATGAGTTTGGGATCTAAAAAGGTGTTAAGTTACTCTAATTTTCTATCTATTAATTATCTTATGATTCATAGGTTTTAAGATAATTTTATAATTATTGAGAATTTTTATAATAATTTATTTATATTTATTGAGAATTATTATAATTGAATTAGTGTTTAACATTTGATATTGAGTTGATTATAATTTAAATTTATTAGTATCCTTTCTGCCAAAACTTTGTATTGAGGTTTTAGTGAGTTTTTAAGGTAGCTTGAATTATTAGATAATTATATCTCTTGCTAGCTTTAATTCTACTTTTATAAATTATTGAGTTATAATTGAGCATAGTCTCTATTATTTTTAGTCTCATTTTATTATGCTAGTGACAGTTAATATATTAAAACTTTAGAGAATATTTTGTAGCAATTTGAGATGACTTGTTATTAGATTAAAAGCTTAATTATAATTCTTGATTCATTGTTTTTAATTCTATATGTATTGAATATATGATTCCCTACATTATTGAATTGGAAAGTCACTTTCCATATCACTTAACAAAAATAATAAAAATATTTTATTTTAATTTATAGCATTTAATTGTTATTCAATCAATTAAAACCCTATTATTATAGCTTATATTGCATTATATTTAGTTACTTGCGAATTTCATTTTATTTTTGGCTACTCAAAGAGAACGACTCAATATTGCACTATACGCAATTTTTAGTTTAATTTTTAGAGTAACCTCAAGGTAACATCAAACGTTATGTTGTTTAAGCCTTATAGCATATAGTTTATATATGATGTCACCACATATCTACTTGCCTGCCGGCTTGAATTGTTTATCTAAGACTTCTAAGTACTCTTTGGTTGTCTTGTACTTAAGGATTGCTCCCTTAATGCTTCTGATGATCATTTATTGTATAAGAATAAGATGTAAGTGGTGGCTCCATTTCCACATATTATACATTTCTTTTGCCTCTCTTCATTAGAGGCATCATATGGTCTCGGAGTTTTTTCATACATCAAGACATAATTCAAATCTAAGAAACTGAGCTTTAGCAAAACATCATCCCTCTAATCAGCATAGTTAGTGCTGTCATTTAATATTGTTTTGTTGCTTATATTAGCCATGATCCTGGGGTAGAAATTGGATATGCAAAATGAAAATAGACAAATGTACAAATAAATTCACGAGTTAAAATTTGAAGCAATCATAATTCATTGTGCCATGTATGTATATTTAGCACAAATGTAACATATAAGCACTATAAATATGTATCACCAATATCTACATGTGGGCAAAAGAATTAACATAGCATGTATTTAACTCAAATGATAGAACTATAATGCATTTGTACTTTTTCAATACATGTGGGTTACTTAGAAAATAAAATGGTCATTCTATCCCACCAAAATTAAATGTATAATTATAATATATATACCTGTGGGTAAAAATAAATTATAGCTATACATTTAATTACAATTGATATTTTAAATCTATATGTGATTAATTACTGCATGCAACAAAATCAAATAAATAAAGACGCTATGGCTACTACTAAAAAATTACATGCTAATCACAAATATCAATGTGTATTGAAAATCTAAGTATACACAACTTAATGGAGCATTTGATAGATTAATTTAATCAACAAATATGACTAAATAATTTAATTTAAATTCTCCTACTATTTCATGTATAAAAAATATTTAATAAATTAATTTCAGCTCAAAAGGTTTTTAAAAAAATTAAATAGTCAATTTAATTGTCAAAAATAAATATTCAAAATAAGAAATTAAATAACAAATAAAAATTAAAACTTTAAACACCTTTTCCAAATGTCAAAATAATAGAGAAATTAATTTTATTTTATTTAAAATTTGTAGTGCATGTTATAGCAATTAAAATGATATATTAAAATTAAAAATAATTTATTTTATTTTGAACAAATATATTCTAGAAAATCAAATTAAATAGCTAAAAATAATTTTTTAAAAATAAAACTAAATGACCTATATACAAAAGTTTAAAATAGAGCCTAAACACAAAAGTCCAGAAATAAAAAAAAAATATAAGTTTAAAATATATTTTCTAAAAGTAAATAGAAAAAAATTATGATGGACCAAAACCGCAAGTCCATAAAGCTGAACAGAAAAACAAACAACAAATTTGTTCTTGGCCCAAGGAAGACGGCCCAGTATGTAACTGTCAAAACAAGAAAAATATTTGCTCGGTCGGCCCCAAACACATTTAGGTCCAACATGAAAAGGAAAAAAAATTGTATAGTCGACAACCCAATGCAAGTTCCCTCATGCTCCATTTTAGGGGCCAACATTCTAATCTAACTCTAAACTTTGCTTTGACCATAATAAGTTGTCCATACTATCCAATCCCCTACATGTATTTTCCCTCACCCCATATTGAATTATTTTTTGGTATAGAACTTTTTAGAAAGGGTTTAGGCTCACAACAATCTAAAAATAGAGCGAAGTCTCTCTTCCTTTTAAGCGATACCAATATTGGGCAGGGCGAACCGTCTATTACTTTAAGACATAAATCTAAACACCTAGGAACTATGACACCCACATTGATTTGTTCTTTTTTTATAAATAAATATTTGAAAAGGGGTTAGACTCATCCACAATCTAAAGGTAGAATAAATTCTTCCTTCCTCTTAGATAATACTAATATTAGGAAGGACGAGCTGTCTATTACCATAAATTGATTTGTGTCAACTCACTTGTGCTATTTTCTTGAGGCCTAACATTATATTGTTCCTTTCTGGGCCCTTTATTCTACCCAATTCAAGGCCCCAAAATATAATATAGGATAAGAGCAGGAGTTTAGGGTTAAAGTGCTCTTCTCTCCATGATGTGGCAGCTACATCTCCACTATTGCAAGAACTTCCTCTCCATCACACCATGGCTCTATCTGTATCTCTCTTCGGTGAAATCAAATTCAGTAGAGGATTGATCTTCCACTTAAGATGCCTAGGACCAAGAAGATGGAATTCATTACAAAACCACATTTTCTTACGCACTGCAGTTATGGAGGCTCCATTGACACAATAATAAATGGTCAAAGGATCAAAAATCAAATAATTATAATCTACCATATATCTCATATTTTATATCAGATTATTATTCACGAAGATTTTAAATTAATAAACAAGGCAATAAAGATCTTAAATAAGACTTTAATGCCATATGTTAAAATAAAAATATCTCATATATAATTTAATTAATACAAATTATAATATATATAAATATAAAATTTATATAAGATATAGAATAAGACTTATAAATACTTCTGGCCACTAATTTAACTGATCTAAAAAAAATTAGAACTTAACTCAAAGACTTGTAAATTAAATAATACAATTAAATAAAAAGAACATATTCTTCTAGTAATGTGTACTGTTATTACTATTGTGGAACTCTCAAAATGACTATCACTCTTAAAAATATTTATTACTTATTATAATTAATATTTAAATAAATTATATTATAATAAATATGCAGGCAATAACAGCCACCAGACAGACATGAGTGCCCTAGCATAGAACGATCAGGGCTTAGGGGCGGCCTTGACAGGAAAGGCGCTGAAAGACTTGGGTAAAAGGTACATAAGCCTCAATTAGTGTTCCTCTTGGAAACTAGGAACAAAAAATAAAAAATTGTAAGAACTCAAGAAAAGCTGGGAGACGCATATGCAAAGTAAGTTGATCCTATTGGTCTCTCTGGTAGTGTAGCGTTGTGGTGGTAGGCTGAAGTAATTCTTAGTGTGGTTTCATCTGATAATTTTTTTTTTGGTTGTAAGATAGGTGGTAGAGTGGAGAATTTGTGGGGTGGGTGACTTTTGTGTATGGCCCCCCGATTGAGGAAGAAAGAAAGGAATGGTGGCAGCTCTTAAGGAGATTGGATCCAGGAGAGGATACAACTTGGGCGGTCTTATAGGTGATTTTAATGATTTGTTGGCAAGTAATGAGAAATTTGGGGGCAGGAAGGTGTTTCAATTGTTAGAAAATAAATATTTCAATCATAATATCATCAGTCTAGATTATAACATATATGAATACAAAACATATATGATATGAAACGGAATACTTAGAGTTACTTCTCGCAATTAGCTTAATTAATTTGAAGAGAACTGATATCAAAATAGAATACTTGTCAAACAAAGAACACTGTCAGATAAATCATAGGTTCTTCCAGCTGGTGATTAGGCACAGTGATGGTAACTTATGTACTGCCCTCACCAGTGGGGAACCTTCAAAGGAGAGCTAAGAATTAGGTTTCGCTCTGGACTCAGAAAGAGATCTCACAATAAACTTAATTGTTAATTTTACCATTAGAAAATTAACCTTAAATAAACTGAGTCAATAACCCACCTTGAACTGGGCCCAATGACTACGGGCCATACTAAAAAATATTTATTAATTATCCTAATTAATATCTAAATAGGTTATAATAATAAATATTCAACATTCTCCCACTTGGCCCGTATACTCAATGTCACTACCCTGTCTAGGTAAACAGATGTTGTGCTACAAGAATCAAAGCGATAAGTCCCCTTTTATCGGGTATTACCTTCCATGTATTACATGTAACACCATCACTTAATGGGTATCACAATATACATAAACTAAATGTTCATAGTTTCCTATATCAATGTTTATCAATTTCAATAACACAAATGTATACAATCACAATTTGAAATGATAAACCATAAAATAAAATTTCATTGCCCATACCTCCACTAATCAAAAGTAGGACGAAGTCCCATATGAGGTACATGTGTGACAAAGATGTTCAGCTTTAACCCTTTCGTCAAAGGATCAGCCAACATGTCTAATGTACTGATATGCTCAATGAAAACTTGGCCATCCTGAACCTTTTCTCTCAAGCAAAGGAATTAAAGTTCAACAAACTTGCTACAACTTTTATTCCTTTTGTTATTCACTATGGCTACCGCAGCTGTGTTATCACAGTACATTCTAATTGGCTTAGAGACTGAATCCACAATCTTAAGCCCAGTATGAAATTCCTTATCCAAATAGCTTGTGCTTCAAAACGTGCAATGTACTCAGCATCACTGGTAAAATGAGCCGTTTGAGTTTGCTTAGGGCTTCTCCACGATATAGCTCTTTCTGCCAATAGGAATATGTAACCAGATGTAGACTTGTTCGAGTATACGCATACTCCAAGATCTGAATCTGAGTATCCAATTACGTCTAAATTGTTTATTCTCCTATATATGAGGGCGTAGTATTTAGTGCCTTGTAGGTACCTAAACACTTTCTTTGTAGCTGTCCAATGTGCTTCCCCAAGATTACTTTGGTATCTTCCCAACATACCTACAGCAAAAGCGATATCAGGTCTTGTACAAACCTATGCATACATCAAGCTTCCTACCGCTGAGGCATATGGGACCCTTTCCATCTGTGTAAGGAAACGGGCGATCCACCCATGGTGGATCAAACCCGACTGTGAGAAGTAGGGGAGGCAACCTATTTGCATGAGAAGTAGGGAACGTTTGAATTTGAAACGAGGGAGTTAGATACGGTTATCTAACTCCCCTCCCCACAAGCTATATATACATACATCCTTAGACAAAAGAGAATGTTGGTTGGTTAAAAGTATACAATTCCTCTATTTCTGATGCTCTATTTCATTATTCTCCATTCAGTACATTTACTATGTAACCGTGACTGGGAGCCTTCCATAGTCTTCTAGTCTTCGTGTGGGTATCCAGTGAGTCAACAAAGGATTCCAGGTACGCCCGAAGCCTTCATTGGCATCAGAGCCACGCAATACGCTTCCGCATGCTTCTCTGTCATTTTCTAAATTTTCTGGTTATGCACTGTTCTGTTGCATATATATGTCTTAAAGTGTTTGTTTAGTGATAATATGCATAGAGCATGCATTTAAACGATAAAGAGAAGCATTTCCAATGTAAACCGAATTGAAAATTTTTGTTTTTTGAAATTAGGTCATTAGAAAATAGATGATTCAGGACTTGAAAATGATTCCATTGTGTAGAGCACTAAAAAATGAAGAAAATGACACCAAGAACGTCAAAATCGGATGTCAGATAGAGAAGTTATGAATGAAAAACGAGTCGGGTTGTCGGAAATACTTATTATCATCCCCCAAAACAACGCCATTTTACCTTATTTTAAAAAAAATCACGTGGGTACTGTTCACTAAGGACTGGGCTATGTCCAACCCATTCCCAAAAAAAAAGTTTGTGGGCTGACAGAGGCCCATTAAAAAAAATATTATTATTTTTTTTTTTGAATTAAAAAAATTGAAAAAAAATGGGGGAAATTATGGTGGCGACACGTGGCAGCTCCTAAAAATTCCTAAAATCAAGATCTTTATTTTGACATATAATTTGCCTAATTTGAGAGGTAATTGTAGACCTATTTATGAATATTTAGTGTATTTTATAGCGTTTTTTAGTGTTTAAAAATTCCAAAAAATTAGGATAATTAATATGCATTATTATTTATGTGAAAATGACTTCATTTAGCACTGAATCTTTGGGACATACTTTAAATGATGACATCCCATTCTTGGATGAGGTCAATAACTTAGAGGAAAACCTGCAAGAGGACCCTGAGGGAGATCCTGAGGAGGATCCAGAACAAGATATTGATGAACTTTCTGTAGAAGACCCAGAGGAATTGATGGAGAAAGTTCCACAAGAGGAATCAGAAGTAAGAGATGATTCCGGACTGTGCTCGGAAACATTATTCCCCATCGAACCATTTCCTCTACAGCCTTTAATGGTGTCTTCAAATTTAAACTCCAAGATGGTGCCTATTCTTAACAGTGAATCTCAAGTTGAGGATGAGAAAGAAGTGAACCAACCTCTTACCCCTACTTTGGCCATGTATATATCTAAAAGAGATGCAGCTAGATTAACAAACATAAAAAGTGTTAATGGCGTGATTGGTAAATACATTGAAGGCATGATAGATAAGAAGCATATTGAATTCTATTTGAAAGTCATAATGGAATATATAAGAGCAGTAAGAGTTAGAGGCAAGCCCAAAACAGGATGCATGAGTAAAACATATTGGCTTAGAACAATAGAATTTGTATTTAACCTTATAAAACCGCCTCGTGAGCCTAAGAAACTAAGAAAAGCGATGTTAGAATATTGTAAAGCTCATATCAAATGATGTATGCTTGTACTTTGATTTTCATTGCTTTACTTTGTTAAAGACATGCCATAATACTCTTTCTTTATAAAGACTTATCATTATTACATGCCTTGTATGCAAGAGAAACATGTTTCATTTTATTTTTTTGTCTATATTATGATTCATGTATACTTTTTATAAGTGGGAGCTTTTTTAGATGATGAGTATTTTGAAAAGCAATATTTGATGAGAATAGTACTTATATTAATTTTTGATAGAGAATGATGGCGTTGCTAGTGCTTATGTGATGGGATGTACAAATATATTCTCTTGATCATAGGTCTAGTGATATTATTATTTTCTGATAAAAAATTAATAAAAGTACATGACATTGTATACTTTACATGTGCTATATATATGTAAATTCACTTAAATGTTCTATGGTTCAATAAATTAATATGGGAAAGGTTTGTCAGAGAACTGATATTGAACAATGGCATCAAAGAACATTATTGCTGAATTAAACAAGGGGAAAAACTCAACGGGGACAACTGGGATATTTGGCACTGAAAGGTCCAATATATTCTAGAAGAACAGGATGCCATTGAACCATTGACAATGATCATGGTAGAGCCTGAGGCTGGAAATACAGGTCAGCACAGGAGAGACTAGGAAGCCTACCTATCCTGGAAAAAGAAGAATAGCATTGCAAGAATCACCCTACTGAGCGCAATGGCTGATGACTTAATGTGTGAGTCTGAGACACACATAATGGCACAGGCAATGTGGATTGCCTTAAAGGATAAGTTTGAAGGAGTGTCCATGACTAAGCTTAGAAGGTTGACGATTAAATTTGATACCTATAAGCTAAAACCAAATAATCTTATGAGGCAACATCTACGAGAGATGTCCATAATGATTCGTGAACTGAAGGAAGTCGGACATAATCTATCTGACGAACAGCAAGTGCAAGCTGTCATCAGATCGCTCCCTGCCAGTTGGGAGCACATGAAAGTTAATCTAACCCATAATGAAAATATCATTACTTTCAATGATGTAGCTAAGCATTTGGAGCTAGAGGATGAACGTCTGGAGGCTTATAAAGCCACTGGACAAGCTTATTTGACCGAAGGTGCTGGTCCTTCATAATCAAAGCCTGAATCCAAAAAGGGCAAGAAATCTCAGAAAAATAGGAAGAAAGGCGGTCCTCTACCCAAGAAGAGCAAGCAACAGTACAAGAAGAAGGGAAAGAAAGGAGGCAAAACAAAGGTAGACCTAAAGAAGGTCAAATGCTTTGCCTGCCAGAAAATGGGACATTTCGCACGTGACTATTCTAAACAGGCCAAGAGCGAAAAGGTAACAGTGAATTATGTGAATTCACATGTCTCATTTGTTTCTAGCACTATTTTACTGACAGAACCTATTTTTTTTCTTGGATTATTGACTCAGGCTCCACATACCACGTAAGTCGAGATCGAGAATCTTTCATGAAATACCGTCGGTTGCCATATCAAAGCAAGTGGCTTTTCGTTGGCAATAATGCAAGGATCGAGGTTTGAGGCATTGGTACTTGCAAACTTATTTTATGTAGTGAACAAACCTTGATACTGCATGATGTCCTCCATGCTCCTGACAGCCGGCAGAATTTAATTTCTGTAATTTGCTTACTAGACTTTGGGTTTAATGGAATCTTTCATGGTAAAGTTATAGACATTTGTAGCAACTCAATATTTTATGGTTCATCTTTCTATTTTCAAAGCTTCTTTATTTTGGATCTTGCTAATGATTTTAATGTTCATGATTGCTTTGCTATTACTTCAAATAATCCTGATATGAATATTTGGCATGCTAGACTAGGACATATTAATCAAAATAAAATGATTAAACTTGCTAAAGAAGGCATGTTGGGGGTGATCCCTAACATGGATATGTCATTATGCGAAAGCTGTCTAGCTGGTAAGGCTACCAGGAAACCATTCAGTAAGGGAATACGAGCTGAAAACCCATTGCAATTAATCCATTATGACATTTGCGGTCCAATGAGTATGAGGGTAAGACACGGAGCTTGGTATTTCATTACCTTTATTGATGATTTTTCACGATATGGTCATATCTATTTGATTTCACATAAGTTTGAGGTACTAGAGTGCTTTAGACGATACATGAATGAAGTAGAGAATCAAATAGACAATAGAATCAAGGCATTACACACTGATCAAGGTCATGAATACCTTTCAGAATAATTCAAATAGTTTTGTGAAGAAAAAGGGATTATTAGGCAACTAACTATCCCTGGCACACCTCAACAGAATGGGGTTGTCAAAAGAAGAAACAGAACTCTTCTGGACATGGTTAGGTCTATGATGGCCCAAGCAAACCTTCTAATTTCACATTGGGGTGATGCTTTATTGATGGCAACTTTCATACTTAACCGTGTGCCCTCAAAATCAGTCACTTTCACACCCTACAAGTTATAGACTAAATGTCAGCCATATCTAAGCATCATTAGACCTTGGGGCTCGGCGGCATACATCCATGACAATTCTCATAGACATGGGAAACTGGGTCCTAGAGGGAAGAAATATATTTTTATAAGGTACTCTGAACCCTCAAAAGGATATGTATTTATAAGTGAAATTGAAGATGGAACAGTGACTGAAACAGAATCAAGAGATGTTGTATGTATTGAGACAGAGTTTCTCAGTAGGGGAGATGTTGACCGCACTGTATCTCTTTATAAGACTCAGGAACAGGACAGTGCCAAATAAATTGACATACCAAAATCATCTAGGCATGTCAATCTGAGTAGGAGCCAAGAATGGTCAACACAAAGACCGAGACAAATGAGAAAAGATAAGCAAGTTGCTCCTACCAGAATAAGTAACAGGGAAAGTATTCCAAAGAGACGCTTCCAAATAGAAGGTGAAGCACTCTTAGTTACTTCAGAAGGGGATGATGAACCCCGCACTGTTTATGAGGCCTTAGCAGGTCCTGCAAAGGAGGAATGGAAGAAAGCAATGAAAGAGGAAATGGACTTAATGATGAAAAATCAAGTTTGGGAATTGGTTGAAAGGGCGTAAAGCCATTGGGAACAAGTGGATTCTCAAAATCAAGAGAAAGATGGACAGATCAATTGACAAATTCAAAGCTCGATTGGTTGCAAAGGGATATACACAATAGGAAGGTATAGATTATGAGGATACTTTTCACCTATTGTGCGCTTCAATTCAATAAGACTTATTCTAGCAATAGTAAACAGTTTAAACTTAGAGTTACATCAAATAGATGTAAAAATCGCATTTCTAAATGGTGATCTGGATGAAGAAATCTGTATGGAATAGCCAATAGATTTCATTGAAAAAGGGTTTGAACACAAGAAGTGTAAACTCAAAAGATCCATTTATGGATTAAAACAGTCATCCAGACAGTGGTACTTGAGGTTTCACAAAGCAATTACCTCATATAACTTCCAGATGATAGAGGAAGACCACTGTGTCTACGTTAAGCAATTTAAGGGTCACTTTGTGATATTATCCTTATACGTAGACGTAGAGCTGGTAAAGCGGGCTGGCCTGCCAAAAATGGGCCAGCTCGCTTTAGGGGGTGGGCTTTTACGGCAGCCCGCCCCAAAACGGGCTGGCATTTTACCAGCCCGAGCACGCCCCCTTTTAGGCCCGCCCCTCTTTTTTTTTTTAATTTTTAATATTTTTAAAAAATTATTTTTAAACTTTTAGAATACTAATAAAAAATTTATAATGTTATATTAGTATAATTAAAATATAGTTAATGTTATACTCTTAAAATTCTTTACTTTTTATAAAAAATATCAAATTTTATAACTATAAATCTAAATAAACATTAACATAATATTAATCAATTATAATATGTCAACATATATTAACAAATAGGTAATTATTTTTACTAGTATTTAATAATAAAAGTATTCAAAGTAATATTTAGGTAAAATAAATAATAATATTAAAAATTAAAAAAAAAAGTGGGCAGCCCGCCCCAAAATGCCCGCCCCATTTTGAGGGAAAACGGGCCTAACCCGCGGGCTGGGCCTGTTTTTCCAGCTCTACGTAGACGATATATTATTAGTTGGAAATAGTCTTGCCTCTGTGATAGCTATTAAAGAATGACTTTCATCAAATTTCAAGATAAAAGACATGGGTGAAGCATAATACATACTTGGAGTCAAGATTCAAAGGAATCATTCCAAGAGAATCCTCACTCTTTCACAAGAGAATTATATCAATAAGATACTTGAACGATTCAATATGAGTGAATGCAAACCCATGGATATCCCTGTGGCCACTGGAGTGGCCTTGAGTTCTGACATGTATCCCAAAACTGAATTAGATAAAAAGCAAATGAAAAGAGTTCCATATGCCAATGCCGTTGGTAGTCTGATGTATGCAATGATGTGTACAAGACCAGATATTTGTTATGTCATAGGGCTGGTTAGCATATTCCAGTCCAACCCTGGTGAGAAACACTGGAAAGAAGTGAAAAAGATCTTGAGATACTTAAAGGGTACAGCTGACTATGCATTATGTTATCAAGAAAGCGATCTACGCCTAATCGGATATTCCGATGCTGATGCAGGCGGTGATGAAGAAGAATGAAGATTGACTTCAGGATACACTTTCTTGCTTAACAACGGTGCCATATGTTGGAGTAGCAAGAAATAAACGTGCATTGCTTTACACTCTATGGAAGCTGAGTTTATGGTATGCACTGCAGCAGCGCAAGAGGCTATTTGGCTGAAGAGATTTATCGAGCACCTAAGATTTGGGAATGAAAGTACCAATCCGGTGTTGATACACTGTGACAATACTGCAGTTATAGCCTACACAAAAGACCCTAAGTATCACAGCAAGACTAAACACATTGATATAATGTATAACTTTATGAGGGATTATATAGCACAGAAAATTGTAATTGTACAATACATTTCAACCAAATGTATAGTTGCAGATCCCCTGACCAAGCCAATAGGCAAAGAAACATTCGAGAAACATGTAAAAGCCATTGGCATGTTAAAAATGTAAAGTTACAGACTGTATGTAATACTTTTGTTTTTATTAATGACATCATATTATTTATTATTACTTATATGTCTGGATAAAAGTATACAATGTCTAGTATGTCGTACAAGTTGAAAAGGGTAGCTCTCTTACATGAGCAACCGCCTTTGATGCTATAAAAGCATTCAAAGATGAGACATATGTTCACTAGTAAAACAACAAGAGTGTTGATATGGTAGAGAAGAAACACAATAAGTGTCGCCTTGACTTAAAAGTACAGTGAGTCGAGATGAGATCCATGAGTAAGGATATGGATCAAACAATGGATTCTCACATCCATAAAACCTGTTGCCAGATGACAAATTCTTCAAAAATTGATATCATATTATGTGAATAGAATTGAAGAGTTTGGATTTAGATACTATGAGTGTCTAGACTTAAGTATGTACAGTGTGATTGATAGAATCAAAATGACATACACTCTTTAAGGATAAGAGGAACACCGTAACATGTGATTCATACCACATGTGCTAAAGAACCACAAATAGAAAGCAAGTGAATCAATCCCTACTTCATTGTTGTGAGTTCTAGAAAGGTATAATCCTTTCATTAATGTTATTTGACTTTGACAATATTATGGAGGTATGTTTCAGCGATTGCTACTTTGGTATATGTTATGTGGTCAAATTATATATGAAATAAAGGTATTATGCTAGGAAAGCGGTTGATTCATATCAAAATGATATATGGGCGAAAGAAAGATTGCCAAAATATACACATCCATGCTAGTGTCTATAATCGGTCCCTTGTGATATTATTTTGTTAATTTCATAAGTGTGGATATTATGTATAAGTGGAAGGCTATCTGAGTTATATACTAACTCAAAAGGGATTAGATTAGCCATGAGAAAAGTGTATACGGGCAAATCTAGGACATCCTAGGAACCATAACTTATTCTGATCAAGCTGCACTCAAGGGTTGCTTTATGCTGGTCTCTGAAAGAGGGATTTCTAGTACAAATGCCTGAAAGGAGACGCCATGCCTACGTGGTCACAAAAAAGCACCTAGTATGAAAGAAGGAAGAAAATGAGATTGGAGCCATAATATCTAATCCATCATGTGTGAGTGGGATGATGTAAGGAAACGGGCGATCCACCCATGGTAGATCAGACCCGACCGTGAGGAGCAGGGGAGGGAACCTGTTTGCATGAGAAGCAGGGAATATTTGAATTTGAAACGAGGGAGTTATAT
This sequence comes from Leucaena leucocephala, assembly GCA_037074615.1. Taxonomy (NCBI): domain Eukaryota; kingdom Viridiplantae; phylum Streptophyta; class Magnoliopsida; order Fabales; family Fabaceae; genus Leucaena; species Leucaena leucocephala. Next base: position 13,703,727 of record CM073570.1, read on the forward strand.
ACGGTTATCTAACTCCCCTCCCCACAAGCTATATATACATGCATCCTCAGACAGAAGAGAATATTGGTTGGTTAAAAGCATAAAATTCCTCTGTTTCTGACACTCTATTTCATTATTCTCCATTCAGTGCATTTGCCGTGTAACCGTGACTGGGAGCCTTCCATAGTGCTCTAGTCTTCGTGTGGGTATCCAGTGAGTCAACAAAGGATTCCAGGTACGCCCAAAAACTTTAATATGTTTCCTATCAAGCTCGATTTTAGGATATTGACTTAGACTAAACTGGTCTCCCTTCTTAATAGGAGCCACATTAGATAAATAGTTTTGCAGTTTGAATCGTTCAGGAATCTTGACAACGTAAGCCTCTTGAGACAAGCCTACAAGACATTGGGTTCTATCTCTATGGATCTTTATGCCAATGACATAAGAAGCCTTACCCATGTCTTTCATGTCAAAACTCTTGAACAGAAACTGCTTCACCTCACGTAATAGTCCCAAATCATTGGTAGCAAGTAGTATGTCATCCACATACAAAATCAAGAATATGATTTTACTTCCACTAGCCTTGTGGTACATACAATCATCCATGATGTTCTTAACAAAACCAAATGACGTGATCACTTCATGGAACTTCAAGTACCACTACTGTGAAGCTTGTTTCAAACCATATATTGATTTCTTTAGCTTGCACACTAATCGATCTTTACCTTATGCAACAAATTCCTCAGGCTGCTTCATGTAGACTTATTCCTCCAGTTCACCATTGAGGAAAACGGTCTTAACATCCATCTAGTGTAATTTCAGATCAAAATAGGCAACCAATGCCATGATGATACGGAATGAATCTTTCTTAGATACATGTAAAAAGGTTTCACTGTAATCGATTCCTTCCACTCAAGTGAATCCCTTTACAACCAACCTAGCCTTGTATCTACCAATATTACCTTGTGAGTCTTTCTTGGTTTTGTAAACCCATTTACAGCCAATGGCCCTTGACCCACTAGGCAACTCTATAAGTTCCCAAACATGGTTGTTTACCATGAAATTCATTTCATCAATCATAGCATCATGACACAACTTAGAGTTCATACTCTTCACAGCCTGAGTAAACGACAAGGGATCATTCTTAACACTTACATCACAGTTAATCTCAGCAGAATACACTACATAGTCATCAAGTAATGCTGGTATTCTCTCTCTAGTTGACCTCCTTAATTCAACCTCTTGGGTTAAACCAGGTTGCTGAACAATGACATCCTCTATCACATTTTGTAGTGGTTCCACTTGTGTGATAGGTTGACTATCAGGTATGTGTCCATCTTGTTCAGCATCGTCAACTTGAGCCATAAGGTCCACATCACGTTCAATGTCAATCCCAACAGTGGGATGATCATTGACTATTGATGTCCCCTCATGAATAATATTAGTGGTTCGCTCTATGTGATTATCCAATGGATAATCACTCCTATTAATCACATCATTCTCAAGAAACTTGACATTCTTAGACTCTACAAATCTTGTAGAAAGTGGAGGACAATAAAACTTATAACCCTTAGACCTCTCCATATAGCCTACAAAGTAAGCTCTAATGGTCTTAGGATCCAACTTCTTCTCCTGTGGATTATACACTCTTATTTCCGCAGTATAACCCTATACCTTAAAATGATTTAAACTGGACTTCCATCATTTGCAGATTTCAAAGGGCATCTTAGACACTACCTTTATTGGAACCCTATTCAATATGTATGTGGATGTCTTGAGTTCTTCCTTCCACAGAGAAAATAGCAGTTTGGAGCTACTCATCATGCTCCTAACCATATTATCATCAATGACACTTCTCTTAGTACCATGCGAAATAAAAAGAGATTAAGGTTAATCAGAAATAATTTTAAATAGGACATCAATCATAACCAAATTCACAATCAAAACTGAATTCTTTGTCAAAGTCATAAGTTTCTTAGAAAGAACTAGATGATAATCAAATTGAATGAGCTTTGACGTAGAAATCAAATTCCTCTTGTAAGAGGAACATAAAAAATATCATAAAGTTCCAAAATATTTTTATTTGAAAGATAAATGCGAAAGGTTCCAACGGCTTTCACAGGATCTCCTCTCCCACTGCTTGAAAGGATAATTTCCTCATTGGGATGTGGAGACCTGCTTAACAGAAAGCCCTGCATGGTAGTAGAAATGTGGATCATCGAACCAGTGTCAATCTACCAAGTGTCATCGTTAACGCTAGAAAAGTTAGACTTAAAAGTAACACACGATGAAAGCATACCTCTCATCTCCATTATATGTTGCCCCATATCGCCAATACTTATAAGCCTTACAGTACATAGTTTAGACATGATGGCACCACCCATCTGCTCGTATGTTAGTTTAAATTGCTTATCCAAGGCTTACAAGAATCCATTGGTTGTGTCACACCTAGGGACTACTCCCCTAATGCTCCTAGTAATCCTTGTTTTATAAGCAAAAGAGATAAGCGGTTACTCTGCTCCCACATATTATACCTTTCCTTTGCCTCTCTATCATTGGAGGCATCATCAGGTCTCAGAGGTTTATCAAACCTCAAGGCATAATCTAAGTCCAAGAAATTGAGCTGCCATAAAATATCGTCTATCTAGTCAGCATAGTTAATGCTGCCATATAAGATTGTTTTGTTGCTTACATCAACCATAATCCTGGAGACAGTAATTGGATCTGTAAAATGAAAATAGACAAACGCACAAACAAGCTCATAGTAATAATTTGAAGCAATCACAAGTCAATGTGCCATGTATGCATGCTCAGCTCAAATGCAGCATGCAATCAATATAAATACGTATCACTAATGTCTACCTGAGGGCAAAGACATTAGCAAAGCCATGTATTTATCTCAAATGATAGAATTAGACTGCATTCGTAATTTACTAATACTTCTGGGTTACTTAGAAAATAACGAGATCATTTTATCCCACCATAATTAAATATACAATTATGATATATCTACCTATACGTAAAGATAAATTATAGCTATACATTTAATTATAAATGATATTTCAAATCCATATGTGATTAGTGAATGCATGCAATAAATTCAATAAACAAGGATGCTGTGGCTACTCCTCAAAGAATTGCACGCTAATTACAAATATCATTCATGTGTATTGAAAATCCAACTATGCACAACTTAATAGAGAAATTAATTCTCCCCTATACAATCATGATGTATCTACCTGTAGGTAAAAATAAATCATAACTATATATTTAATTATTATTGATATTTTAAATCCATATGTAATTAATTAATGCACGCAACAAAAATAAATGAGGATGCTGTGGTTACCCCTCACAAAACTGCATGCTAATCACAAATATCAATAACGTACATATAAATCTAAATATGTACAGCATAATGGAGCATTTAATAAATTAATTTAATCAACAAATATGTCTAAATAATTTAATTTAAATTCTCTCACTATTTCATGCACCCAAAAAAAATGTCTAATAAATTAATTTTAACTTAAAAGGTTTTTATAAAAATTAAATAGTTAATTTAATTACCTGGGGAGAAATTAAAAAATAAAATAGGCAATTAAATAATATAAAAAACAAAATTTTTAAATACTTTTTTCTAAAATTAAAATAATAGAAAAATTAATTTAAATATTTACCGTACATGAAATAGTAATTAAACTTTTCTGAAAAAATCAAATTAAATAGCCAAAAATGATTTTCTGAAAATAAAACCAAATAGCCTATACATAGAAGTCCAAAATAAATAGAGCCCAAAATAATTTTTAGAAAGAAAAAACCCAAAATTCAGGCCAGTTTGTTCCAAATATATATATATATATATATTATGAAAGCCCAAAAGCGCAGATCCAATCTGCTAAATATATATATGAACAGTATCTTCAGCCCAAAATCCGTCAGCCTAATCTCTGCAAAATAGTCCAGGGGCCTTTCACAAAACACTTAGTTCTTCAGCCCAGATACAGAATACCCAAAGGAATATTAAAAAAGAAAATATATATATTGTAACAGCAACCTAATCATATGGCCCATAATACTTTTTCCAAAATAATAATAATAATAATGGTGCAGGAGATTCAACTCGTCAAAGGCCATTCTATTTTTTTTTCTACCCCAAATGTAGTAACAGCTCAATCAATTTTTTTAAAAAATAAATAAATGAATGAATGGCGTAGGCTTCCTTTTCTTTTCTCTTTTCTTTCTGTTTTTTTTGTTTAAATAAAAATCTCAAGAAATGCATAGAAAAAACCCTATGATTCTTTTTCACCATTCAGCCGCCACGCTAATGCCACACCATGAGATGATAACTCATGGCAAATCGCAAGGCCTTCCCCATCAAAGGAATGGGAGCTGTAATGCCTCAAATTCTTGGAGGTCTCTCTTTCGGTAATCACATAGTAAATGATTAAAAGATTTGAAAAATAAATTATATCTCTAGAGTTCCATAGATCTCATTAGAATTTTATATATCTCATATTCCTTTTTATATTGTTATTTATAAACACAAAAGATCAATAAGTAAAGTAAGAGTGATATCAAACTTGGCTCTGATACTACATATTAAAAAATAAACATCTCAATCATAATATAATCAATCTAGATTATAATATATATGAATACAAAATATATATGAGATGCAACGAAAGACCAAGTTACCTCTCGCCATTAGTTTAATTGATTTGAAAAGAAATGAAATCAAAATAGAATATATGTCAAACAAAGAACACTGTCAGATAAATCACAAGTTCTTCCAACTAGTGATTAGGCACAGTGATGACAACTTGTGTACTGCCGTCACCAGTGGAGAACCTTCAAATGAGAGTTGAGAATTAGGTTTCGCTTTAGATTTAGAAAGAGATCTCACAGTAAACTCAATTGTTAATTTCCACCATCAGAAAATTAACCTTAAATAAACTGAGTCAATAACCCATATGGGACTGGGCCCAATGACTACGGGCTACACTAAAAAATATTTATTAATTATTCTAATTAATATCTAAATATGTTATAATAATAAATATCCACCATCAATAGCTTTGGGGCTTTTCGTAGTTTTATGGATAAAGGGGGAGTGAATGATTTGGAGGGAAAAGGGATTAAATTTACTTGGAGTAATAATCGCCTGGGTGCAGATTTAATCAGAGAAAAGCTTGGTAGAGTTGTGTGCAATATAAAATGGAGAGAGTGCTTTGAAAAGTCACAGGGCGTTGGCGCTCGAGCCTGTTGGGTCTGATCAAGTGCCAATAATTCTAATAATTAACATGGAGGATGGTAAGGCAAGGATGAAGATTCAGGTTTGAAATGATGTGGTTGAAACATGAGGGATTTAAGGAGGTAGTAAGGAAGGCTTGGAAGAAAGGGGCAAATATGATAACAGTAGACTTGAATCCTTCTTGCAGAAGTTGGGTGGTTTGTGAAATAGTCTTATCAGATGGAGTAGGAGGGAGTTCTCGAATAATCGTATGATCATTGATAAATCACTAATGGGGTATAGCGGACTGTGTGAGGTGGGTATGGTTTGAGGACGTGAAGAAGGGAGTAAGAGAGATTGAGGATATGATGGAAGTATGCTAGGACCGTGAATAGCAATATTGGGCTCAGAGATCTCGTGTCCAATGGCTAGAGGCTGGAGATAAGAATACGAAGTTTTTCCATACATCTATTATATAGAGGCGGTTAGAGGAACAAAATTGTGAGAATGATGAATAAAGATGGTTTATGGATTGAGGAGTAGAAAGAGATTGCAGATTGCTTTGTTCAGAATTATCAACAGTTATTTGGGCATTGTGGAGAGAGGGATTTCTCTCGAGTATTGGATCATGTGGATTGTGTTGTTTTAGAAGAAGATAATATGATGTTGAGGCAAGCTGTGTCGGAGGAGGAAGTCAGAGCAGCTGTGAACTCGCGCGGAGGGTTAAAGGCGCCAGGCCCGGATGGATTTGCAGGGCATGTCTGGGATGGCGGAGTGCACGTCTGGTTGCTGATTATAGAGATTTGATGAAGAAGGGGCAATCTGGTGTGGTTGTCTGGGTGCCACGTTTGGTTAATAAGGCAGCTAATTTGTTTGCCAAATATTCCCTGACGAGGATGAGCCTGAGTGATGGGGACGGAGTCCCCTATCGCCCTTTTTGTGATTATTCAGGAGGAACACGTTGGTATGGGTTAAGATTTTTCCTAGTTTTTATGTTTTGAGATGTAATTTTGTTATGTTTGTACTGTTTTACGGTTTGGTATTAATATCTAGTTGGCCCAAAAAAAAAACAAATATTTTTTATCTAAAAAATATTAATTAAAAATTCTAAATCTATACTATTAAAAATTAGAATAGAAAATGAACACCCAACACTCCAAACTAATTTTAAAAATATAACTAGCAATATAAAGTATTTAAATTGATATAATTTTATCTTTTCACTAAGAACTCATTTGGTATGAGTGATTTTAGAGGGAGGAGAAGGATTTTACTTCCCTCCCTTTATTTGGGTATATAAAAATTTTAAGAGAGAAGATAATTTTTTTTAAAATTTTAAAAAAAAAATTCCCTTCTCAAGCTTAAAATCCCTTCTAAAATTGTGAGAATTTGGAAGAGAGATAATATTTTTATTTTATTATCTATAATTTTTTTAATATCCTAACATTACCTTTTTATTTTATAAATACAAAAAAAATCTAGCAATTTTAGCTACTGCCATTTTCTAGCCTTCTCCTTGAGCTTCGCCTTAGCATCAACCTCGATCTCAATTGAGACTAGAGGTAGAGGAGACGACAATACCGTGTGCAACGGTTGGATTATAGGAGGTGGTGAAATAGAAGAGCTAGTTGTTCCTAGCGATGTAATCTAACCATTGTTCTGCATTTTGAAATCTTACAAAAATTATCAATTGAGACAAACAAGAAATGGTATAATTACTGAACAAGTTTTGCTTATATATTTCCACAACTCCTTTAATGGATCAAACAAAACACCTTTGAGGCTTGTCTAGGAGCTACCAGTTATAGGATTTTTAAGACTTAAGTTTCCCTCTCAGTGAAGTGAGAGCCAAATAACTTACTAGCCAGCAATAAAAGAAGCAAAACCCATAAGTAAAGCAAATATTTCAAAAGAAAATAAAACAAAAACAAAGAAAAGCAAAAGCAAAACACTGATTCAGTTTAAAATATTTCACAAAAATTAATTATTATAAGAAAATATTATTTATATGTTATATTTTATTAAACTATTTAAAAAAATAATATAAAGATAAATTTGTCTATATAAAAATATATCCCTCTCCTCCCTTCCTAAATCAAATAAGATAACATTAAAATCTCTCTCCTCTCCCTTGATATTAATTCAAATAAAATAATAAAAAAATCTCTTATATTCCTTTCATTCTCTATCTCTTTATTAATATATTTAATTTTCTCTTTCTTCTATTGAGCCAAATATACCAGACTGAAACACAACTTCAAATAAACCCATGTCACAAAAGCTTTTTATTTTAGGGTAACGTTACAAAAATATCCTTGAAGTTTTACCGCAGGGCCACCCAATACCATATGATTTTTATAGGTACAAAAGTAACTGTAATATTATACAATATGTGTAAAATTGACAAATTATGTTAGTTGGCCATAAGAGAGAAAACTTTTAACTAAAAAAGTTGGAATGGACACAAATATAATATATTATGACGTTAGTTGATATCATCAATTATCTATTAATTAATATTAATTTATTATTTTAAAAAATTAAAAATAAGTATAAGATATCTATTAAGTTTATCTTTTAATTTTATAAGTTTTTTAAGATATCCTTATTTTTCAATAAAAGTTTTAAAATAATAGATTAATATTAATTTACAGATAATAGATAATATTAGTTAGCATATAATTATATAATTAGATCATATCTTTAATAAATAATTCTCTCTCCAACGTTTAACTAACATAATTTGACTTTTTTAATTTATTTTATAATATTATAGTTACTTTTACACTAAAAAAAAATTATATAGTATTAGGTAGCTTAGGATAAAACTTTATAAGTATTTTTATATATTTATTTTTTATTTTATCACATTATTATTTGAAATGTTACATGTGTAATTTTATTCTTCTTTTTTTTGATATAATTTTATTCTTCTTTTAAAAAAAATGTATTGAATCAAACTCTTGTGCATGAAGAGTGAATATTGAGCCATTGAGTTCTTGAAATTGAAACCCGTATCAAACTAACTCATCAACAAATATGGTAAGGGGGCTGGGAGAGCTCGACAACAAAAACAGTGACGTGGAGTGCTTCTTCATTTCTGACTTCTCTTTATTTATTTTGCGGAAGTTGATGTTTTTATTAAGAGGAAGTAAAATCATACTTATTTAAATGTTTTATAATACTAATTATATTTTTAAAATTATTTCGGAATACTATGTGTATATTTATCTTGTAGTAATCTAGAATTTTTAACTAATAATTTTTAAATAATATTTTTTACAAACTGGCAGTTAATAAATTATTTTTGTTTAAATGTATAAAAAAATACATTTTTGAAAAAACAAATTAATAAATCAAAAAGTCACACAATTTCGAACCCTTTCTCGTCATCGCCATACCATTCGAGCACAAAGGGCACAGTCAGCGTCAAGATCCGGCAAATTGTACTGTAGAGTGCAGAATACAACGGCGTCTTTTTTCTATTTAACCCACACTGAACTGAAAGCAAAGCAGAAGCCTCAAATCTGAAATCCCTCGACCCATTTTCTGTTCTCCTCACCTTCTCTCTCGTTTAAGTTCTCGGTCTCTCCATCCGAAGCGGCCTCAACCTCCATCGTCCGTCGGCCTCCGCCTTCTCGGTAAGAAGAATGTCGATCTCCGTGACTTTATTTCTTGATTTGTAAATAAAGTCAGTAATTAGTAGATATGTGACATCTCTGGGTAGTCTATTTCTTGAATACTCCACTGACCCCAGTATATACTGTTTTATGTAAATGGTAATGAATGTCCATCTCTGTTTGCGATGACTTCTGAAGTGAATTGGCTAATTGATGCTGAGTTATTTCTTGATTCGTGATACCGAATGCAGTATCTTGTTCTTTGAAAGTTGTTATCCTGCAATTTGGATATTTACTTGCTTTCTCGGAATTAGCCTCTATATGTCCAAACCAGCTAGTTAGATATCATTTTGTTGGAGACAGATGATCATGCTCTGATTGAAATTTTAATTTTTTTCCCCTTAAATTATTTATATTGCATATTGGCCACGGTTTCAAGCTTAATTGAAATTAATCTTGCCAGTCAGTTTTCTTAGTTCACTATATGTACCTAAAATGCAGTAAGAAAAGTTGCAGCTTTAGCATTCTCTTTGCATTATAATTCTCCGGCTAATTCATTTCAATACCAACAGTGCTTAGGCGTTTGTTTAATTGGGGCTTCTTTGTCCTTCTCCCTACAGGGTTGGCCATGCTCTTTGTGTCAAATTTTTACTCATCTCCGGTGAGACTAAAACCTTCCTGGCATTATGCCCCTCTTGGTCGTCAACGGCCTTTGCACTTCTCCATGCCTCCCTCCCTTGACTTCAACCACCGAAGTTTTTCCTTACGCCAATCACTTTGTATTCGATCTATTGATGCCGCGCAACTTTACGACTATGAAACAAAACTTGCCACTGAATTTCAGAAGGCCCAGAAGGTCAAGATTGCCATTATTGGTTTTGGAAACTTTGGTCAGTTCCTTGCTAAGACCCTCACACGCCAAGGGCACAATGTTTTGGCTTATTCTCGCTCTGATTACTCCGATGTTGCTCGTAAACTTGGTGTCTCATTCTTCCCTAATCCTGATGACCTCTGTGAGGAACACCCTGAGATTATTTTGCTGTGTACATCAATAATTTCCACTGAGCAAGTGGTGTTGTCTCTGCCACTGCAGAGATTGAAGCGAAGTACATTGGTTGTTGATGTGCTTTCAGTGAAGGAGTTCCCCAAGAATGTGCTTCTGAAAACCTTGCCTAGTGATTTTGACATTATTTGCACGCATCCCATGTTTGGACCTGAGAGTGCTGGGCATGGATGGAGTGGTCTTACTTTTGTGTATGATAAAGTACGAATTGGGGATGAAGATTCAAGGATTGCTCGTTGCAAGAAGTTCCTTGATATTTTTGCAAGAGAAGGGTGTAGGATGGTTGAGATGACTTGTGCTGATCATGATAGATATGCTGCAGAATCACAATTCATCACACATACTGTAGGGAGGTTTTTGGAAATGTTAAATTTGGAGTCAACTCCAATAAATACAAAGGGGTATGAGAGCTTGTTAGAATTAGTAGCGAACACATCAGGAGATAGTTTTGATTTGTATTATGGGCTCTTTATGTTCAACAAGAATTCCTTGGAAATGTTAGAGAGGTTGGATTTGGCTTTTGAGGATTTGAGGAAACAGCTGATCGGGCGTTTGCATGATGTTGTGAGGAAACAGTTATTTGAGAATGCTGGAAAGATGCAAAATGGTAACCACACAGTGTTCGATAGTGCTAAAAGAGTTTCCTCCAAAGATACTGGGTAAATTCAAATTTTGTTTTTAAGTTTTGTGATTTTCTCCTTGGTGTACTGGTATGTTGAGAGCAACTTAAATTTATAGGTTGTTTTTTCTGATTACTCTGAATCGGCTAAGTCTTCTTCTGATTGGAATCAGAATAAAACTATACATAGTTCTGCTAAATTTTTTTTAAAGCTAGTATCTAAATTGAGCAAATTAGATGTGTGCTGTTGTTGTTTACATGAATCGGAACATTCAATGCAACACAAAACAGAATAATGGTAAGTAGCTTTTGCAGGGAATGTTTTAAGTGCCTCCCTTCTATTTTACCCTTTTGAGGTTGGGGGTGGTGTTATTAGTGTCTTTGGCTAGGGCTAATCCAGCATAACATATGATCTTACCCTGCAGATTCCATGATGTTGCTCAAATGTACGACTGCATGTCAAATAATTCTAGCCAGGTTGATGATAACTCAAAGCTTAAGATTGCAGTAATTGGATTTGGCAACTATGGTCAATTTCTTGCGAAAACTATGGTACGCCAAGGCCATGAAGTGCTAGCATACTCTCGAACAAACTACTCTGACGTGGCCCAGGAACTAGGGGTCTCTTATTTCAATGATGCAGATGATCTTTGTGAACAGCATCCTGAAGTGATATTGCTTTGCACTTCCATTCTATCAACGGAGAAAGTTCTCAAGTCTTTGCCTGTGCAGAGACTAAAGAGAAGTACCTTGTTTGTTGATGTACTTTCTGTCAAAGAATTTCCTAGAAACTTGTTTCTTCAATACCTGCCACCTTATTTTGATATTCTATGCACTCATCCAATGTTTGGGCCTGAGAGTGGAAAAAATGGGTGGAAAGGTCTTCCCTTTGTTTTTGATAGAGTCAGGTTTGGAAAAGATGAATTAAGGATGTCTCGATGTGATCGGTTTCTTGACATCTTTGCAAGTGAAGGGTGCCGAATGGTTGACATGTCATGTGCAGAGCATGATTGGCATGCAGCTGGATCACAATTTATCACACACACTATGGGGAGGATTTTGGAAAAGTTGGGGTTAGAAGTAACACCCATCAACACAAAAGGCTACGAGACTTTGTTGAGTTTGGTAGAGAACACTGCTGGAGATAGTTTTGATCTGTACTATGGGTTGTTCATGTATAATGTAAATGCAATGGAACAACTGCAGAAACTGGATCTAGAGTTTGAATCATTGAAGAAGCAGATTTTTGGCCGTTTACACAGCGTCTACCGCAAGCAGTTATTTGAAAACACAAATAAATTAAATGCTTTACCGGATAGGCGTATGTTGCCAGAGATGTCTGAAGATAACAAAGTGGTATCATCCTTCTCACAGACTGTGGACAATAAATGAAAATGATCTTCAAATTCCCATCTTTTGTGTGTTTGCTTGCTTGATCTGCTTCACAGGCATGTGTTGTATTATACATGTATCTCTTCGCTGAAAAAACCAGTAGGATGATGTTGTTTTGACATGTTTTATTCTAGGAGCATTATATCGGTATAGATTTATATTTAGTGGATTTTTGAAGCTCTCTCATAACTTGCGAAGAAGCTGGAGATCAATAATATGATTTTTGCGAGCGACTCTGCCATTTCCATCCAACGGTGGCAAGAGTTTCTGGACACAAAATATTCTCTAAGAGAAGAGATTTTTTTTTTTTTCACCCGGTTAACCAGAGTTTTGTCCCGATTACATCCGGATTTGACCCGTATTGCGCATTTGGCTATGGTGGGTGAATCTACTAACGGGGATTTTTTGTATATGTCAAGACTCAAACTCAAGATTTTTTTTAAGCGATATCGAGCTACTTATTCCTATTGGTTCTAGGATAAGAGATTATATATGATGATTTAAGAACTGGACCAGGAGGTCCAATATGTCGAACTGTCACTTAGACTCTTCAGCAGTTCAGATTGGACTAAATAACCGCTTTTATGGTTGAGTCAGTTTGGATCGGAGTTGAGTCATTATTGAGCTGGATCGTAGAATTGAATCTAGAAGTAGAACAGATTTTAGAAAATCGGACAATTTTTTAGCCTAATAAAAAAACTGAAAAAATTGAAAAAAAAAATCTAAAAAGTTTTAAAAAAATTGACCATCTCAAGAAGCAAACTATATTTTTAGACCATTCGTAGTTGTACGGTGTTATTTAATTGAATGTTACTATGTTGACAATTATACTTATCATGAATTTATTTTCTATATATATAATTATATTTTATTTAATTATTACGTTATTAGTCTAACTAAATGGTCTGACCTATCATAGCATTTAAATTAGGACCTGCTGCTGACCTTTTCTGGTTTGAGATTTTGTTAAACTTCAAGTTAACGTGATTTATTTATATTTCGTTATGATTCTTATATCTAATTTAGAGATTTTATTATATTTATTGGGTGTAATTGTAGTAATTGTTATTAATTGGTGTTTTATTTAATTATATTAAAAGTGATAAAAGGGGCGCAATTGTCATTTTTATAGTTTTCCTGAACAGTTAATTAATAAGGATAAAGGAAATTATTATATTTTTGGTTTGTGCTGTAGGATATTCTGGAGAAGTTAGAAGATGAAGTCAATGGATTACAAGGACTCAGGGCATTGCAGCAAAGGATAAAGGGAATCAGACAAAAGGACCCAAGCTTGGTGGGTGGCGCCATCTATACGGATTATGGCGATCTTTACTTACTTAAAAGCCCAATTACAAGTATGACGGTGCCACACAGGATTCATGAAGAATAAGGGTGGAATTACAACTCCACGTAGGAATTCATAGACCGAAAGAAATTCAAAATATCTCCATCAAATCCAAAATCCAAATTCATAGTCTCATATCCAAATGCAAGTTCAAAATTCAGATTAATTGTAAGTTTGAATTAATTTCTTATCCTAAGACGTAGGTGCTAGTAGATGGAGCCTTAGCTGCAAAGCTGGTGCTGGACGGGTTATTAGAGATCCCAACGGCATCACCACAGAGGCGTTCATGATACATCCTCTCTTTGTAGAGTTGTGGGCGTGCCTCATTCATTGGCTTATGTTGTGCCTGAGATGGTAGTCTTAGAAAGATATTTCTTGGAACGGACTGCGCAAATTCTGAGTGACTTATTCGGGAAGGAACAAATGAATTGCCCGCACATTAGAACCTCATTTTGGAATGTCACCATGGGGATATTCTATCTTAGATAAATGAATTATAAATAAATAATTAGACTTAGGCATTTGTCTAGAGTTTTTCACAAGCCATGAGAGGGTTCTAGCAAATGACAGCCATACGGGACCTCACCTAAACAGCACTCGGAGATTTTCTACAAAAATAAAAACCACCTAAAAAACAAATTTCCTTTTTATTTTTTTAAGCAACATATAATAAATCCACCTACATTAACATGGGCTTATCCATACCGCATCCTTCTTCTTCTTCTTTTTCAAAACATATTTTTTAAACCTTAAGTAGAATTCTTTAAAAAAACATAAGTATTTTTTTATTAGTAACAATCATATTCAAGATACTGTTGAATACTAAATATAAGCATATCTCCTAACAAATATTTAAATTTTGATTTACAATAAGAGACTAACACCTTTTATTTAATCCAACTCCCATTGATTAAACTTTAGGGCTTGTTTTGATTCAATATAGGGGTGGAACAAAAAGGCTCAGAATGAAAATTATAGAAATAGAATAGAAAATTAGTGACTGAATAGATATTTGGTTAGCATTAGAAAAGAAAATAGTTTGATGTGAAATTTTATGTTTAGTTAGTTAAAATTGATGGAAAATTAGGTAGGAAAATATATAAATGACCATATTGCTTTTAATAAATATATATATATATATATATATTAAAAATCAAATCCTTTTTAAACACAATGAGCTGTTGCCTTTTTTCTTCCAACAATCCTCTACTCCTATAGTGAAAATACATTTTAAAATCCAAAATCCATTTTGAAATGAAATCGAAAATCCTATATTTAAAATTCCGCTTCGAAGTTAAAATGCATTTGGCCCATATAGGAACCATAAATTACTTTCCCTGCCCATCTCTAGAATGAGGTTAGTGTCTGTTTAGATAAGTTTAAAATTGAGGTTTTAAAAAAAGTTTAACTTAAATTTTAATTTAAAAAAATTTAAAATAAATAATTATATTTATCTAAAAATAACTTTTAGATTGAATTATAATTTTAAATAAATTATTAAAAATAATTTTTAAAATAATAAAATAATTTATTAATTATTATTTTTTATTTTTATTTTTTTTAACACTCTCTCCTTCTCCCCTTGCCGTCTTCTCCTCTTCATCACTGTCACCACGGGAGCTCGCCGTCGCTACGGATTATGGTTCAAATGCTGTCGCCGCCGTCCTGCTCCCCAAACAGCAAAAAGCGCTTCTCTCTCTAGAGTGAAGAGCAAGAGAATCTTCGAATCTGCGAGAGAAAGATTGAGCTCTGTAGCTTCGTCATCGTTCTCCATATTCGTATTCTTTCCTCTAAATCACGGTTCTCTGCAGTGTAAAAGAAATCAGCGATTCACATTGTTGTCGAAAGATCCGAGAGCCATGGATGAGTTTTCTGCCACATTGCACTTCAACGTCTTTGTCGTCGTCGTCATCTTCAGTGTTTACAAAACTATTGATAAATATCGTTCACCCTTTTTCAAAAATTATGCATCCAATAGCAACGAAGTGTACACCAATTATATATGTATGAATCTTTGTCAATGAACTGAGTGCTGTTTCTTTTTACTGTTGACATAATCGTCGAGTTTCAAGTTGCAATTTGATAATTCAGGCAATGTTATCCCAATGTTTGAGCTTCTCCATGGACAGAATTAATAGCTTTTGTGGTCTTTATATATGCCGTTTAGTTCTTCCCAGAGGTCTTAAGATTTCATAGATACGCAGGTACAAGGAAAGAAGATGGGATTTTAAGCAACTTGTTGGTTCTGGTGGAATGCCATCATCTCATTCAGCAACAGTAACCGCTCTTCAGCATCTATTGGGTTTTAGAGGGGTTTCAAGACGAGGGTGATAGAGGAAGGGCAACGGTGGAGGAGGGAGGAAGAAGGGAGAAGAAGATGAATATGACTGATGAATAGTGTTAAGTTGACTATTTAATTTTTTTACGTGATCCCTTATAATTTATTAATTATAAATTTTTTTAATTAATAATTATTTAAATATTTATTTATTTATAATTATTTTTTATAAATTCTTTTATAAAATCTTTTTTTAAAATTATTTAAAATCTTTTTTTTGTACGTATTTTTTTAAAAAATTGATTTAAATAGACTCTTAATTCTAGCCATAAGTAACAATGTAGATCAATTAAGAGGTAAATAAATAGGTCATTGATCAACTGGAGTAAGTGATGGAAAATTTCATCTGTTTAAGGAAAAATCCCTGTCTGTCCAAAATTACTTTTCACCTCTTCTTTCAACCAAATGACCATCATCACACCCATCGTCCGTGGGTTCAGCTGGTAAAGGGGTAAGAAATACTACTATTTAGAGCATGTTCGAACCCTGGAGAGTACCACTTTATTGTGGTTCCAGTCGCGGCACTTGGGGAGGCATCCTAACTCTTGGGAGCTTAGGTTTACGCCTGAGGGTAATAGACGGCTCGCCCTGCTCGATATTGGTATCGCCTAGGAGGAAGGGAGACTTCGCCCTGCCCTTGGATCGTGGGTGAGTCCAACCATTTTCTAAAAATTTTTGTACCAAAAAAAAAAAAAAGGCCATCATCACCATTAGAAAATTTGAATTTTCCACTTCCCTCATTCAATTTTCCCTCAACCAAACGGACCTTTAAAGTAGAGCTAAAAAAACAAGAACATATCCCTACAGAGCTGGCCTATGAAAGCTCAGGCATAAAAAGAACATTCATCATGCAAAAACCAAAGTGTTGACAAAGCCCATCCCTTGACCTCATCGGCCTAGGGCTAGCTTTGTGGGCCTCAAGCCCTTTTACATATATATTTTTTAAATAATAAAAGCATTAAAACTAATAAATTTCTAATTCAAATAACAAAATCACGTTATATAATTATAAAAATAATCTCTTGCTAAAAAAATTTATAATCTAAAAAAATTTACACATATTAACATAAATCAAATTATTATATAAAATCCAAATCAACTAATGTTTTAAAGTTCAAATGAATAAAATAGTCTAAATCGAAACAAGCAAACCATTCTATCAAATCCAATTCTAAAAGAAAAGACAATAAAAATTAAATCTTTGCAGAATAAACGACAACATAAAAATGTCAATAATATTAATATCATAAGCAATTTCTAGAGAAAAGAAATAAATAATCAGGCCTAGAGGATTTTACATCAACCCTAAAGGGCCCACCTATTTACGCCATCAACCCATTAGGATTGGCCTTATAGCCGATCGAACTCACGGGTTGATGGTGATAGTGTTTCGCCTGCACCTATTAGATCACGAGTTCAAACAAGGCAATTCACAAGGACTGGCCATTACATATCAATTTGCTATTTGAATGTCTAAATCTCAAATACGGGCTAGCAATTTTTCAACCTTAATGGGGGGCGACTTGTATTTCCGGTTCTAACTTTAAAAAATGAATATAGCTTGGACTTCAGAGTTGGACTAAACAAAAAAAATTTAACGTGATACTCCAGGCATAATTAAGTAATACTAATTGCATTATATTATGGACTTGCGATGCTAAACTATACACACATCAAAACGGTTGATTCACCTAAATCAACATATAACGTTAAAAGTGTTGCCCCAGCCAATTGTAAAAAATATTAATGATTAAAATTAATTTTTTAACAATTAATATTAGTTTTTTAATATTTATAATGATTTTATTTATTTTTTAATATTTTTAAAATAATATTGATAAAAAAAATTTTAAAGTAAAATTGGACTTTAATCCAACAAAAAAATTCTAACACTATTTTGAAACAATACTAGCTAGTGGCATTAGAAAAGCAACCAATGGCTTCAAATTTATACCATGTACTAGAACAGTCATAAATATATACTATAATTAAAAAGTTAATCTTAGTTATAAATATAATATCTATTTTTAATGAGTTTATTAAAAAAAATAATTAGGATGTTCTAAAAAATATATGATATTAATTAACTAATTTTTTTAATATAAATAAATTAATTAAATAAGTCTTATATTAAGGATTAGAAGTGTATTACATATTTCATGGACAATCCTATGCATGATTAAGTGGTACTAATTACATTATTGACTCGTGATGATCAACTATGCTCCCATCAGCGCCACTAATGGATTCCCCCTAAATCAACATACAATCATGTATGCACATACACACACACATATTCTACTCATAAAGGGATGGGATGGATAACCGTGGTGGGGGAATGAGACAAGAGGTGTTTTCTTTTTCAGTACAATACCAAATTTCTCAGTCACATCCAATTTTTGGCCTTGAGGTACTTTCCAATCAAATAAATGCATTATTGATGCCATTAAATATAAGAAGTTCCTCTCAGCCAGACCTATTCCAGAACATATTCTTCGTCCAGATCGAAATGGTAAATAATTGACATGATCATTCCCTTTGTAATCATTTTGAGCATCCAAGACCCTTGTAGGATCAAAGCAAAGAGGATTGTCCCAAACACAAGGGTCTCTATGTATGGTCCACATATTCACGAACACACGAGAGCTTCTTGGAATTTCGTAGTAGCCTCCCACATTTGTGGTTTTAGTTGGACAATGAGGAACTAATAGGGGACCAACAGGGTACAACCTTAGAGTTTCCTTCATAACAGCAAGTATGGAAGTTTGTTGATATGAGACTCTTTATTATGTTTTCTCTTCCCACTACACTTCCTAGTTCTTGTTGGATTCTCTTTATTACCTTTGGATTGTTTAAAATTTGAGCCATTGCAAATTCCATTGTGTTCGTTGTGTCAGTTCCACCAGCCAACATATCCTACATATATCCACAAGCTATAGTAATATTGATCAATACAATTATTTTATATTTATTTTATTCCTTCTGCATGGTCCTTAATGTAAGTATGCGCTAGATAACTATTACATATATTAAAGAAATTAATTCAATTAATTATTTATAAAAATATGCTAATTTTTTAAAATACACTCTTTAATTATTTGTATTAAAATTATCCTTTGATGGAAACTCTAAATATGTGCAAGCAATCAATAATGATAGTTTAAAAAAATTATAAATTTAAAAAACAAAATGTATTAAGGTCTTGTATATTTAGGACTAAAATAAATCTCATAATTTTCTCCTACATTAATTAGGAGCTGTGGATATATTTATTTACTTCATGTGTGTGTTTAGATATCACTCAAACCTTGGTTTTAAAAGTGTTTTTGACCCAAACTATAGTTTGAAGAAAAAACTAAACAAACACCCAATTTTATTTAAAAGGATTTATGGACTAAACCATAGTTTTATATAAGTTACTGGGAATAACTTATGGGTAGGGAAAAAGGATTATGTGTAGCTCAATTACTATTTTACCCTAACCTTTTTTCCACTCTCTCTCCTCCCTCTGCCCATCGTTTGGCCTCATGCTCTTAGAACAGTGGTTTGGTCCTCATTGCCCGAGGAGGAACCAGCCCTTTGGGCTTATGGACTCTGTCATCGTCGTCGCTATGAGGGAGGAGGGTCATCATCATTTGGTCATTGTCACTGGAGGAGGAAGCATCCATCTTCTTCCTTCATCGTTGCTTGTCATCTTCAGCTCCTCCATCATCAGGGCATCGTTGTCAGGTGGTACTTGTCATCTCTTTTGTCATTGCCATCATTCTCCTTTGTTCATCATCATTTGTTGGAGAGATCTTTGCATTGAGAAGATGAGAGAGAGATGATGGGATAAGACGCTGATGCTGCACAATGATAATAATTGTTTTTTTATCTCATACCCGTTCTGATAATTACCAATCACAAAAGTTATTATTGTAATAATAATCTAAACACTAATTTATTCAAACTCTATTTTTTTATAAGATCTTCTCTAAAAGAGCTTATCCAAAAGCACTTTAAAATTATTTTTTTATAAACTCTTCTCTAAAAGCTACTCCCAACGATCTCATATGTCAAATAAAAAAGTACGTCATTTATCACTGAAACACAAACATGTTACTATAACATCAACATACTGCTCAAAAATATATATTATTAAAAATATCATATTATGTTTTAATGCAATACTGTAATTATGTCATTACTAATTAAAACACAATCATAATACTATTCCAAATTAAAGATATATACGATATGTTGATTTTGTAATAACCAACTTTTTTTGAATAAATAAATCACTTTAAATTATGGGTAAATCACATAATAGATATATATTGAACAACTGACCATTTTTGTGATAACTAATAATATAATTAGCAATATATATATATATATATATATATTAAAAAGATACTACAAGTTGTACAATCACACAGCTACAAGTACATGCATGCATATGGAGAGGGAAAAACAATATTTAAGTTCCAGAAAATTGATTTAATGACAGTGAGGTTCCAATAATTTTTTTTAAAGAAAATGAGTTGTAAATATCAATTCAAACGTTTGAAAGCAGAAATAATCTTAATTGTAAACTGAGAATTAGTTACAAAACTTAATGTCTTATCTGTAATTGAGATTTTTCAATTTGAAATTGCATATATATATCTCAATCATTATTATTTGTAGCTCCTTTTTTTTTTAAAAAAAATCTATTAAAGACCCAATTATCATTAAATCGTTGTTTTATAAAACAACTGCTATTTTTTTCTCTGTGTGCATGTGTGAAGGGAAAAAGATAGATACCATGACCAGGGCCTTAACATGGGTGATGGTGAGTGGTATCTTGGAATTATGTTCATCATTCAATTTCAACAGGAACCCTGAGAAACCCTTACTCTCTTCTTCTTCTTTGCTTCTACTCTTCTCATTCTTCTTCAACCTCTGCTGAATCATGTTCTCAAGATCTGATCGAACTGCTGAACTGCTAATCGCATTTGTTTCTCCACACCTTGCAAATCAAACCAACCCAGCCACGGAAATATGTCCCATACGTTGGGCTTCCCAAGTAGTTCTATAATGCGCGCACCACTTTCCTGAACTCTGCTCCCATCACAACGATCTCATCGTCATCATCATACTCCGTCGTCCCACCCCATATCATGTTTGTTATGATGTTCAACACCGTAACATACATCTGCTGCCCCAGATCCACCGGAGACCCGACCCGAGTATACAGATAACCCACGGTTTTTCGAACCTCCTTGTCACGGATCGTACGGAGAGAATCTGAGACTGTGTTGCTGACAATCCATTGCATAAACACTTTCTTCAACATTCGCCACTCAGATCCAAAAGGGGTCCAAAGTATGTCATTTCCGTTGTAGAATGCGACCCTGCCGGCGACGGTGAAACTGCGGTTGGCGAAAGTGAGGTCATGGGCTTTAAGCACTTGACGAGCTAGTGAAGGGGAGGACACGACGATGATATGCTTGGTGCCAAGCCGGACGGAGAAGATGGAACCATAGATTTTGGACAGAGGTGAAGTCGTAGGAGTGAAGCTGGGGATCGCGACATAGAAGATTGCCGAACAAAGGGAGGCCTGGTGGACTTGGCGGTGTGCTGGAATCTTCTTTGATGAAGAAGACTCTTGCATACTGTCTGTCGGAAGGTAAAATTAGTTAGGTAATTAATTTTAATCACTTGTATCTAAATAACTCTAGAAATCTATATAAAGGACTCTAGCCCTTGGTTGATGTGTGTGAGATTGTGTAATCCTCACCATAGTGAGGGAGAAGTAACTTTGATCTTCCCTCAAAGTCCCCAAGTAGAGTTGGTTTATCTCCCTTAAGTGAGGATAGATTAGTGAGAAAACCCATATGGGTTATCATAGTTGTAAGAATTTATTATTCTTGAATAATATATATAATTCTTTATATCTCTACTTATTATTTCATTCTAGTAAAGTTTACATGGTACCAGAGCATGTTTATGATCAATAATCCCAAGTTATTTTCCCACACTATCTGTAGCCCTATGCTTCCCAGCCAACTAGAAGGTTTTTGGCATTTCTTCTTTTCCCACCAGCAACAAAGTCATTGTAGCTCCATTTCTGTTTCTTGAATACCGGAGGACTCATTCTTGTATACCATTCTTGATCTTTCTGAATCTTTCTTTTCTGGAAGTCTTGTGCGAAAGTCGCCCATGTCACTGCATCATTCTTTCTTCGTTCTTGCTTCTGCTTGATGGGGGTGACTCAACCGCAGATACAGAGATGACAGCATGAGGGGTTTCTTTATCTCTGGCCTTAGAAGAAGATTTTGTGGAGATGATAGCATGACTAAAAAAAATCTATTTCAGGCTTCACCTTCTTCGTTTCCACCTGCTGGTTCTTGATGATCACTCTCATGTCCATCTTCTTCATCATCAGGAATTTTGTCTCTATCTTCTTCTATGTCGTCAAGATCATCAGAATTATTAACAGAGTGCAAGTTTGAATCATCATCATCATCACTTTTATTTTCATCATTCATATCTTTATTTTTACCTTCATTGCCGCCATGTTTCTTGAATGGATTCTTGATGATGATCACTTCCTTCGAGTCCAGCTTCATCATCATCCATTGATTCCTCCTTTGATCGTTCAACACTGCTTTGTGAAAGCATTACAAGGAGGATTTTCCTTCGAGAATCCAATCCTGAATATGAAGGAATTGAGGAAGCCCATTATGCTTACAGGATTCGAGACTGTCTCATAAAGGAAATTTTGGTGCCACTAAGGAAAGTGTTGGAATTGCCAGAAGTTTATATTGGTGCAAATCAACGTGGCTCAATACCATACCATAGGGTGGCTTCAGTGGCCATGAAATTCTACACAGATAAATTCATGAAACACGACGAAGAAAGATTCAGCAACTACCTCTCAGATGTGAAATCAGGCAAGTCCACTATACCAGTTGGTGCACTGCTTCCCCATTAGATCATAACACCGTTGTTAGATTATGAATCTGATGATGAAAAGGAAAAGGCGGCATCAGTGGCAGAGTTTCAGTGGAATAAGAATGGTGTATGCATATTTTCATCCTCTGAACATGTTGTGCATTTGGATCTGATGGGCAAAGTTTGTGGATATCCTTCTGCTGAAAGCTACTTTAATAGCTTGAAGGAAGAAGATAAAAATAATAAGACATATGGTACTCTCTTGGATTGCTATACACGACAGTACCAAATTGAGATGGCCCTCTCCCATCTGCAGAAAATGAAGGAGTTTGGGTTTGCTTCATTACTAGGTTACAATGATATTATGTGTCTACACACCAACATTGGTCATGTTGAGAAGGTCCCTGGTGTACTGATCGAGATAACAAAAAAAAAGAACAAGGTTTTGCCTGACAACTTCCACTACAGAATCTGTATCAATGCTTTTGGTGTGAGGTATAATATTGATGGAATTGAGAGAACACTAAAAGAGATGGAAAACCAATCTCACATTGTCATGGACTGGAACACTTAAGCTGTCGTGGCTAATTTATATATAAAAGCAGGACTTACGAGTAATGCAGTTGGATACCTTCATAAGGGTGAGATGGAGAAAGCATATGATTGCTTTAAAGCAGCCCTACAGGCGAAAAATAGAGAATGGGATTCAGAGACCATTGTTATGCAGAAAATTGCAGTTGCATTGAAGAGAGAGTTTTGAAGAAATTTTCATATTGTGTTTTGTAAAATAAAATAGTTTGGTTAAATTCACCTTACTCCCTTGTGAGTTGTGTTGGCAAGTTGAACACCTAGAGTTAAAGGGTGTCAACTTGAGCGGGGGTATTAGAAGGTAGAATTAGTTAGGTGATTAGTTTTAATCACTTGTATCTAGATAACTCTAGAAGTCTATATAAAGGGCTCTAGCCCTTGGTTGATGTGTGTGAGATTGTGTAATCCTCACCATAGTGAGGGAGAGGTAACTTTGGTCTCCCCTCAAAGTCCCCAAGTGGGGTTGGTTTATCTCCCTCAAGTGAGGGTAGATTAGTGAAAAAATCCATGTGGGTTATCATAGTTGTAAGAACTTATTATTCTTGAATAATATATGGAATTCTTCATATCTTTTCTCATTATTTCATTCTAATAAAGTTTACACATACCGTGTGGTGGCAAAAATGGCCCAGAAAGCAATAAACACGAGCGTGGAAGTATCCCACTCGGTTATGGAATTCATCAGAATTTGAAAAGAAGTTGGGAAAGATTCAATCATGGTGGATTTGAGATTTATGAAGCGAGAAGGATAATCAAAAAAGGAAATATAATCAGCGGTGATGAGCTGGTAATTGGTTTGGTTTGCACTAACACCCACCTGTGATGCATACATATATATGGACGGATTCCAAGAGGGGTAGAAAAGGAAAGTTATAGGTTAGTTAATTATTACTCATAAGATATTTAAAAAATTGTGCAAAAGACACACGTGAGTAGGTTGTAAATTTTTTCAGTTTGACTCAAAAATATTGGAGGATGACTTGTACAACAGTCTTTCGTCTTGTGATAATTTACAAGTTTTTGTCCAATATTTCTGACAGCCTTCAATATTTACAATTTATCCTGTGTCAAATTATATTCATAAATTATGGAATTAATTTGAACTTCCTTTTCTTATAATTGAACTACTAAACTTGCATAGAATAATAAGTTGCGAATTGAAGATATGTGAAAACTAGATAACTCACTTTAAAACGAGGGTTACTGAAATTATATAACATCAATTATGGATTCTTGGTAAACCACTTGTGGAAACTAGGTATCACTTAGGAATGAGATTGTCTCTCCCAAAGGTTCTTTAATGAAATTTTAACAAGGATAAAACAGCATCTAACATCTTATGTTATTTTATAATAGTATTAATTACAAGAGAAAAATAATACTGTGAATAATGCTTTTTGTCATGCAATGATTGCTACGGTGATGCATGTTTATACAGAGCATGTAGTGCACAAAAGGATAAGAGAACAACTAATGGGATATATAGAATGATGATTGATTAAGACTTTATATTTATAATATTTAATATTATTAGGGAATATTTCATTTTAATTTTGATTTGATTGTTATCTTTTATCATTAATGTTATCTCTATTTAATTTTTAGGATTCTAGAATATTCTGTCGTTTATTTTCAGGGTTAAGTTGAAGCTTATGAATAGAACCTGAATATATTTGTTTTGTATATCTTTGATAAATTGAATAATATTAAGCATTGTGATTTCCCCCTTTTCCCTCTTTTAGTTTGATTTCTCCCTCATTCTTGTTTTCCTCCCTCCTTAGTCTCTTTGTCTTCTCTCTCCTTTCCCTGCTCTCCATCTTCCTAACACCGTCCTGCATCAACAACCCACGAAAATATCTAGCTAGCTAGGGTTTTATATTCTTCAAGTATATTCCATATCACTGGAATCATATTCTTACACATGGGTTTGGACTGTGAAGTGTGGGGCTCTATTGATATGAGTTCTATTTGGGTTCCAGCATACAAATCTTATTTATTCATCATCCCCATGAATGAAAACACATTTAAGCAATCAATAGGAATAATTTATTTTTTTTTATAAATTTAAAAAATAGAGAGTATTGAGATCTTATATTCAAGACCAAAATAAACTCCTTTACTAGCTTCTATAATTAGGACTAGATGAAATAATAGCTTTATTATTTATTAAGGAATTCAGTTAAAATTAGTTTATTATTAAAATTTTAAAATTATGCTCAATAAAGTTTATAAGACTGTTTAGTTAGGGGTTATTTAGTTAGTTAAAGAATATCATAACAAATAGTATTTAGAAAAAATAGTTATACTTTAGACAAAGAATTTTATATTGAAAACTAAGTATCATCTTATAATAAACACTAGAATGACCATTGCAACTTACCTACTTGATTATTTATATTTGTAAAATGATCATTTAGTCATTAGTAGCCATCATATTCTCCCTTTCGAGTATAGTTTGTAGGGGAGAAATTAAAAACTTAAAAGAAGAGGTATGTATGGCTAGGGCTAAGCATGGTAACCCCTACCTTGTGCCTAGCCCAAAGAAGGAATCACTACTAGAAAAAACCCTTATCATGGTGCCACTTCATAGCGGTTAAAAGTAAAAATGCGGTAAAAAAGGAGATATCATATCTATAATAAATCCACATTTTAGAAAATTTTTACGGTGATTTTTCATACAACTTTTATTAAAAGTGATATCGAGAACTTATAATGGTAGTTTTTAGGATAACTGCCATTATAAAACCATCATACTGCCTTCCTGCCATCTCTCCCTATCTGCAGAAAGAAAGTGTATGTCTCTTAGCTTGCTTCTTCAGTTCCCAATATCTCTACCCATCATGAGGGAAAGCAAACAAATACCTTTTATGAACTGTCTTTTTCTCAATCTTAAATACCCTTTTATTGTACATTTTTATTGTACTTCCATTTCCTCAATCTATTTCCTCTAGCATAATCTTTGTCTTACTCTTTTTTCAGTTTTTTTAAAATGGCATCCTCTTCATGCTCTTCTCTTTCTTATTCACAAAAAAGAACACGTGATAATTTTGAGGATAAACATTCTTTCCCATACCCAGTACTTGCTTCGCCATTTCCAAATCTCCTCAAATGTCTAGAAGAATTGATAAACAGAATGTATAGTTGGAGAACTCAATTGAAGAGCTTTCCCTGCATGTAGAGAACCTACAAGAAAGCGTCAATCATCTCCGTTTTGATCTTCGCCACCAACGTAACCATTAGCACTTCCTCCACCCTTCATATGACCAAGACGACTCCCAAAACTCAGACGACCTTTATCATCTGATTGAAAGGCTTCACACATTTAGTCCATCTCCTTTTTTGATACTTTTTGGCACTTGTCATGCGACTGTGATAGAATTCTATAAAACGTAAGAATATTATGATATAATATTTTGTAAGGAATAGTAAAAATAGAATATTTTCTAAAGTTAGTTATTATTATTCTGATTAATTTTCTCAAAGCTTAACAAATTAATATATTAATTTTACCTTGTTTAATTAGCTATGCACATTCAACAATGATCAGTACCTTACAAGAAATTGAAATTGAAGTGCGCATATTTTGGAAAAAATATTAATCAAGAAATCAAATTTATTCAGTAAATTGATAATGTAACAAATTGCTAAATACTGTTGATATATTGGCTTATTGTCTAATTTATTGGATTCAAGATAATATATATGTTATCTTCAAATATATATATAATCCAGGATCAAAGCTTTTTATAGCGTTTTTTTATTAAAACTCGCTGTTACATATACTTTTAATGGTGATTATAAATAAAACCACAGTATAAAGTCTTCAGACTTTTTATGGCAATTTTATTAACAACTGCGCTTATATGTTTATCTTACGACATTTTTTTCATAAAAATTGCTGTAAAAATTCAAAAAAAATTACTAAACCTAATATGCGGTGAGTTTTAAATTTACTTTTCACATAGTCACTTGTGGTCCCATTCTCTATCCGACCACCACAAACTTGGACAAAAGGAATTTTCTGTCATTTTGCAACTTACTTAAGTGACTCCATCATTGTTCATTATCTCTATCATTATTCACAAGGCTATAAGTCATCGTTTAACTTTATTATTTTGTGGTCTATAAATGTCGCACTGTGGGGTGTATGCAAGTGATTTATTGAAATGGGTTATAGAGTTTTGGGCGTTTTGTTACTGAATACTTGAATGAATTTTGTTCATATATATGTTTGTGTATGTTATGAACTGTTGGGTGTTTTGTTGCTGAAAAACCGAATAAACTGTTTTGTTGCTGACAAATCGAGCATATTCATATGTGCTATTACTTGAATTGTTATGTTGTTGGCGAACTATTTTTCATGCATTCGTGCTATGGTAAACTATTTTGTTACTAAAAAGTTGAGCATATTATGTCAAATTGCTCCATAAGCTAAGGATGAGAAAATATATATATCACTTCAAGGGTATTATTAGTTGTATAATATTCTTAACTTTATTTATTATTTTTTAAATAGAGCATGTACTATTCAGGTTTAACAAGTTTAGGTTCTAGTCAATCTGGGAAGAAAAAAGGAAGAGGCCTTACCCATATGAAATGGGTCTCTAGGACAGATGAGGGGTCAAATCCCATGAGGTTGTCGTTTGAGTTTGATGCTAAATGAAGGCAACTAGTCAAAATAGGCCAGTATTGAACATTTATGTCAGCCACATAGTGCGTGCTACGATTATCATTACGAACATCAACTAGAAGTCGGTTGACCAAAAAGATAAGGATATGATTTTGGATGACATTTTGATACATTTCTAATTCTATGTTCCACCTATTTAATTTAGTTATTCATATTTTTTGTACATTATTACAGCTTTATCTTATATATTTTTAATACTTCCACTGCAAAATTTTAAGAGCTAGATTCAATTGTCATCTAGTATGCCATATAGTAAGTTATAACTTTATTTTAATACTTTATGTTTAGCCATTAGCATAGTACTGACTCATTTCTCTATTAATAATAACCACTTCTATCAGAGATGCTTGGAAGAAGTGAAAAGAGACACATATGGTTTTATGTGTTCTCAACGTGTCCAAGAGATAGGAACCGCTAGGAGCTCGAAGATTATGCATATAGTGACATTATAACCTGTATAAGGAGGAAGATATATTTTGCACCTTATATTACTTATACGTATTACTCTACATTCATATATAACGATGTTTATATTTTGTAGTACACATTAGACTTTACTTATCATAGCCCCTGAAGCTAATGTGGTGTACTAATTCGATTCGTTGTTTGGACGGCCAAATATCGAGATTTCATTCATGTCAACACATGAGTTTTTCTTCATAGATTTGTTAACATAAAAGTTTAGTAAGTTATATGATATCTGTTTTTACTAATTGGAGATAGGGCTGGGCAAGGCTTCAACTTAGTCATAGGCCATACCAGTAGTCCTAATCCTTTATAGATTTATCCTTGAGTAAGTTTTTTCAAATAATTAAGTTTCAGATTTTAGTTGTAGTCACTAATATGCTCTATATTTTTCTATTTTGTTACCGTCAACCTAGCAGTATTAAGTGCAGATATTATATAATCAATTATATGTACAAGATCATTGAGATAAGGGTAACATATATATTATATGAGGTATAAAGTGATCAATATTTAGACTTTTTTAATTTGTCACATATGATATGTATTTACCTATCACTTCTAACTTGCAGTTGTTCGAGCATAACAAAAAGAGTTTTGAAGAGGATCGAATCTACTCAATGATGGAAGCTTTGGCAAAAACCATACTGGAGAACTTACGTTAATCAAGCATATATTTCGTGTGTATATATGATTGTATAATATATTTTATGTATGATTGTACAATAAGAATTCAAATTAATTTATTACTATATATTGACATTTAATTTAGGTTTTTTTTATTACTTACTTACTTTGTTGCTAATATTCTGTCTTAATTATAGTAAATACTGGGTGGTATATATGGAAAAATTTAAAAAAAATGTAAAAAAAAATTAAACCTTTAACGGCAATTTTTTTAGAATCACTGTTACAAGTATAGATTATAAAGGCAATTAACATAAAAACTATTGTTATATGATTAAATTTAATAGTAATTTTAATGGAAACCGCTATAAAATTCTAAATATATAACGGCACTTTGTATAGAACTACCGTTAATGTATTACATTTAATAGTGGTTTTTCAACCGTCATAAAAAGTTAGACATATAATGGCTGTAGAATTTACGCCAATAAAAAATGTCATGAAAGGTCACTTTTAACTATCGTTATATGACTTTTTTCTAGTAATGACTAGGCTGCAATGCCCTATTTAGCCCAATATTTTTTAGGCTAGGTTGGATTTTTTTTATTGGTGCACACACTAGTGGGCAGACTTTATGCACACCTTTAGTATGCATTTGTGTTAACTGTTGCCTCATCGCTCAGACTTAGCCTACTGCTATTTACAATCATGATTTGTACATAATGGTTTCTACTGATAATTCTATTTTAAGTTTTTAATAATGATTTTGTCGTTATTTTCACACTTCTGTATCATATACTTATCATCATTATTACTTCTACTACGTACCCATGCCTGGATACGTATTTCCCGAAGTATTCCTTTTAAAATCCTATTTACAAATCAACTAAATTTTGATAATATGACATTTTAAAACACTTTTCTTGAAAAGAGTAACACTTGTACAATATCACTAACTAATCATTTTAGTGGACTATTTTTCTTGGTGTATCTTACAGAGAAACATCTTATACCATGATTACATTATACAATTTACAAGAGTCAAGTTTATAACTCAAGAGTAACATCACCTAACAATATTACCCTACTATGTTAAAACACTAACTATTAAAAATTTAACATTGACTATTAAAAATTTCCCGTTAACCCCTAAATCTTTAGAGACATTTGACAATACTCCTAACTCAGATCTTGAATTTCCAGTTAATGAACATGACCATGTGATAATCAGGTATAATCTTCAAATTCAAGCTTAGGAATCAAACAAGCACCCCATCCTCATAAAAACATTCACAAGTATAGGCACATATATAGAGAAATAATCTATACTCGTACAACTCCTATTTTAGATGCAATCAAGGGATACAATAAGCTAATCCATATTCAAATTTAATTTATACTCCAATTCTATAACCTTAAAAATTTTAGTACAAGAGTCTAGTATAATACATTTAGCTTTAATTTGTGTCTTATCGCCGGTTAGTATTCACCAATCCTTGAAACGTGACCTACCCTTCTAAACTTGAAACACTTCCTACACTTGTTTCCATGCCATTTCCCATACTTCTAGCATCTCGGAATCATCGCAATTTTAACAGTTGAAACATTAGAACCCTTGTGTGAGCTCTGACCTACTTCACCGTGTGGTTCTAAGATACCAGTTCTTCTTCTTCCCAGAACTTTATGAACTATGTTTTCTCATGTTATCAATCCCTCCTGAAGGTCCCAAATAGGGGGATAAAAGTTTTCCATATGCTCCACTCATTTCCTCGGCTTCAATATGTCACTCTTTTGCCGAGCGACTGTCGGGATGGTGCACCTTTCCTCAAAGGAGGTGATGTGCATCGGTGCTCATTGTTGCCTCAACTCCAGCAAAGCCTTTTCCAATAACCTTTCCACCATCCATTGCTATCATTCACTTTGTAAATGTATGTACAGAGTACTTGGACAACTCCAAAAGTTTGGCTATCAAGTCCTCTTCGTTCAGGATCCCTTGTTTAAAACCAAGAAATTAAATTCTGCTTCCTTTTCATACCTCAATGCACCAGGAAAATAATGGAACCGCAACCAAAAGGAAACTATAAGCAGGTGATATCCTAATCCCAGATAATGAACACTAATAACTAAAGAAGGAAACTGCACATGCTATTTATAGATAAATTAACATGACAACTAAGAAATTTGTTTGAAATACATCCACAAATCTTGATAAAAAAATATAACACCTCACTTGTACAACTTTAGTTAAATATCCTAATTACATAGTGTTTTAAAGAAACAAACCAATCAGATTGAGTAGTGTATAATAGTAGAAAAAATTCAACCAAATAAGTGAAAGTCAATCCATTGGAGTTAGGAATAGGCGTTGGCCCACCACAATCTGTGGGCCAGACAGTGCATGTTGAAACAACCCGCATCTCGATCAGTTGGGTTCATGGAAATACTCTATACTACCGGCTTTATTAACAACCATGGTAAATATTATTTGCTTTGCTCAAAATCAATTAAATTTTACCCGTATGTACAACTGACAAAATAGTAAGATATGACAAATATTATTCGGTTTGCTCTATTAACAATTCTATATTATCAGCTCCATTAATAACCATGGTAAATATTATTTGGTTTACTCAAAATTAATTAAATTTTACCCATCGTCTGTAGGTTCAATTGGTTAAGGGGTAAGATATAGAACAATTTGTAACTTGTTCGATCCCTGGAGAGTATCATTTTATTATGGTTATAGTCGTAGCATTTGGAAAGACATCCTAACTCTTAGGTGCCTAAGTTTATTTTTTAGGGTAATGGACAGCTCGCCCTACCCAATATTAGTATTGCTTAGGAGAAAGAGAGATTTTGTCCCGCCCTTGAATCATGGGTAAACCCAACCCCTTTCCAAAAATTCTTATACCAAAAAAAATTAATTAAATTTTTACCCCTTATTTTCATATATCGAATGAACCTTTTTTATTCTGATGATAAGGACAATATACACAATAAAATATCTAGTCAATTCAGAATCACTCAAATTTTTATTTGAAGCGCTGCAAATTTTTACACACCCCTTTAAATATATTTTATGATTTGTATTAATTAACTTAGTTAAGTAAACATGATGCTGATTATGTCAGCAGTAAATTTTATAAGACGTGTTAAGACTAGGCCTTATCTGACAGAAAATATCAGTACAAAAATACCATTACCAAGTATAAAATTATAAGATCAATAAAAATGCAGGACATATTTCAAACTTTTGGAAATAGATCAAAAGCACGGACCCAGATTCCCACTCGGCTGTTTTCTTCAGCCAGATCATTGAAAGAAGGAATATATATAATCTTGGAATAAATTAATACTAATTTGGCATTAATAATATATATTCGTGGACAATCAAACACATAAATAAGTGGTCATAATTGCATCATTGACTTTATTATTTTTAAATATATATGCTCCTGTCAACATGATAAGGATTGATTCCACTCACTGATTCCTCTCACTCAATCAACATACATACATACATACATACATATATTCTATTCATATAGAGCTGCTTTTGATAACCGTGGTGTGGGAATGGCAACGAGAGGAACTTTCTTTTTTAACACAATACCAAATTTCTCGGACATATCTAACTCTTGGCCTTCCGGTACCTTCCAGTCAAATGAATGCATTAGTGTTGCAATTGAATATAGAAATGTCCTTTCAGCCATGGCTATTCCTGCACATATTCTTCTTCCAGACCCAAATGGGAAATAATCAAAGTCATTCCCACTAAAATCCCATTTAGCATCATCCAAGAACCTCGTAGGATCAAACTTTAGAGGATTGTCCCAAATGGTAGGGTCTCTATGTATGGCCCACACGTTCACGAACACACGAGAACCTTTTGGGATTGTGTAGCCTCCAACAATGGTGGTTTCACTTGGACAATGAGGAACTAAAAGAGGAAGAGCAGGGTGCAATCTAAGACTTTCTTTCATCACAGCAAGTAGGTATGGAAGTTTGTGAATGTGAGACTCTTCTACCACATTTTCTCTTCCAACTACATTGTCCAATTCTTCTTGGACTCTTCTCATAACTTCAAGATCATTTATGATATGAGCTATGGAAAATTCAATTGTGTTCGAAGATGTGTCACTTCCACCAACCACCATATCCTGCCAACGAATTGCTTTCATCATAGGGATAGGGGAAAGTAATGAATTTTTTAATAAATACTTTATCTTATCCAACAAATAAGTCTTGCTGTTTTATTTTTTAGGAAGAATTACAATAATATTCTAATTAAGATATTTAATTAGCTAAACGTCTAATAACAATTTAAAAGTATACAATAACAAATTTTAATATAAAAAATAATAATTAATTTATACTACTTATGATAATAATTCTTCTTTTTTATCTATATAGTCTTGTTTTACTAGTTCATAAGGGAGTTAAAATTAAGTTAACTAATTAAATTTATAAGAAAAATACAGTACAATATTTACTCCTATTAAAAGTAGTCTAAACAATTCTCATATCAATTAACTCTCTCAATTTTAATTGCCAAACTAGAGTAAACTAGTGGAAAAAACCGTAGGAATTATCCAAAAGGGGCGTACTCTTACAGATGTCGAATATATATACCAATAAAAATAATTTAAAAACTAAATTTATCATAAAAATTAAGTGATTTTTACTCTCTCTCACATTATTATTAAATATGGATATATTAATATAGCATATTAATATGAAAGAATATTAATATACCTTAAAAATATTAAGTACCTTATAAAAAGAACTAAAAACTACATGAAAATTACATATTTTGCATAAAGAAAATATTTTAAAAAAAACTTAACAAGAGGTGAGGGAGTAGGAATATTTTTATTGGCGTGAGTTGTGTAATCAATGATCAATCTTTCAAAAAAGCTCATTAAATATTTATCATAATTAATTTTTATTATTTAAAAAATTAAAATATATATTTAATCTTTTATATTTATATCAAATTTTATTTTAGTCTCTTAAATTTAAAATATGTACTTTAATTCTTTTAAACTTAATTCCATTAACTTATTAACAGAAAAATATTGAATCCACGAATTTAAAATAATAACTTAATAATTAAATAGTAACAAAATATATCTTAATTTTAATTTTTAATATAAAATATAACACGATTTAAAATCATTAAAATAAAAATATATTTTCATTAATATTTAATTATATTATCATCACTTAAAGTTTGAGGAGGAAGCATCTTTCATTAGTAAAATTAATAGTGTTAATTTAAAGAATTAAAAATATATTTTTTAAATTTAAAATATTAAAATAAAACTTGATACGGATCAAATATTTATTTTAGCTTTAATTAAACTATAAAAATGTAAAATAAATGTATGTTAAAAAAAGTTAGGAAGGTAAGAGAAAAACTACCATGAGGAGGGCCTTAACGTGGATCATTGTGAGTGGTGTTTTAGAATCCTCTTCATCCTTCAATTTCAACAAGAACTGTAAAAAATCTGTACTCTCTTCATCACTACCACTTTCATTACTCTTCCCCAGTCGCAGCTTAATCATCTTCTCGAAGATCTGATCGAACCGCTGAGCCAACGATCGCATCTGTTTCTCAACACCTTGCAAATCAAACCAGGCCAACCCGGGAAAGAAGTCCGACAGATTGGGTTTCCCTAATAGCTCCGTCATGTGCGCCACCACTTCCCTGAACTCCTCCCCAACAACCGCCCTCTCATCCCTTTCCAAAGTCCCACCCCACATCATGTTCGTAATCACGTTCAATATAGTAAGAAACATTTGAGCCCCAATATCCACCGGAGACCCGACGCGGCTGTACAGATATGCCACAGTTTTTCGGACCTCATTCCGACGGAGCTGATAAACGGAATCCAAGGTGGTGTTGCTGAGCATCTTAAGCACACAAACTTTCCTCAACATCCGCCACTCAGGTCCATAAGGAGTCCAAACTATGTCTTTTCCGCCGTAAGTGGCTATCTTGCCGGCAACCGGAACGTCACGGTTGGCGAAAGTGATATCATGATCTTTTAGCACTTGACGAGCCATAGAAGGAGATGAAACGATGATGGCGGGTTTGGTGCCGAGTCGGAGCGAGAAGATGGGACCATAGGTTTGAGACAAAGAGGCAAAGTAAGAGTGAAGCTCGGGATCAAGGGAGAGAAGATTGCCGAACAAGGGAAGGCCCGGTGGACCTGGAGGTGGCTTGGAGCTGGATTTGGTGAAGAAAATCCGGGCGTACCAAGCCAGGGCGACGGAAAAAATGCCGAAGAAAGCAAGAAACAGAGGTGTGAGGGAGTCCCATTGGGCAATGGAATCCATCTCAGATTGTGAAAGAAAGCTGGTAAGAGATGTATCTTCCTCAGATTTCTTATCCAAGAAGGAAGGATAAGAGGGCAAAGATACTTATGAAGTTATGGGAGAGGAAGTTGGGGTTGACTTCCCATACCGGCCACCCCAAGGCCGTGCTTAGTCGGGGTGTCCGCATCCTATCAGAATCTGAATCCCTTTATCCTTTCCTTTATTATTACTCCGTCATTACAATTTTTTTTTTAATAGGATCAGTTTTTTATGAGTTGTTCTCCATATAGATACATACATATATCCTTCAATAAGAACTAATCATATTCATGTCAAACATTAAATATAAATATTTTTCTTAATAAAACCGATTTGGTACATCTTTAAAATGAACACTTAAAGTTCATCTCATATAGACTATGCACATCTAATTTAGATAGTCTAGATTTTTTTAATAATTTTATTTGCTTGAAAATTATTTTAATAGGTCTAAAATATAAAATAAAAATAATCTTTTAATTATATTTTTTCACAAATTATTATTTTTTATTTAAAAAATATTAAATATGACCGTTTAAATCAAATCTAAATAACTCAAATGAGTTAAATTTTAAATATTCATTGAGATTTAAATTTTGATTCTCTAGTACTAACTCAACTTGGGTTGGCAGTTTTTTTTTAAATTATTTTTTTATTTATATATAACTTTAATTTATTTATTTTTTATTTTATCCTCAATTATTTTTAGATATCCCTCGTCTTTTTTCTTCACTTATTCTTTTACTTTTTATTTTTCTATTCATTTTCTCTCACTCACCCTCTACACAAAGGAATATGTTTGTTTTTTAAAAAATAAGTTGTATTTTTATATATTTATTATATTCAACTAATTTGAATCTATTTTTAATTTTAATTATGTGATTCGATTATTTCTATATATCTTCTAAGAAGGACAGAGGGGGAGTTTTTTTTTAATAAAGTTAATATTTTATTTAAGAAGATAAGGAATAAAATTCTTAATTATTAGTTTTATAACTTTGGTGCAAAATGACGAAAACATTTCATTGGGGGATGGGGTGTTAGAAAACAGAAAAAGGAATCTATACAGCCGTATGCCATTGTTATGGGATTATGCAAAAGGACAAGTCTTTTAAGCATCAATAAAAATTTAATTTTTATTAATTCAAATACAAAATAGACTCGCAATAATGTATGAAGTCTTTTAATTTAATAAAAGAAAATCATGTAATCTTTTAATAAATATATCCAAATACAGAAATGAAGAGAATGTTTCATTTTTGGAATAATATAGTTTATAATTCTTAGAAGAAGTATGGTTAATGTCTTTAGAGATAGTGTGGCAAATGATTTGTTAGATGTGTGGGACAGTAAAAATTTTAATCAAAATAAACTTTAATTCTAGAGATTGAATTATTCTTAATAAAAAATTATAATGATTTTGGCTTATTTGGGCTAACCTGAGGAATACTTCTATATATACATTAATATTGATTAAAAAGAAAAACAGAAAGGTGAGTTGCCTCTCGTGCTAGCATGCACTAGAAAATTCGGCGACACAAAAGAACAACGAGAACCAGATAAAAACAAACTTTAAAATTATATATCTAATAATAAAATTTAATAAATAAGATTAAAAAATAATAGCCCTGTTCATAATATTAATATTTTTAAAATTATATATCTTTTTTTATATATTACATAAATTTTGAAAAAAATACCATTATTTTTTTATACTATAATTTCTCCTTTCTTAAATATTTGAGGGGTTAAATTTCACTACTTAATAATTTAGGATACTTAGTATCTCCAAGATAATAATTTAAGGATAAAATTACCTTTTAACCCATCCCTCTCTCCTAGGGAATCTGGAGGAGTCCCCGATGGAGATACCATATCATGCAACAGCTGTAAATATCCTTTGCATTATGCTATGGATGATAGCATTGTCTGAGAGGTGAAAAAAAAAAACACGAAAGGCTTTGGAGTTTGGACCTCAACTGTCTCGCACCTCTAATATATCATTTTATTAAAAAATAACTATATTTAAAACATTATCTAATATTAAATATATATATTTATCCAATAAAATTTAAATTTTAATCTATCCCGTCATAAACAATTAACCCATTCCATTAAAATTAACTCTGTTAGTATTTTTTAAAAAAATTTGTCATTAACTTCTACATCAAATGTGAGATATTTTAATATTTTACCGTCATTAAACAATATAGTTTTATTAATTTTATGATTTAAAAAAACAATATATATCAAAATTGTACACTTTTGAGTTTTTTTCTTTAAAAAATCATAAAAAATACTCCCACCTTTCTTTTTTAATAAGATACGATAATCTAAATAATATTCTTAATTAATTTTAAAAATTAACAAAATGGGATTACAAGTTTTAAATTAATTTTATTATCCTTTTATCTTATATATATTCCCTTTATTAAAATTTTATAACTCCACTTCTTCAATTTTCTTAAATTTAACTTAAAAAAATTTTCATTCCCTCCAAATCCCTGGTACCAAATAACCCTTAAATCATTGCCTATTGACATTATCAACTAAATTTATTTCTCTTATAAACTAATAAATTATAGGGAAATTGTAATGAAATCTCATGAAAAAAATCTAATTATAGAGAAGTCCTAAAGAACTTATGATTAATTTTTTTTAATTGTGAAATGACAAAATTTCCCCTAGGACTTAATTTTTTTATAATTTTGCTTTCCCGTAATCCCCTTCTTATCAGCATCAGGCTAAAGTCACTTATCACAAAATCTATTATCTCTCTCTAAGTTCCACCTTCTCAATCTCCTCTATGTCTCTCCCTATCTCTCTGCAATCTTTTTGCTTAGATTCTCTTGTTGTCATATGCTCAATGTTGGGGCCCTATTTCTTTCTCCCTTCCTCTGATGCTTTAGCTAAATACTGTGAAGGTACTCTGTTGCCAGAGACACCTTCTCCGCAAATCCTCCAAGTTGTTATGTAGGATTTTTTTAGGGTCTTCTAGATTGTCGCATTCACTCAAGTTTTGCTCGCGATACTCCTAGTTATTTGATTTTACTCATTAGCTATTAGCATACATCCCTTATCATGGCTCTGCCACGTTGACGCAGAGTGAACAAGGCTAATGCCAAGGGTACTTAAGAAGGTGGAGGAGAAAGTTGATTACCTGAACCTTCCTTATCTGATTCCTTATGAAGAGGTCCATTGTGAAGCTCTTAGTCAATCTCTTTCTTTTTACACTATTTGTTATTTCTATTGTTAAGCTTGGCATTGCTCTATTCTTTTTAGGATCATTAAGATTGGGAGAACTTGGTGATTGGTCATATCAATTTTTTTATGAGTTATCAGTTTTATTGCTTTTGGTTACATCCATGATGACAGAAAAACTGGAGCTCAGATTTATTTCTATTGATCATTCCATTTTCAGTT
Source organism: Leucaena leucocephala (assembly GCA_037074615.1). NCBI lineage: Eukaryota > Viridiplantae > Streptophyta > Magnoliopsida > Fabales > Fabaceae > Leucaena > Leucaena leucocephala. Next base: position 13,742,387 of record CM073570.1, read on the forward strand.
ATGTACAAGTTTAGTGATTTATTTGCTTTACTTTTAGAGTTGCCAAACAAGTGTTAGTCACTAAGGGTTTCTAAGAAGAGCAAGAAAGGTGAACCTTCTATGTTTTTGAGTGGTACCCTTGATGATGCTCCAAAAGATGTGGCCTCCCCTCTGCCAATGCCAAGAAATGAGGGTCTATGCAGATTGAGGAAAATTCCATGAAGGATCTCAAGTGCTTTTACATTAGCGTTAATGTTGTCAAAAAAAGTCTTAAGTACACAGAGAAAAATGATTGAATCTCAATTTTAGCAGAAAAATTTATCATTGTAAAATATGCCATGAGCTTAAACACACAGCGAAGACGTGTAAGAATCCAAATCCAAGCTGAGTAATGTTGGTTGCTTGTATATTTGTTTGTTGAATTCATTGTACACTCTTCTTTTTGTTTTGTAAACAGTTGTGCAAAGTCATGATAGTGATTTTTTATAACTTTGATCAATCTCCACCTTTTAGATAATAGGATAGATATTGATGAAGGTGACTATGTGTGTTGTATTGCTTTTCTGTTTGATGCAAAGAACTGGTATAATTGTAAAGTAGATATATATATAAAGTTATATTCTCACCTGAATGGTGTCGGGAACAAATGTGCCCAAGTTGTTATTTTTTTCACAAGGAGTTATCATTTGTTGTTGGTAATTTCTACAAAGTCATGTTCTTTTAGTTCATTCCATGAGTTGGGATGGCGTGCCTAGTCCATTTTGGGTTTCCCAAATAGTTGAGAAGAAATTTACCCAAGTTGTTATTACTTCACCATGGAGTTGTTATTTCTTAGTGATAGAGTTGTTATTTTTCTACTTAGAGTCATGTTTTTTTTGTCTATTCCATGTGTTGGGATGGCATGTCCAATGCCTTTTAGGTCTCCCAAATTCATAGGAAGAAATATGTCCAAGTTGTTATTCCTTTAACATAGAGTTGTCATTCCGTCATAGTGTTATTTTTCTATCCAGTTGCATTTTTTTGTTCATTCTAGATGTTGGGAACCAATGCCCCCCAGTTATTATTTTTCCCAAAGAAGTTATCATTCCTTATTCCTGGAGTTGTTATTTTTTCTATACGGAGTTGTCATTCTTTAAAATCATTTAAATTGTTTGTCAATTTGCTAAGAAGAAATATGTCCAAATTGTTATTCCTTCATATTTCAGTTGTTAGAGCGTACGATTTGGTTCCTCACTAACTTGGGAACAAATAACCCCTAGTTGTTATTTTTTCACACACCTATTGTCATTCCTTCATATTTTAGTTGTTATGGCATGACTATCTGGCAACAAATAGGTGATGAAGTATTAATTTGGTGTCAAATTCCATGCATAAGTAAGCAATGAAACATCACATTGGATTATTCAACAACATATTTGATTAACAACATAAAAATATTACATTTCTTAAACTTGTTTGATTACAAAAGTTAGTAATTGTCAAAATCCTAATGCCACTTAAGTAGGCACTATTTTCTTCTTCTTGCTGGGGTATTTGCCACCTAGGATGGACAATACTTGTTTCCGATGTGAGTTATTTGGGTGAGTCAACAACAAGCACGAATAATCCACCCTCAGTTGGTAGAGGTCTCTAGTTGAGTAATTTTGTATTGTATAACCTTCCTTATCTACAATATTGCCATCACAACTCTTTAACTAGGACAACACATGAACCCCACACCAAAATTTGTATTCCACAATTACATAAACAAACATCAATTCACTCAGCCACAAAAACAAAGGAAAAAATCAATTATATGGGTTAGCAAGCTCACAAAAACAAACATCAATTCACTCAACCATAAAAACAAAGGAAAAAAAATCAATTATATGAGTTAGCAAGCTCACAAAAACAAACATCAATTCATCAACGCCTTCATCTCCACCTTCCTCTTCAAATTGATCTCCATCTTCCTTTTCATGTTGATCTCCACCTTCCTATTCACCTTCATATACACAACGCAAGTACATCCTCTACCTAAATATAAATTGCTCCAAATAAGGCTCCAGTCCCAACTTGAAGTTGTGTCCTATAGTCTTTTCCCTTTAAAAATATAAAGGTTTGTGCATTTCACCATGGAAAAACTCACATTCTAGGAAGTTAAAAAAAAGCATAACTAAAAGAGGAAATGTTTCATTAGACATAAGTGGAACCAAAAGAAACATGTAATAAGTAATAGTAGTTCTCCTTATAATCAATGTTGGCCATCCCATGAGACATGCGGTTCATTTGTAAGCTATCCAAGAACATGAGAAGCACGTAATGCCAAAGTAGGAAGAAAAGCATATAGCAAAAAAGGTTAAGAAGGGGGGAAACAATAGAGCTTGATTAATATCCGGCCCCAAGCTTTGTTTATGGTGTCAATAACAATAACTTTCAATTACCACAAACTCAGAGTTAGCCCATCAAAGTAGTAACAACCTCTAATAATTGTAGAGAAGTTGAAAAGATATAATACAGTTATGCAACCAATTTGGGAGCCAATGCATATATGAGGACGTCAAACTTTTGAACATTTTAAAGACCATAGAACTTTGTGTGATGGAACAAGCATACATAAGCGCTGGCCTTTAAAGTGAGGTTTTCCGTTAAATCACACTTAACTCTTGTATTTAGCCTCCCATCAGTTATTATTCTCCTAAAAAGCATCAACTGTGGAAAATCAATAGCAAAGAGTCGTTTAAAAAAAACCACCTATAAACTAAAGAGTGTGGAATGCGGCTTACCTTTGGGTCAATAAAGCTCGCACCAAACTCATAGTGAGAAGTAGGGATTGGGTGGGTGTCTAAGGATGGAGATGGAATCTCAATAGGCCCCATGAATAGATTGAATTAGCGAGCAAAACTTGAGCAAATGCAACAATATGGAAAAACCTCAAAAAATCTTACATAACTACTGCCAAGGATCCACAGTGGGGGAGTCTCTGGCAGTAAAGTACCGTCACAGCAATCGGCTAAAGCGTCAGAGGAAGGGAAAGAGAAGGAAGGCCCAGCATTGAGGATACATCATCAAGAGAATTTGAGCAAGACAATTGCAAAGAGACGAGGATAGATTGAGAGGAGATTGAGGCAGTGGAATGAAGAGATAGAGAGTAGATTTTGTGAGAAATGACTTTGGCTGATGCTGATAAGAGGGGATTACAGTAAAGGAAAATTAGAAAAATTTAAGTACTAGTGGCAATTCTATCATTCCACAGTTTAAAAAAATTAATCTCAAGTCCATTAAGACTTTACAGTCATTATAGATGATTTTATAGGATTTCTTTGCAATTAGATTCCTTCCACATGACTTCATTGCAATTTTTTCCTAAATTATAAGTATTAATACATAGAAATTATAAAGACCCAATAAAAAAATCTATATATGTACATAATTAAAAATGAAGTGAAATTATGATAGGTTTAATATTTTCAATCTTCAAGATGTTAATTTTATATTTATTTGGGTTTAATTTCATTCATTACACATTATTATAAATAGAGGTGTTGGGTAATTTGCATTTTTTATTTTTTTAATTTATTATTTTCCTTCTCCTTCATTTACATACCAAACATTCCCTCTGTCGAAATTTTTCCTTTCCCTGCACTTCTCTTCCCTTCATTAAAATAAATTTTCCTACCAAATGGGCCTTATGATGTTTTCCCATAATTATTTTTATAAAAACATTAATATTATAATATAAAATGAAAATACTATAAAGCGGCGTCCATATTTAATGCTTAACAATGTCTCAAATACAATTGTCTCTAGTAGTAGTAGAGGTGGTGGTGATGAGAAAAGTTCTTACATTTAGTGTTCGACAGTACCTTAAATAGAATTACTTCCAATAAGAGGATATATATACTTAACAAAATAATGATAATAATAATAAAATGTTAATTTATTAATCTATGCTACAATGCGATAAATTCTTAATTCATCTAAATACTTGGCACAATAGAAAACATATTTAATTCAAAGCAAATTAACGGAACATACAATCAATATATCAAAAAATTTCTATAAAATTAATAATCATTCCTCTCCAAATATTGCAATGCTTATTGGTACGACAGAGGGACAAGGCTTTGTTGTTTGTATCATGCAAAGTACGGTTCTTAGAGTAAGAGGCATCATTGCACAGCTTGATTACTATTACATATCTTTCCAAATGAATTTTGACTACTACCTATGTAATATACAAAATTATACAATACCATTTAATTTATAGTAGGGGAAATTACACTCTCAAGTAACACAAATTATTATTATCAAGTCTTAAGAAATCATCAAATTGATATATAGTTTCAAGGGACTTACAAGAGATTTATTAAAATTGTAAAAAGATGAGTTTACCATAATTTATCATTAATGAAACATTAGTTTGTCAATTAAGACCCTAACTTATTATAAGTGGCACTATGACTTGTTTGTAGCACCCTAATTGTCATTAATGGCATTTTAACTTGTCAATTAAGGCGATATGACTTGTCATTGGTAGTACCGTGATTTGTCTTATCCTAACTTGTCATTAGTGATATATTGACTTATTAATTACATTCTGATTTTTTATTACTGACACATTAACTTATCAATTGACAAATTATGATAAACTTGTCTTTTTACAATTATAATAAATCGCCTATAAGTCTCTTGGGACTTCATATCAATTTGATAACTTTATGAAAACTGACAATGATAATTTCATCAGTGTAATCCTCCTTTACAGTATTCCTCAATTTACAATTCTAAGGAGTTCCTTTGCATTCAAGAGGCAAATCGTCCCACCAGGAATCATCCAAAAGTGGGCCTGATGATTCAATTTCAGTGAACCATTCACCACAAACATCTATTTCATCATAGATAATAGGCTTACATTTTGCTTCCTTACGTTGGGAAATGGCTTGTAACCACAGATTGCGCTGTACAAAAAACAAATCGCCGAATTTTTCCAGCTCCACACTGTTACGTTTCTTGTTATGTATGCTCTCGAAAGTGCTCCAATTCCAATTGCACCAATGTGAACTACGCTGACTTAATATCCGTATTGCAGCTTTCTGTAGTGTTGGGATTTCGTAACCATATCCTGCCCACCAGTCACCTGAGGATTCACAAATTTGACTTTTAAGTACTTGCATGTTATAACATAGATACAACATGCATGTTCAATTTAGATATAGATGAAGCCAGACTGTTTTTTTTTGCTAAGCGTATGTATCATTATATTTGGTGTAATTCTACTTGAAGTGTTGTTGAACACCTCTCCTAGCAGGAATTAGAATGTTGATTTGTCACGTTATGAGTGACTAACTCCTTCCGTTAGACCTAGTCTGGTTGGTGAAGCCATACTTGTCTAGAAACACTTAGAAACTTGTCAAAAAAAATCTCAAGATTGTCCACCCCCACTTCATTTGAGGTGAACTGAAGATAAGTTCCAAAAGTTTAATTTCACAACAGTTAGGTCTAAAAACATTTTGTTGAAAGATGAGTTGCAAATGTCATATCCAAACAAATACAAATATGGAAGTTTAAGTTGCAAACAAAGCATTTAAATCTTATAGGTTACTTAAGATGAGATGCAAATACTGATTCAAACAGTTGTTGATATGGAAATTGCAGTTGCAAATCGGTGAAAATGACCAATAAGATTTAAATGCTTGGTTTGCAACTATATGAATTGATATTTGAGAAAAAGATAAAAAAAGGCCATTTGAATTTCAAAAAGATAAATTAGGCTTCTCAATATTGAAAAAGACAGATTGGATAGGAGGCTCAATCTGTCATTTATAAATTTGTGTGCAAAGACCAAATTAGCCTTCACTTTCCCAATATTATTTGCAACTTTGACAATACGATTTACAACTCAACTAATGGTATTTACAACTCTGACAATAATATTTGCAATTGGGAGAAATCTAATTCTGGTAAGTGGGAGAAAGACTGTAGCTGATACTGTAGCTTCAACTAGGTGAAGTTGCAAATCCCATTGTAAGAAGTTGTAAATCCTGTAGGTGAAGTTATAAATCCATTTGGTGAAGTTGCAAATCCCATAGAAAAAATTGTAAATCCTATTGATAAAGTTGCAAATCTCATTGGGAGAGTTACAAATACTATTAGACAAGTTGAACACTAAAATACTGTTGCAAATCTCATTCTTTAAGGGAACTTATAAAATTGAATATTAAAAAGTGATTAACTAAGTCAGAACATCAGTCGGTCAATGGTTGAAGTTATTACAAATACCATTGCTTCTTCTCTATTGTGGGAGTTGTAAATATCATTGCGGGAGTTGCAAATACCATTGTTAAAGTTGAAAATCCTATTGTGGAAGTGACAAATACTAGTATGAGTTATACATACAATTGATAAATTTACAAATACCATTAGCAAAGCTGCAAATATTATTGTGGGAGTTACAAATAACATTGGTAAAGTTGCTTCTTCTATATTGTGGGAGTTGTAAATACTATTGGCAAAATTACAAATACCATTGTGGGAGTTGCAAATATTATTGGCAAAGTTGCTTCTTTTCAGTGGTAAGAGTTACAAATACCATTGTGAGAATTGTAAATACCATTGGCAAAGTTCCAAATTCCATTGTGAAAGTGGCAAATACCAGTAGGAGTTATAAATACTATTGACAAACTTATAAATACTATTAGCAAAGTTGTAAATATAATTGTGAGAGTTGCAAATACCATTGGCTAAGTTGATTCTTCTCCGTTGTGGGAGTTACAAATACTATTGAGGGAGTTGTAAATACCATTGACAAAGTTGTAAATTATATTGTAGGGGTTACAAATATTAGTGGCAAAGTTATTAATCCCATTGGCAAAGTTGTTTCTTCTCCTTTGTGGAAGTTACAAATACCATTACAGGAGTTGCAAATATCATTGTTAAAATTGCAAATACCACTATGTGAGTTACAAATACCATTGGCAAAGTTACAAACACTATTATGAAAGTTATAAATACTATTGTCAAAGTTACAAACACATTGTCAAAATTGTAAATACTATCGTCATAGTTATAAATATTATTATAGGAGTTGCAAATACCATTATTAGAGTTGTAAATACCATTAGAAAAGTTGTAAATCGTATTGTCAAACTTGCAAATTTTATTGAAAAGTGAAGACTAATTTAGTCTTTGCACACAAATTTGCAAATGATAGATTGAGTCTCCTGCCCAATCTGTCATTTTCAATATTGAGAAGTCTAATTTGTCCTTTTGAAATTTAAATGGGCTTTTTTTGTCTTTCTCTCTTGATATTTAAACCTTATCTTTGAGCAAAATTTTTTGAGATCTAACTGTCATCAAATTGATCTTTTGGAACGTAAGTTTCATTTTCCTTTCATTTGATATGTTACTTATACCGGGATTGTTTGGTATGAGGGATTTTGAGAGGAGGAGAGGAAAACAAATTTAAGTTGGATTTAAAAAAAATAGAGAAGTAGGGTTAACAACTTTTAATTAATTTTTTATCTCACATATTTTTTTTAAATTTTATAACCCCACTTCTTCAACTTTTTTAAATTCAACCCAGAAAATTTTTTCCTACCCTCCAAATCTCTCGAATCAAATAACCTCAAAATTTTAACTTTTTCTATGTTGCACTCATTATAGTAACAAAAATCAGTTAAATTATAAGTTCCAATGACATAATACAAAATAAGCTAATTGAGCATAGAGTAATTGATGAAAAAACAACTTGTGTAGCAATAACCAAGTAGCAAGGAGTATAAACTTATTCCAACACTTACTCTAATTGACAACAAATTATTAGAATGCTGGCATGTCACATCCCAAAAATTAAGGGGTGACTAGTACAGAGTATGAAAGAACTCACATTTGTAAGCTTTTAAATATTATAATTAATATATTAATAATCTTAGACATGTATAAAGTATTTTATTATTTATTATATATGAATATATTTATACCTTTCAAAAACATAGAGACCATACTATATACAATTATTATACATCTCAAAAGGACAACAGAGGACAGGAATCCTGCGTAGACAATGTGGAGTATATATAGGTTTTGAACAACCATGAGAGCCTTATTTGTTTTGATAGAGGTGCAAGGTCAGTAGTGCTATCTAAGGCCAAAATAATCTACCGGTGAATAATGTCCTATTAATAGAAATACATAAAACATTGGAAGAAATAATTTAAACATATTTGACTTTGAACGCTAAAGCTTGATGATAAATCTCAATTTCCAAAAGATAAAAATATAGCAAAAATGAAATTGTATAAAAATCATCAATCAAATCAATCTAATATCATGTAAAATACCTTGTTTAAAGAAATTAGCATAAAATGATAATCATCAAATCTCATTTTTTTGTAGGACTTAAATAGAACGAATAATAAGTATGGACACACGGTCCACAAGGGTAAGTAACCAAGTACAGCACGAGGTCATGAAATCAAGCGCAACACAAGGCCACAAAATCAAGTGTATGTACGAAACCTACGAATAACAAGTGCAGGTACAAGATCCACAAATAACAAGCGCATGTACAACACTCACAAATAACAGGCGCGATAATGAATCCCACGAATATTCAGTGTGAGTACTGTGCTTATGAATATCCATCGAGTTCGAGTTTAACCATGGTGTACTAAGAACTAACAGTATTGCTGTTAGTAACCAGTATTCTGTATTCAGTCATCTTAAAAATCGATTTTCAAGCATGCATGTGATCAATTCAACATTAAATAAGAATAAGATCTTTTAATATTGAAAACTCAGAGAATATTCTATAATCAAGATCCCCAGCATGAATATCAAAATATCAAAAGATTTCCTTCAATTTAAATGTAATAAATCTCTTTTTAAATAACAGAAATTTACATGAAAATGTTTTAGAGTGAAAAAATTATCTCAATATAAAAATTTACAAAAATATCTTTCTGAACTTTTTTTATCCATTTCATACATAAGCATAACAATATTATAAGCCATTCGAAAGAAAAATCAAAGACAATAATCAAAGCCCTTCATTTATATAATACTTTAAATAAAATGTATCCAATAGCAAAATTTTATTAAAAATATTAAGACAATAATCAAAGCCCTTCATTTATATAAACATAGTTTTAGCAAATTATACTTCAAAATTAATACTTTAAATAAAATGTATCCAATAGCAAAATTTTATTAAAAATATTACCATTATAGGATGTTATTCACTCACATGTTAACTCCCAAGTACTTCAATTTACCTTTTAAGTAGACTTCAAAAAAAATTTCTATATAGATACCTAATTATTAAAAAAAAAAAGGACCCTATTAACTTTAATTTTACACAGTCCTTTAATCTCTATTTTAATTTTTTTTTATTCTGTTACCATCCTTTTTAAATATGCCTTGATCAGAAATTTCTCCTAACATAATAAGCAACAATGATATAACCAAAATAATGCAAATAATTCAACCTTAACTTACTCATGCACCAAGGTTATCGCTCCTTTGATCACTAATATAATTTCAGCATTATAGATTTATACACACTAGAATATAATTTCTCCACCACTGAAATCTTAATTGGTTGTTCAAACAATGCATTCAAATTTCCTTTAATTTGATTTAACTTATTTTTTATCTATAGCTAAATACCCAACAAGTTTCAAGTCTCTATCCCTTTTAAATAGAGTTTGATTATCTAACAAATTAGAATAAATTTACCACCAACTATAGTAAAATTTCACCTTTCTTCCAACCATTTCATCAAATATATAAAATACACTAAAGTTATTATCATACCACAAAAGTTCTCTCCTTCCTATTCTTTCCTCTAAATATACGCAAGCTTGAATCAAACTCCAAAGTCCTTGAACAACTAATTTAACAGCAACACAATATAAATCACAAATTCTAAATTCATTATAACTTACATTAGCTTTATTGGGACACAATGCCCTTTTTCAAGCATTTTAACAAACATATTATATGCATTCCAAAACTATTCAAGCTCACATGAAAGTTCATAATTTCTTAAAGCACCATTGCTAGCCAATTTATGCATCAACAAAATTTTACCATACTTCATATTCATCATTCTATACGCTATCTTACAACCCCCAATATTCAACATAGTTTAACTCAGAAATTGAAGAAAAATCATATTATAATTCTTAATCTACCTCTCAATAAAATCCAACAAATAAGACACTCAATATACATTACATAAGCTAACATAAAATAAACAAAATCAGTTATTGAATTATATCACTCAACTACCTCTTCCCAAAGGTTCAAAAAATCATTACAACCTTCATTATACAGAATAATTGCCTCTTATACCATAATTTAGTAAAAAATGATGCTTTTATTATACTTAAAAATCACTTTCTATACTTGAAATATTTCGTTAAAAACCAATAATAAGCTACAACTAAATTTTTCCCAAACCATGATATGTTATTCCTACATATATTGTAATAAACGACCAGCCACTTAAATTTGAAAACCTTCATATGCTTTAAATTTCTAAGGTGTCTGGTATAAGTTGCAAAATATACGGTAACTACTCTCCTAATTCTCTCACAATAAGGATCTTACTAATAAGGGAAATTAGAAGCCTAGAGGATCTCCAATGTAATGAAAGGATAATTCTTTTCTCATTCTCAATAAGGACAACGGGTACATATATATAGGAAGATAAATAAACTGAACTTCCCTAAATAGTCAGGAAACTGACCCCTAATGGACTCATATTGAACATAACATGATAGATAATGACCCATTCAGCATCAATATGATAATGATAATGGAAATAAAATAATAAACAAGGAAAAAATAAAACAATCTAGACTAAGTCAACTAGAGTCCCTGTTCTTCCGCCTTAGATATTTCCTTGGTGCTATATCAATACTCCTCCCTTGAAAAGCAAACTTGTCCTCAAGTTGAAAATATGGGAATTGCAATTGTAAAAGATCATAATCTTCCTAGCTAGCCTCTTCCATAGGTCTGGTCCTCCAGTGTACTAATTGCTCTAAATGAGGCCCCTTCCAGCTATGTGACATCACTCTCTCTAGTTCTAGGAGCATTTCAAAATCATTAAAGGTAGGTAATTCAGCTAGTGGTACGACATGGATTTGTCCATGAGTAGGCCGCAATAATGAGACATGGAAGCTTGGGTGATTTCTTTCTGATAGGGGAAGTTCCAACTCATAAGTGATGGGTCCCACCTTCCTGGTGACCTTGTAAGGGTCGAAGAAATTTGGAGATAGTTTGGAGTACTTCTGATGAGAAAGAGAATGTTGTTGAAATGGTTGGATTCTCAAGAAAACAGTATCCCCAACTTCGAAGGTAAGCTCATGTCAGTGTTGATCTACATAAGACTTCATCCTGTCTTGTGCCGTTTTAAGATTATCTTGAAGTAGGCGCAGTATGTGGTCTTTGGTTTCCAGCTATTTTGCTAGTTCAGCCATATTCGTTTCACCCTTAATGAAAGGATGAAGGGAAGGGGGTCTCTACCATAAACCACTTTGAAAAGGGAGGTGTTGGTTGATGTGTGAAAACTGGTATTAAACGAATACTCTGCCTAACATAAAAATTTGCTCCAAGTGCGTGGTTGCTCTGTGCAAAGCATCTCAAGTATGCTTCTAGGCATCGATTAATGACTTCTGTTTGTCAATCAGTTTGGGGAAGGTAAGATATACTCATCCGCAAATGAGTCTGGCTTAAGTTGAAAAAATCGTGCCAAAAGGTGCTCAAGAATAGTGGGTATCTATATGAAATTATAGAATGAGGCATGCCATGTAGTCGATTGATTTCTTCACAGAATCTAGTAGCTCTTAGCAGTATATGGATGAGATAGCGGAATAAAATGGCAATATTTACTCAATCTATCCACTCCTACCAAAATAGTATCAAAAGTTCTAGATCTAGCTAGCCCAACAATAAAATCAATATAAATGTCTTCCTAAATATGTTTAGGGGCCGATATAGGTTGTAACAACCTAGTAGGCGATAAGGTATCATACTTGTTCTTTTGGCAAGTAAAATATTGCTAAATCAATGTTTGTATATCAGATTTAATCTTAAGCCAGTAAACCATAACTGTGAGGCACTTTAAGGTCTTCAAGAACCCCCCATGGCCATCAGAAGGTATGATATGAGCTTGTTCAAGTAATTTCACTCAGAGTAGAGAGCTATTTGGAATTACCATTCGCCCTTGATAGTAAAGCTTTTTCCCACTCATAGTGTAACCCGATTTAGAATAGGGATCCTTTTTCATAGTTACGATGATTAGGGCTGTAAATGGATATTGCAATAAAGCTTCCTTTAGATCTAAGAAGTCTAAAGGTAATGGTACTACCATATGAAGACAATGAGCATGTTGTGGCCATTAGGAGAGTGCATATGCTCTTATGTTTTCCTTCCCTGCTTTATATGCAATGGTGAAATCAAATAGAAAGAGTTTGAGAATGAGTCATTGCTATTTATTGGTGACTACTCACTGATCGAGGAGATTTTGAAGGCTGTTATGATCAGTTTTAACTATAAAATATCATCCCAATAAATAATGGCGCCATTTCTACAAAGCTAGCACTAATGACAGCAACTCCCTATCATAGGCTGATTGGTACTTATTAGAAAATGAAAATCCTTTATTGTAGAAAGCAATAGGGTGGTTATGTTGCAAAAAGATAAAACTAACACCTTCTATAGAGGTATCACACTCAACAACAAATTCAGATCGAAAGTCAGGGAGTTTTAAATAAGTGCAGAAATTAAGGCCAACTTGATTGTCTCAAAAGATTTCTACGATATAGGAGACCAATAGAAGGCATTCTTTTTAGTAAGGTCTATAAGAGGACAGCAATCATACCATAGTTTTTTATGAACCTTTAATAGTAACTAGCGAGACCAAGGAAGCCTAAGAGCTTTGACACACTAGAAGGTATTGGCCACTCTTGTATTGCACTAAGTTTCTCAAAATCAGTGTCAACTCCTTGGGCTAAAACACGGTGCCCAAGAAACATAACTTGAGACTGTCCCAACGAATATTCTTGTAATTTGAGAACTAGGAATGCTACTATAAAGTTTGGAATATTGTCCGAAGATGGCATTCATGTTGTTATGGTGTAGAATTGTATACCAAGATGTTATCAAAGAACACAAGCACAAATTTGCAAATATAGGGTTGGAAAATCATTCATTGTTGTTTGAAAGGTGGCAGGAGCATTGGTAAGTCCGAATGGTATTACTACAAACTCATAATGTCAGTCATGAGTTCTGAATTTTGTTTTGTGAATATTAGCAGCTAGCATATGGATTTGATGGTACCCATAGCATAGGTCGATCTTAGAAAAATAGGTCACCCCATGCAACTCATCAAGTAGTTCATCAATCTTGGGTATGGGGTATTTATCTGGTATAGTTATCTTATTGAGGGCCCTATAATCGACACACATACTCCATGAGTCATCCTTCATCTTTACTAACAATATTGGACTTGTAAAAGGGCCTAAGTTAGGCCGAATGAACCCCTTTTGAAGGAAGTTCTCTACTTGTCGCTCAATCTCATTTTTCTAGAAATACAGATATCAGTATGGCCTTAGGTTTTATGGTAGTGAATTTGGGAAAAGAGTGATGGCATGGTAATGTTCTCTAAAAGGCGAAAACTATGAAGGTTCATTGAAAATAGTATCAAATTCAGCCAGTAAGTCATCCAAATTTAAGCTGTCAATGGGATTAGAGCTTGAGTTCAACTCAGAAGTATTCAAGGAATGAAGCCCTACAGTTTGCTATTCTGAAAAGGGAGCCCCCTAGAATTTTTATCGATTTCCATTAACCTAAAAAATTAGGAACATTTAATTCCAGTTAGGTTGGATGGTATTAAAAGAAGTCATCCATTGAATCCCGAGAACCATATCAGAACTTGTGATAGAGAAAGGATAAAAATATGTGTAATACTCAATCCAGGAAGTGTGATCTCTAATCCCTCACAGATCTGGGTGCAACATACAAGTTTGCCATCTCCCACTTGAATGCCAAGAGTGGGCACTGAGCGTGTAGTAAGGTTTAATTCCTTGACCAATGAAGCAGAGATAAAATTATGGGTTGACCCCACTGTCAACCAAAAGAGAGATTTCATGACTATGGATAGTACCTCGAAGCTTTATCATTGATGTAGAATTTTGACCCAGCATAACATTAAAGGAAATGTCGGTGTCCCCCTATTTCTTGGTGCCTAGTTCTTCCTTTGTTTTCATGGATTCTACCACTGGGTTTCCATCTTTATCAACCTCCATAAGAGAAAACATCCCCAAACATCGGTGATCTAGCCAAAAAGGCTCGCTACAACAAAAGCATAGGCCTTTGTCACATTGTCGCTAGCGTTCGACCTCTGTTATAGCTGAGTTGTGATAGGCTAATGACAAAGATTGAGGGAGAGACATCGTGGCCAACAAGCATGTAGGATTAGACAACATCATGGTGCTCCCTCTAGTATCACGGCCTGATTAATTGGGGATGTAACTTTGGTTAGTGCAAATTGGGCCATAGGAAGTACTGGACCTGGGCCCATGAGTTGACAACATCTTCTCAAATTATAGAGCAAGGATTGAGGCCCTGTAAATGGTTTTGGGCTTATGTATCGCACATCTGACTTGAGTTCTTCCTTAAGTCCATTGATGGAAATACCCAGGAGGTAATGGTAAAGCCACTGTTCAACTCATGCTAATCGTCTCGGAAACTCCTAGCAATACTCATTCACGGAGCCAATCTGCTTGACATTGTAAAGATGCTCTTCGAGTTTTTGGTATTCAGGTGACCTATAGTTCTCTTAGAATGCCTTCACCAAATCTTCCTAATAACGTAGGGTCCTCTCTGTACTCATCCATGAGAATAAGTCTAAGGCATCTCCTTCTAGGTACATGGAAGCTACATCTACCTTATAGTCTTCTGCCATATCATAGTACCTAAAATACTTCTCTACCTTAAGTACCCATCCTCGCAAGTCGCCCCTCCAAATTTTGGGAACTCAATCCTTGCTGGCGATAATCTGAATCCTTGTTGATATAACTTTGTTTCGTCATCACTTTGTTCCATCCAATTACGTTGCCTTCCCTTCCCTCTGTCACATCGTGAAGACTGTGCCTCCAAGGCTGCCACCTTCTCTGTTAAAATATCCAGAGCTTCCAGTCGGGAAGCAATAGTCGTTAATGGGTCATTGCCAGTCGGGTGGTCTTCGGATAGTTAAACGCTATGAGAAGCGTGTGTGTTCACCATGCTGATCAGAATCTGACTCTAATACCAAATTGGTATAAGCTGCTTGAGATATGTAATTAAGCTGCAAAACAGATAGCAACTGCTTTCTTAATTATCTTATAGTAAGTATCTCACTAATAAGGAAAATTAGAAGCCTAGAGGATCCCCAATGTACTGAAAGGATAATTCTTTTCTCCTTCCCAATCAAGGACAACGGTTACATATATATAGAAAGATAAAGAAAATGAACTTCCTTACATAGTAGGGAAACTTACCCCTAATGGATTCATAATGGACAGAACATGATAGATAATGACCCTATACTAGCCCTATAATTCAGCAGCAACGTGATAATGGTAATGAAAATAAAACAATTAATAAGGAAGAAATAAAATGATCTAGACTAAGTCAACTAGAGTCCCTATTTTTCAGCCTTAGATATTTCCTTGCTGCCATATCAGTGTCCTTATAATTTAATATCTTAAAAGTTGTCTACCATCTACTTGAGAATTACTAAACCTAAAGTGGTTATCACAAAAATATGAAAATATGATAAACTTGAAACGACTCTTGGTAGCTTCCAATATTTCCTGCTTTACTACCACTTATTAGAGGGAAGATTAATTTATATATTTTGAATTGATAACACAATAAGTGAAAGTGAATCTATCACCAAATCAACGTGTTTTAATAATTTTATCATTGTTGGGTTTTGGAGCTCAAACCACGACTAGACAATATTGGTTTTGGTGTATTGCACTGTTTATAAGAACCCTCCTAGCTTGTGGTGTTCGACTAGCTAGCTAATTAATTAGGAACTAGAATGGGATAACATTATCATGATGCCGACTTTATGTCTTTCTACCTATGCAGCATAATTATCCAGTTCAACAACTGATTGGAGGATGTTGATTAATGAGGATGCTCTCTCTTTCAATGAGATTCATATTTAATTGGCTCACAAAACTTCAATTATATGAGGAAACCAAAATCAAATGATAGCTTATGCTTATAGGTTTACTTTAGTTGAATAGGTAGCACCTGTGTGCCTATATATATATATATATACACACACACACGCGATGCTTCCGACTCCATTCTCTGCTTTCACGCAAATCAACTAAATTAAACAATAAAAGAAAATTTTCAATTCCTCTTTTCCTCACAGCCTCGACAACAAGAAGAGTAAAGTAATCAAATCTCCAACCAAGCTAACAACAGTAAATAGGTAAGAAGTCTTAAGCTTATCACACTCACACGGCAAAATCTCACAAAAAAGGGAAGAAGGAAGACGGAGGTTACTACAGCAGCAACAGTGGAAGGGCGACGAGGATGGCAGAGTTGAACAGGAAAAAGAACATAGCAGAGCTTCTTTCCTGAACAACGGCCACCCAAGCTGAACAGAAAAAGAAAAATGACGGCAGAGCCAACAGCCACAGCTGCTAGGACGACAAAAGTAGAAGGCAACACAGCAGTGAGAGTTTCCAGGTGAGGATCGAGAAGTTGCTTCCCTCTCTCGCTGTACACTGACGGGAAAGTGGGAAAGGAGAAGTGATATGATTTTTAAAACATAAATAGGCGTATTTGGGTAATTTCACATTATAATCCGGAGAAAAAAATGAAAATGCTCCTTGAAGAGAGGACTCTATACCTCAAGCTCATGGGACTGCCTCCAAATCCACTCAATCACAAGTTTTTTTTAGTGCTTAGTTGCAAGAAATATATACTATTAAAATTATATTGTTTATCTATTTATTTTCTTTATTAGTATAGGTCATTACATGGCGATCACACGCACCCGGGGCATTTAATGTTCTTCCCAACATAGCGAAGTCAGTTCCAAGCTCGTGCATTGATGTAAATAGGATGTTCTTTGGTGATTTCCATTTCATCTTTATCTCTACTGGCCATCTTTAGCATCACTTCTTGAAATCCATTCCTAATCCGCAAATCTATTTTGAAGTTTGGACTGTAGAAGATTGAAGGATTAAGAAATGCTGCCACAGCATGCAACGATGAATGAAGCTGCATATTCCATCTCCTATCCATTACATCCCAGATTGGCATGTATTTCTCTTCAATTCCCTTATAATACGACTTAATCACAAGCCTTACCCTCTCAATTCCTTCATACATATAACCCATAGCAGGCATGTCCCCATCATCCTTAGGATTTTAATCAGAGTTTCAGAAACACTCACAGCTTCATGTGCATATTTCCAAAATCTGTCTAGAAATAACGACGACTTGATTGCTTGTGAATCGGGACGTCTGCTATATATGGTAGATAACCACTCTGTATGCGAAAAATGTGCTTTAAATTATCCTCTAGTGCCACTATAGACCTCAAGGAAAGGAAATTTGCGACGAATCTGTTAATTCTTGGCCTGATCAATTACCTTCTGCCGGTGAACTTTCTCATCATATTAGAAATCCCCGCAACACTATAAATGTATTGGGTGATAGTCTTTGCCTCCTCCAGCACCGTACCTGCCCAATCTTGTCTACCTATTTCCTCTAACATCTTATCAATACAATAAGCAGCACAAGGAGACCAAAACAATGAACTATACTTTGCCATGAGAAGCCTTCCGCCATAAACATAATTAGCGGTGGTGTTAGTTATAACCTGAACAAAACTTTCTACACCAACCTCCACAACCACAGACCCCATCACTTCAAACAAGTAAGTAGCATCATCTTCATTACCTGAAACATCAACCAGCTTAAGGAACAGTGTACCTTTTGAACATGCAATGGAAAATACTACTAGAGATATTGTCCTACCTTCAGATCAGCTATAACAAAAGATTGTGCATCCTGTTTCTTTCCACTCATCTCTGTATTTCTTATAATGATCATGAATATCACCTTTCACCTTTTCCCAAAGGCAGGACCTCAATCTCATAAGTTGGAGCTTTGTATCCTTCCCCACCTTGGGCAACAGCATCCACAATCTGCTGATAATACATGGATTTAGCTGCACTAAAAGGAATAGAGTTATGGAGGGGGGGAAATTGCAATCTTTTTATCAGCATCATCCCTCTTTTTGCTCATGAGGATCATCGTTTAGTGGTTGAGCACCTGCTGAAGGATGCGGAATTAATAAAGATGGACAACCACTGTCATTCCGTCCATTAGATACATTGTTAGGATGGAAACCACCACTAGCAGAAGAGATATTCTGTTCACCATTTGCTGCAGCTACATGATCCACCTTTTGTTTCTTCGGTTGCCTTCTGTTTCTTTGGAGTGCTTAATATATTCAGAATATGGTCCCGTACATCAGCTGGAACTTCGGTGCAGGGAACAATATCCTTGTTTTTTATTTGAGCCAAGTGAAATTTCATCCTGTATACTCCTCCACTGAACTCCCGTTGACAATAATTACACCTGACCTTCTGTCTTGTCGCATCGACACTAACAGAGTGTTCCCAACAGGCATCTCTTCCTTGAACCATTATCTTAGAACACCAGGTAAAAACAGTACTATTGTTATGAAATGAAAACTCTGGAATCTAAACATGAGTTTTAAGTAATATTGTTACAAAAGATTTATGTGTACAGTGAGACGAGGTGATTGTGTATGTGTGTTGTGAGAAAGAGAGTGAGAGAGGGAAGAATTTTTTATGGTAGGCACATAACAAGAAGATCCAATGGAATCAAAAGCGTTAAAAATGAAAGAAACCCCCACTAGCTTATTGATTCTTGTAAACTCCCTTAGGACAATCTGATTAAAGCAAGTGGTCCATAAAATATTTAATCAACTACCATACGTAATACGTGGTGCAGATTTCAACAGCTATATTCTTGCCCTATTCTCGCATTCTCTTAAAAAATAACTGCAACCTAGTCATCACAATTCACAATATAAGTAACAATGAGATATCTATGCTATCTCAGAAAAATACGAAGTAATACTTCATAAGAAACTTCCAATTCAAAACCTTTCAAGCAGGCCCTTATCAAGATCCCTCTAAGAGAGGCAGAGTATACATCTGGAGTAAACGTGTATGGCAACACCATAAGCTACTTTTGTATCTTGAGCAATGTTGATCAATCATCCTTAAATTCAAATAGCAGAAGTTGAATGTAAGTGCTTAGCCATTAAAGAATATTTAAAATCAGAAATCAAAATATCCTAAAACACATAAACTAGGCAAACTAAAATAGGTGTCAAGTTGATTAAACATAACAACCATAAAGGGGGATGGACTTGTAAAGAATCACCAACAACAGGTTTCTCTGACATTCGCTTCAGTTCTCCACGATTTCTTATCCCATTTTCAGTTGTGCCATGGTTTTGAGGAAAGGTTTAAGGCAACAACATTGCTTAAGTTACTTCATCCTTTAGCACTAGAAGGGACCTCATGAAAACTGAAAAGTACAGCATTTTTTCTTCTTTTGGAATTTTGACATTGTTATTTTACTGTTATTCAAGTAACACAAAAGAATTTGAACAAAAACGGTTTGTTTTTTGTGAACAAAAACAACTCATTGAACTGAAAAATGGACGCGTTTAAGCCGAAAGGTATACCCAACCAGCCTGAGAACATACTATATACAAGCCCATAATATAAACACGAGGTCCAAATAAAGAACCTTCAATGGCCTGGACCCTACAACATACCCCACAAAACTTTCTAATGCGGTCATAATCACAAAATCATTTTGAAGGAAAGCTTATACATAATAACATAAGGGAGAATGATTATGTAAAGCCAGCGTCATTCTCCCTTATGTACATAATATTTTAGTACTCATTTATGTAAATAATAACTTAAACTTAGTTTTACGTATATAAATAACAACTTCATTTTTAAGCATGATTGATAATGATAATTTGTGAAATCTGTTTTAGTATTTTTTGAAGATAGAAGGTATTATTAATTTCAAAAAGTCCCTTGAGATAAATCATGAATTGGTACTTTTATAGTCTATTCTTGTTAAGTTTTGAAGCCTAGTTGTCAAACTAAGGTATTATTTCTATTAAAGGTAAAAAATGTGTTATTTTTTTTTCTAAAATCTAGTTATATTCTTATATAATACTCTTTCACTCTTTAATATAAAATATATTTAACTAATTTTATTAGATTAAGAAAATTAGTTAAATTAGTTAATATAGTATTTTTTTTCTAAAATACTCTAATCATCTTTTTTAATTCTTTTACTCCCTCTCTTATTTGATAATTTATGAAAGAATATAAATAAGGGTAATTTAAAAAAATAGATAAAAATAAAAAATATGTATGATAAAATTAACTTTCAAATTAGGTTCAAGCCATGCCTTAGACACCCTTTCTAACAACTAACCTACAACCATTATGGAGCAAGATTTTTCTTTCAAAACAAATTAAGAGAATTTTGGTAAATGTACTTAATTTTTTTTATTTCACTTTAGTCCATGAAAACTATAGTGTTATTATTAGCTTATTACAAGGTTCTAGAGTGTCAATACATGATTTTTATTGGACCCCAAGGTTCTGTTTGGTATGAGGAAAATAGAGGGAAGGAGAAATTTTAATGAGTTCAATTTAAAAGAAATAGGTAAGTAATGTTATAAAATTTTAATAAAAAAATATAAAATAAAGGAGTAAGACAAATTAATTAAAAGCTTTTAACATCACTTCTCTATTTTTTTAAAATTGAACTCATTAAATTTTCTTTCCAATCCCCTGACCAATTTCCCTAATAATAAATAAACCTTAAGAGTGTGTTTGGCTCAACTCAGAGAATAGTGAGGGAAGAAAAGGATTTTAATGAAGGGGAAAGAGAGAGAAAGGAAAATGAGTGATTTTAATATTATATTATTTGGATTGATTAAAAGGAAGGGGAGTGGAAAGATTTTAATGTTACATTGTTTAGTTTAAGATAAGAGGGACAAAATATTTATATATAGATAACTATGAGATGCTGAAGGCTTTTAAAAAATATTATAAATATAATAATTAAAATGAAACAAAATTATTTTTCCCTAAATCCTTCAATTTTGAAGGGGAGGGAAAAAGGGGAAAATGGACAAAATTGCTCCCCTTGTCTCCCTTCCAAATCTCTTATACTAAATACACACTAAGTGTTATTCTAATTAATATTATAATTTTATTAGTGGGTGATATATAAATATTTTTATAAGTATCCTTCAAATGTAGAGGCATGTTTTGGACCCACGAAAGCACTCTAAACGCAACTCACCTATAAGTGTTGTTAAAAAAAAATCTACAAGTTCTTAGCCAACCAACTTAGGGCTATGCCTTGCAAATATGGTTTTGATGACACTATTGGTAATATATTAATCCTTTCATTTATTATATATATATTATCATAAGAAAAATTAATAATGATTTGTGATATTGATCATTTATTATTTGTTGCAAGTTATAAGGATAATAAAGAAAAATCAACCTAATTAATAATATATTGGAATTTTTTGGAGGGGAAAATCGTCAATCCCATGGCTGAATTATCCAATGCCGAACTAGTCCAATAAGCATATATGCATCTTGCCTCCTTGTTTTATTCCCCGCGCAAAGTAGATGAAAATGTTATACTCAACTATATAATAAGCAAACAAAGAGGAATATAATTAAATTTTATTTCATGTCAGGAAAAATATATTACTAGGAGTAGTTATAGCAGCATCCAACGGGACAACAGGAACAACAAAACGGAAAGTCAACTGAAAGAAACTTGCGTGCTGGCGGTGTCATATTGAGGTATATCCTAAGCTATAATTTTTTTATACTCCCCCACTTCTTGATATAAGAGCCAATTATGTAATTTAAGTAGATTGAAAAAATTAAATCAATAAGTTAATTATAAATAATATAAAAATTAGTTAACTAATTTAAGTAGATTAAAAAATATATAATATAAATTTGTCTTAAGATGTTAGATTTTATCATAATTAATTTATTTATTTGACTTACTTAATCTATTTAAATTAGTTAATTAACTTTTATAATAAATATGTTAGGAGTAACATTTAAGTTTAGATGAATTGGGTCTTCAAGCTCACTATAGTCAAGATATACCTCTTAACTCAACGAACATTTATAGAAGTATTTATAAATCACTTACTAATAAGATTTTTATATCTGTATTGAGATTTGAATTTACAACTTTATAGATCATGAGTTAACCAATCCTTATCAACTTTTATTGGCCAAGCTATAATATTATTACATGATTGATTTATGATTGACGCATTACCTGCCATGTTTTATTCCCACTTCCTAGCATCTCCCAAACCTCAAAAATGCCAACGTGTCTTTATTGTTTGGCCACAATATTCGGCGGAAGATTCCATTTTCCTTCCATACCAGCTCAACCACGTAAAGTTATATATATATATATAGTTTTCGTCATCACAAAGACCTAATCAGAAAACCCTTCCAAAATATTCATGGATTCCATTCCAGAAGATACTCTCACCTTTATCCTCATCTCTGTATGGGCCATTTTTGCAGTGACGTGGTACGGCTCGTTCTTCTTCTTCAAACCTAATTACAAGCTACCACCAGGTCCACGGGGATTGCCTTTGTTCGGAAACCTTCTATCACTCGATCCCGAGCTTCACTCC
This sequence comes from Leucaena leucocephala, assembly GCA_037074615.1. Classification (NCBI taxonomy): domain Eukaryota; kingdom Viridiplantae; phylum Streptophyta; class Magnoliopsida; order Fabales; family Fabaceae; genus Leucaena; species Leucaena leucocephala. Next base: position 13,765,197 of record CM073570.1, read on the forward strand.
TATCTGGCGACTCTGTCTCGAACCTATGGTCCCATCTTCACCCTCCGGCTCGGAACCAAGTACGCCTTTGTCCTCACCTCCCCTTCGATGGCTCGCCAAGTTCTCAAAGACCATGACATCACTTTCGCCAACCGTGTTGTGCCGATCGCCGGCGCCAAAGCAGCCTACGATGGGAGAGATATAGTTTCGAACCCTTATGGACCTGAGTGGAGAATGTTAAGAAAGGTGTGTGTATTCAAAATGCTCAGTAACCCCACGTTGGATTCTGTTTACACCCTCCGTCGTAAGGAGATTCGGAAAACTGTGGGTTTTCTATATAGTCGGGCAGGGTCTCGGGTTAACATTGGAGAACAAATATTTCTTACTGTGTTGAATGTGATCACGAACATGATGTGGGGTGAGACGGTGGAAGGCGGCGAGAGGACCGTCGTGGGAGCGGAGTTTAGGGAAGTTATATCAGGCATTACAGAGATATTGGGGACGCCGAATGTATCGGACTTTTTCCCCGGATTGTCTTGGTTTGACTTGCAAGGTTTAGAGAGAAAGATAATGGTCTTAGCTAAGAGATTGGATCAGATCTTCGAGAAGATGATCGATCGGCGAATCAAGATGAATAGAGGGAGTGAAAGTGAAGCAGGACAGAGTAAGGATTTCTTGCAATTCTTGTTAAAGCTCAAGGATGAACAAGATCCCAAGACTCCTCTATCAATGATACATGTTAAGGCCCTCCTCATGGTATGTTTTCCTTAACCCTCAATATTTTTTGTTTGAATTTTTTTTTAATATTTTTCAGAACAATTTGTTTAAGCTTAGAAAGGTAAATTTTTTATATTAAATTGTCTAGAAATGATTTATTGTCTAACCGAAGTTATTCTATGTGTGATTATAATAATATAAAAATATATATAAACTTTGAACTATCCACAAATAACCCCTTAATTTTTGAAACTTAACAAATATAAAAACTTTTTAAGTTTATGCAAATAACTTAAACTATCAATTATATACTTCTTTAAATTTTTATTTTTGAATGTATGGTCCCTTAAACTTAGAGCTATGAAGAAGACCCTCATAAACTCTGGATGGATAAGTAATAAATAAAGCAAATTGTGAGAGAATTATCTACATAAATATAAAATTTAAAAAGGTTCATTATAATCCATAAAAAAAAGAAAAGAAATGTTCATTATAAATTTTCAAACGTTAAAGAAGTTATCTATACAGAAAATATATATGACATAAAGTTTAAGGTAGAATATATACTTCAGCATTTTTTATACTATGCAATTTTTTTCTTAAAATATTTTATTTCTCAATATATAATTAACATTTTGGACAGGATATGGTGGTGGGTGGAAGTGACACATCATCTAACTCAATTGAATTTGCAATGGCTCATATTTTAAACAATCAAGAAGTGATGAAGAGGGTCCAAAAAGAATTGGATAGCGTAGTGGGAAGAGAAAATGTGGTAGAAGAGTCTCACATTCAAAAACTACCATACTTGCTTGCCGTTATGAAAGAAACTCTTAGGTTACACCCTGCTCTTCCACTACTAGTTCCTCACTCTCCAAGTGAAACCACCATTGTTGGAGGCTACACAATCCCAAAAGGCTCTCGTGTGTTCGTGAACGTGTGGGCCATACATAGAGACCCCTCTATTTGGGACAATCCTCTGAAGTTTGATCCTTCAAGATTTTTGGATTCGAAATGGGATTATAGTGGGAATGACTTCAGTTACTTCCCATTTGGGTCTGGAAGAAGAATGTGTGCAGGAATTGCCATGGCTGAGAGAACTTTTTTGTATTTTCTTGCAACGCTTATGCACTCATTTGATTGGAAATTACTTGACGGCCACAAGTTGGATATTTCTGAAAAATTTGGTATTGTACTTAAGAAGAAAATACCTTTAGTTGCCATTCCTTCCCCAAGACTAGACACAGCCCTTTATGATTAGTAGAATAATTGAGGGAAATTGATAGCACTACCGTAAGCAAGGAGGACTTTTCTCTTGTGTTTGGATGGGAAGAAAACTCTGGAGGAAAGAATACTAAGAGAAAAAACTTCTAAAAATAATAATTTTTTATCATTTGAGGAAATTTTTCTTCTTAGTACTCCCTTCTTCTATTTTTTCTCTCAATCCAAACATATTTATGTTAGTCAAGGAAGACTTTGTATATGGTTAGTGAATGGTGGTATATAAAAATGTAGTAGTTTCTCCAAAATTTATGTTGATATGTAAAAAAAACAAACACATGTGGAAATCACTTTCTATAACTCATTTTAAAATGACAAGTCAATTGTTCAAAAAGAAGGCGTAAGAATCAAGTAATGCAATTATTGTCATGTGCACAGATATTTTACATTATTCATGTTTTCCTACTCCAGCAGCATACAAGGAAATATGATCCCTCACATTTTAATTTGTCTTTTGTTTAATTTGAACTAAATTTAAAGAAGTCAAAGTAATCAAGAGTTTAATTTCGAGGAAGAAGCCTCATTATATTAGGTACCCAAAACGCCATGAGTTTGGAGTATCAACAATCAAGTGTAAAATTCTAGCTTAAACACTGTAACAGCTTAAACATAGATGTATCTAGCCTCTATTTCGCGGGAGGACTAATCAGAGGATGGAAAACTACTCTCTCTCTCTCTCTCTCTCTCTCTATATATATATATATATATATATATTTCAAGGAGTATAAAAGCTGCATCCATGACAGCAGCAGTGACGACGAAGGAAAAATATAGTTAGTTTGCGTCTTGAATGTTGGGGATGTCATATTGAGATAGCTAGATAAAAACTAATAGTACTACTTTTCTTCAATCATTTTTAAAAATTATAATTATTATTTTAATTTAAAAATGTTTTAAAATGATTTATTTTCTTGTAAAAATTTAAAATTATATCCTCAATAACAATTTCGATTAACTACTTTATTTATTATTGTTATTTTTTTTCTAAACTTAGGTATCATCTTATTAGAAATAGTTTTATTCAAGATATTATTAGGTATTAAATATGAATATTTTTTTTAATATTGATTCAAATTTTGGTTCGGCTGACCCAACCAACCCATTGATATGCCATATGATTTATTCCGACCACCTAGCAGCCCCTAATCTAAAAATGCCAATTTGTCTTTATTGTTTGTCAAGAAGACAAAAGGTGTTCGGCGCAGATCCAATTTCTTCCATGCTCAACAACAAGAAGTTATATATCTTACTTCGTCTTGACACACGACATTGCAACAATATATAAAATAGTCCTACATGTAAACCAATCTCCAGAGACCCGAACAAGATCTCATGTTTCTGAGACATTAAAACTCCTCGCAGTTCCCATTTGAAGCTGAAATCTTAACTTTCATATGGATTGTCTTCATGAAGATACGGTCACCCGTCTTCTCATCGCAGTATGGGCCATTTTTGCAGTGACATGGTACAGGTTCTTCTTCTTCAAACCTAATTACAAGCTACCACCAGGTCCACCAGGCCTCCCTTTGTTCGGGAACCTTCTATCACTTGATCCCGAGCTTCACTCCTATCTGGCGACTTGGTCTCTAACCTATGGTCCCATCTTCACGCTCCGACTCGGCACCAAATATGCCTTTGTCCTCACCTCCCCTTCAATGGCTCGTGAAGTGCTCAAAGACAAAGACATCACTTTTGCCAATCACGTCATGCCAGTTGCCGGCAGGAAAGCATTCGGTGGAGGGACAGATATAGTTGGGAGTCCTTATGGACCTGAGTGGCGTATGTTGAGAAGAGTTTGCGTATTCAAGATGCTCAGCAACACAACATTGGATTCCGTTTACACCCTCCGTCGCAGGGAGGTCCGAAAAACCGTGGGTTTTCTTTACAGTCGGGTCGGCTCTCAGGTTAATGTCGGGGAAGAGATATTTCTTACGGTGCTGAATGTGATCACGAGCATGATGTGGGGCGAGACTGTGGAAGGCAGTGAAAGAACCGTCATGGGAGCCGAGTTCAGGGAAGTGGTGTCGGGCATTACGGAGATAATGGGGACGCCTAACATATCAGACTTTTTTCCTGCGTTGTCTTGGTTTGACTTGCAAGGTTTAGAGAGAAAGATGCTGATATTAGCCAAGAGATTGGATCAGATTTTCGAGAAGATGATTGATCGGCGAATAAAGGTGAATCAGGAGAGCAGTGAAAGTGAAGAAGAGAGGAAGGATTTCTTGCAATTCTTGTTGAAACTCAAAGATGAACCTGATTCAAAGACCCCACTCTCCATGATACACGTTAAGTCCCTCCTCATGGTATGTTTCCTTAAATTTTTTTTTGGAAACAAATTTTGGATAATTTCATCTTAATATTTTTAAACTATATAATATTTTTTCTTAAAATATTTTATATATTGGTCGTTGAAATTTTTAACAGGATATGTTCGTAGGTGGAAGCGATACGTCCTCTAACGCAATTGAGTTTGCAATGGCTCATATTTTAAACAATCAAGAGGTGATGAAGAGGGTCCAAGAAGAATTGGATATTGTAGTGGGAAGAGAAAATGTAGTAGAAGAGTCTCATATTAACAGACTACAATACTTGCTTGCAGTTATGAAAGAAACTCTTAGGCTGCACCCTGTTCTTCCACTACTAGTCCCTCGATCTCCAAGCGAACCCACCGTTGTTGGAGGCTACACAATCCCAAAAGGCTCTCGTGTGTTTGTTAATGTGTGGGCCATACATAGAGACCCTTTGATTTGGGACAATCCTCTGAAGTTTGATCCTTCAAGGTTTTTGGATTCTAAATGGGATTATAGTGGGAGTGACTTCAATTACTTCCCATTTGGGTCTGGACGAAGAATGTGTGCAGGAATTGCCATGGCTGAGAGAACCTTTTTGTATTTTCTTGCAACGCTTATGCATTCATTTGATTGGAAATTACCTGATGAAGAAGGCCACAAGTTGGATATTTCTGAGAAATTTGGTATTGTACTTAAGATGAAAATACCTTTAGTTGCCATTCCCACTTCACGATTGTCAAATCCAAGTCTTTATTATTAGAACACTATTAAAACTTAATTCGGGTCTACTGGTTTGACCAATGAACTATGAAGCAGTCCCAGTTTAATAAAAAGTTTTAAACATGTCGATTGGGTTATATTTTATGTTTTTCTCCCATGTTAATCTTAAAACGATGCCATTTTGAGTTGAAAAAATAAATAGTAATCCATTAGATTTATGCCTTAGGTTTATGTATGAATGTTCCATGTGTATCAATATCTTTTAAATTTAAATATTACTCACGGTTATATATGATTTTTTTTGTATATTTTAGTTAAATTATATTATTTTAATAATAATTATGTGGGCTCAACCATAAGCTTTTGAACCATTGTCTTGATTAGTTTAATATATAACTGGTCCGGTTTTGAGTAATTTGATCGTGAGAATAATCCTAGGAATCAATAATATTATATTGTTTGATATGAGCATCTTTCAACATAAGTCAATTCGCACCCAAAGAAAAATGAGACGTGGATCGTGTAAATAATGCGGTAATTCTCATGCATAGATATTTACGTTATATTTCACTTCTTTTTTCTGGTACATGAAAATATAATCCCTCACAATTTTTTTTTATTCTCTCGTCACATTTTGAACCAAAATTTCTAAGCTTCAAAAAGTTGGTTATTGATGTAAGTTAATAAAATATATACTTTCTTAAATACTCCCATCTTTATTTCAATTCGCAAATAATACATCAGATTACTTCCTCTCGTACTGCAAGTATACTCCATTTTCCATATATTTTGCGTTTTTTTAATTTAATTTTTATTCCCTTATCTGGAGTGTGAAAAATTTTCCTACCTAGTCAAGATATATATCATGGAAGTTTTCTTCTGTTAACTACTTCCTCTGCCGCCACTAATTAAGTGCTTGTTGAAAGGAATTTCTATATGAAATTGCAACCTTCCTACTCCATTTCTTGCCTATCTTATCATTAATTATGTTTTGATTTTTTTTACTTTTATCCTTGCCCCCTTAATTTGTTTCTTCTCGGTGAGTTATTCCAAAATATTTTAATTTATTTTGTTTTTGTTTACACATTGGGTTTGATTTCTGCTTCTTTTGGTTCGTGAGGAGCTTAGAGGAAGTTTAGGGAGTTGAATGAACATGGTTTAAGGATTATTAGAATTGCAATGATGGAATTTCAACAAAAATTTTTGGAATGATATGTTCTTGGCTTTTGAATGTTAATGGAGATTATTGGGTAGCCTAAAATGAGTAATGGTACAAATATCTATGGTTGGAATGATATATTACGGTGGCTTTCTTTTTTGAATGAATTTTCAGTCAACTTTTAGAATATTTTTATAATTCAAATTCAAGATCTTATTTGATATGATAATATTTTCGGTTGTAATAAACTAACTACATATTGAAATGTACAAGTGTGATAAATTTCATGAGAATTGGATTTAATTTAAGTTACCATAATTTATTCAAAAATCTTACTTTTTTGAGACTTTTGACTGTTACAATTGTAATATATGCTGTAGGCTATGTAATTATAAGTTTTGTTGCTATTGGGATTGAGTATGGTTGAATTATGTTAGATTAATTTGGGGACACTCAAATAAATGAAAGCACGGAAGAGTAAAATACGTATTCCTAACGTTGGATTATATATTAATATAATGTTCTATTTACTTGTGAATTAATATTTTTTTGTTTAGATATTATATTTTTTATGGCTATATATGAGTATTTTTTGTATATTTTAATTAAATTATATTATCTTAATCATGATTAAGTTGACTCCAATTCAATCACATACTATTGAACCAACGTCTCAATTGATTTAATGGTTGGTCCAATTTTAAGTACCTTGATAATTATAATAATTCAAGGAATCAATTATATTTTTTTGATATGAGCATCTTTCAAATTTCAAGCCAATTTTCACCCTAAGAAAAATCAAACGTCAATAGTGTAAATAATTCTGTAATTGTCACGTATATATAGTTTACATTATGTTTTGTTTAATGGGAAAAGGGCATCAAAAACAAAAACTACAAAGCAGAAACTATAGAAGGTCGAGAAAAAGGCATGTTATCCTGAAGGAGAGACAGAATCCATGCAGGAGGAACCGACAAAATACAGAAGTCAGCAGATAAATTCCAAGCTTCGGCAGCCATGGCATCCGCTAGAGAGTTGACATCATGAGCATAGCAAACCACTTCCACATCCCAGGCTCTCTCAAGCGTTCTTTGAATCTCAATAAGACCATTGAAATCCGGGTGCTCATCGGGCAAGTCAGAAAAAATGGTCTGAACCAGGTCACTACACTCACTTTCCACAAGTTTCTTCAGGTTACGATCCCAGGCAAGCTTCTGCCGTGAGGATGGAGCCAGTGCCCACACAATACATGAACCCCTGAAGAAATTGTCCATTATTGTGATCCCTAAAGAGACCTCCACAGGTTCAGACTCCCGTTTCCCTATGTCGTGAACCATCGGCATTCACTTTTACAACATTAGGAGGAGGAGTCGTCCAAATAGCATGCTCAACAGCTGAAGACTGAACCTCGAAAGGATTCTTACCAACCCAAGTCAAACACTCTTGGGTCCGCGATAGTAAAGCATCAACACCCTACCCTTGCCTGTTGAAGATCCGATCATTGCTACTGATCCAAATAAGTCGACACAGGACCGCAAGCCACAGGCGAAACTCAAAAGCACCCACACATATACGTTGAAGTAATGCCTATTTTAACCAGGCTAGGGTATTCGTTGAACCAAAAAAGTGAATCTTCCACTCACTAGGAATCAAGGGGAGCCAAGCAAGTTTATGTTAAGGGCAATCTTTGAGAGTATTAAGAAGCGTCTCATGCTCGTCCCTGCAAATCTCACGAACACCCGTCGGGTGTAAACCACGCTTAAAACGTGTCTTGTTGGTGAATAGTCTATCATAAGCACAAAGCCAAAGAAAAGTGTGACAATGCTGGGGAACTTTAAGCTTCTATATATGCCTCCATAAGCACATATCAGAATTAGAAGCTTGCCCAGAAATACATCCCAATACGTTGACTTGAGAGTAAAAGCGCCATCAGAGGACCAAGGTGTTGACTTGAATACGAGCAATAGCATCAAGGATCTGTGGGGGAAATAATTGTTATGGCCCTGAAAAAAAAAATTGTAGATAAAATTTAAAGAAAAGATATATATATTTTTGATACACAAAATGTTAGTGGGTAGTCTATAGTTGAGTGGTCAAGTGGCAGGCAATAAAATCTGTTTACCCGTGTTCGAGCCCTAGCCAGTGCAGAAGGGAAGTTTTTTTTTTCTTTTTCCAGACATACAAAATTACCAAAATGCCCCTCAAGTCCTTTTCTCTGCAACCCGTACATTCTTCACCATTCTTCTCTGCTTCCCTTTCTTTCTTTTTTCCCGGCAGCCTTCTGTTATGATCAGGAATTTAGTTAATATATATGTATATTCTTTGTAGAATATTTCGAATGGGAAGTGTTAGCCAAATGGTTCAAGCGGCGAAAGGAAACACATTCGGCCAGGGTTCGAGTCGCAGCGAAAGCGGAGGTGAATTGTTTTTTTTCTCAGACGCGTGAAATTACCATTTTGCCCCTCTGTCTATTTCCACCGAATCCTCTGCTTTTCTTCATCATTTTCCTTCTTCCTTCCTGCGAGCCGCGAACAGAGACGGCAGGTTGCAGCGTGGGTAGGTGCGGGACGGCAGAAGCTCAGCGTGCGGCGTGGGAGAAGAGTACACGGCACGGAAGCTCGGCTGGACGCCTTCAAGTAGCATTCCGCCGATCCTTTCTGGTTCCATCGACAGTGAGGCTGCGGTGAGAGTTAGAAATGCAAGGTGCAGGCGTGTCGCGAGTGCAGTGAGTCAGGTTAGCGCCGGTAAACACTCATTCCGGTGGACCACATTCACAGTGAGCACCGTCGCCGAGTAGCTTCGGTCCGACACCATTGTCGTGCTACTGTAGCAAATCCATTGCTACTGTAGCAAGTCTCGGAGGTCCAGTTTCAGCTGCTTTCGGCGAGTGATTCCGTGGGTAAGCTTCTTAAACCGATATCCGCATTCAAACCTCTTTTCTTCTGGCTTGTTATCGTGCGCATAGAGCTCACTCTGTTCGGGTTGTATTGTCGGTACTCCCCTGTTTTCCGAGTCGCAGAAAGGCTTAACTCCGTAATTGGTGGCACTGGTCGTAGGTGGGTTCCAGCTTCTGTGTGCTGAGCCGTTCCTTGCTCCCTGCTGTGTTGTCTGTGAACTACTTCTGGCAGCCGAAAGGTATGTGTTCTGTGGTAATGTGAGAAACAGAGTTGTGTATGTGACGTCGGTGATGATGGTCACTGGTTTGGTTTGATAGTTGTATGCGTGGGCTAATTGGTGCGTTGTGTATGAATATGTTAAGCCATTGTTCTGTCAAGGCCGCTGTCCCAAGAAATGATTTATGTTGCTGTTGGAAACGATTGTATATGTGCATTATGTTTGTTAGGCTGTGGAGATATATATATGTGGATGCGTGTGTGCGGTGGCGTTAGTTGACAGTATAAGGGGGGACTGAGAAAATGTATATGAATGTTCTTATGCCTGTGTTGCTAAAGTTGCTGTGGATACATGGGTTGGGAATGTATTACTGTCATGATAAATATGAATCTGCTGTGGGTATTTGCGAATTAAGGAAAGAAGAAAGGATTGGAGAATTGTACTGTTATGCGTATGTATATGTATGCGCTGGGTATGCATGCAGTGTGAAGGTATATATGTGTGTATGTGGTCATGATGTCAAAGGGAAGAGGAGGCAGAAGCATGCCATAGTGGGTTGTGTTGAATTGAATGGAAAGATTATATTGATATAGCTTGCTGTGTGGTGTTTTCAAGTGATGAATAATTATATTAAAGAAAATGAGTTGGAATGTTAGGTTAAAGATACTTTATTTCTGTTGGAACTTTAGTTAGAATGTTAAAATGCTATTTCAAAATACCAGGGGATTTAGAAAGGAAAGCAATTGAAGTGGTTGGACTGAAAGAGTAGCTGTTTAGGAGCGTGGCAGGTGAGTGAATAACGTTCCCTAAAAATTTACATTTTCAAATGCATTGTCATTTCAAATGTTAAATTTCAAATATGAATTTCGAAAAGCCAATTTTATGAAAGTACAGTTTAAATCGTTAGGAATGATTTTCTTTCGATTAATTTACCAAAGATTACGATTATGCATAAAAATGGATAAAGAAGCCTTAGAAAAAGTTTTGACAGTGAACTGATGTTATTCATGAAATATTTCTCTGCGAATTGCATATGTTTTTACAGTAACATGATTTTGTATGTTCATGCTGGGGTAACAGAAATTCAAAGTGGGTTTCTTAATGATTATGAGATTTGAAACGATTGAGATATTTACATGTGAAAAGGACCCCACGCATGATGCAAACGTTTTAGGACGGAATACAGAACGCTGGTTGCTAACAGCAGTACTGTTAGTCCTTGGTGCACCTTGGTATTCGAGCTCGACAGTTTGTGGCATAACCACCAGAATTATTTCGTGGGATTTATTCTCGCGACAGTTTGTGGCATAGCCACCAGAATTATTTCGTGGGATTCGTTCTCGCGACAGATAGTGGCTTCGAGCCACCAGAATGGTTAGTGACCCTCATGGACTGTGTGTCCACGTCAGTTTTTCGTTCTGTTGAAATCCTACAGAAAGATCATGGTTATAAAAAGGTTGTTTTGAATGAGTTATTTGAAACAGTTATTTCCTACGGTTATTTCCCCTGAAATACAAATGTTTACGAAAAGGTTTGCATTAGATTATGAAGTGTTAAGAAATACATGTTTAAGATGATTATGTATTGATTATTTTCCGCATTCTTTTAAATCATGTTTTTGGGACGTTATTCACGAGTAGATTTTTGGCTTCAGATAGTGCAGGTGACCCTATTTCTCCAGCTGAGCGGTAAAGAGCCTTGCTGTTGATCCGAAGTTTCATTTGATAAGAACTACTTTTGATGTAATTGCTTCTTAAGAACTTTAATTATTTTGGAAAGGAAAGTGCTCTGCATGAACCTTAGAAAATGTTTGTATGATTTTGAAAAAATGCTATGGAGAATTAATGGTTTTACTTAAAATGATAGGCTTTCAGAATATGATGTATTCATATTCTGTGCCGGTCACGGTCCAGAAATAGGGACGTGACAGTTTGGTATCAGAGCCAAGGTTTTTCTATGGTTAAGCAGAGCAGGGATACTTCGATGGGGTCTCAATTATCGTTATGAACCCGGGCATAACTATAATTGTGGCATCTCTGAAGATCTCTAAGAAAAATTCAAAAGTGGTATTTTCCTATTATTTCAGAAACGTATTTATTTAAAAACTGAAGATTTTCTATATTTTATGAATAGTTAAATGCCGCCTAGACGAGTTCAGTCTAGAGGGAGCTCTAGGGCTTCGGATCAAGGCTCTGCTCAGCGAAGTGATTTGCCTCCTCGAGGCCGAGGACAGGGTCGTAGGGGTGATAGGGTTCGGGGAGGTCGACCCCTTAGACCTCTTCAGGAAATTCTATCTGAGGCAGAACCATCTCACCCACAGTCTCCTGAGATCTCTACATCCTCTAGGCACGAGACTCCAGTAGGAACACCCCAGGTTATAGAGGAAGAATCCATCGCAGTTAGGCTATCAGAGTTTATAAAGTTGGATCCTCCGAAGTTCTCAGGGTTTGACTCTCGAGAGGAACCCATTGAGTTTCTGGAAGGAATTGAGAAGAGATGCCGGGCTTTGAGATGTTTAGATGTGCAATACGTAGAGTTTGCCTTGTTTCGACTTGAGGGGATTGCGAATGCGTGGAGTAAGACGGTACCAGGATTTCAGGGGGATAGAGTATCATTATTGTCATGGGCAGATTTTAAGGATCTTTTCCTGAAGCGTTTTCTTCCCCAGAGCAAGAAGGATGCTAGAGTTAAAGAATTTCTTCTGTTGAAGTGTACTTCGGGGATGTCTGTGGCCGAGTATGACAGAAGATTTACAGAACTTTCATCGTATGCATCTACCTTGATTCCGTCGGAGAGGGATAGAATCGGTAGGTTTATACAGGGATTACCGATACATATTCATGATGCTGTGGCCCCGATGCTAAATCATTTTGCTTCTTATGCTGATGTGGTTGACTGTGCTTTGAGAATTGAGTTGAGGCACATGGAAGAAGAAGGGGTTTCTAAGAAGCAGAAGACTGGGAACGAAAGGTTCCAAGGATCATTTAAGGGTAACCGCCCTCAGGGCCAACCCTCGTCAGCTGATATGCGGCCAGTGCCCAGATCTTATAGATCTTCTGTGGGCATTCCTGATTCAGGACCGAAGTTTGGAGGTACTAAACCTCAGTCTGGGGGGAGCCAGACTAGTTATTCCAGGCCTACCTGTAATATGTGTGGGAAGCACCATTCAGGGGTTTGTCTGAAGTCCTTGGGGGTGTGTTATGGTTGTGGACAGCCGGGTCACATGAAGAAAGAGTGTCCGTTTGCTCAATCAGCCTCGAGTTATGGATCAACTAGACCTTCTCCCCACCCTACTACTTTTGCAGCTCCGTCTGTAGGAGCAACTTCTGCCTCTATGGGTAGAGGTACATCAGGACGACCTCCAAAGAAGAGAGCACAACCTTCAGGCCAAGGTCAAGCTAGGGTTTACGCAATGACAAGGCAAGATGCTCGGGCTTCCAATGCTGTGGTCACAGGTATTATCTCTATATGTTCTCAAAAGGCTTATGCATTGTTTGACCCTGGTTCGACACACTCTTATATTTCAAAATATTTTGCTAAGATGATGGATAAGAATTCAGTTAGACTTGATTGTCCTTTCACTGTGGCTACCCCTGTTGGGGAATCTTTGTCAGTTTCACAAGTGTACAAATCTTGTGAAGTGTCTGTTGAGGGTAGAGAAAGTTTTGTCGATTTGATGATACTTGATATGATAGACTTTGATGTCATACTGGGCATGGATTGGTTAGCCTCATGCTATGCTTCGGTGGATTGTCACCTGAAAGTGGTAAAGTTTAACTTTCCGGGTGAAACTTCGTTTGTATTGTTTGGAAACGAAGTAGATAAGCCAACAAACTTAATCTCTGCTTTAAAAGCCCAGCAAATGTTGGCAAAAGGTTGTCAGGGATTTTTGGCGGTAATCCAAGATGTTGATAGTCCTATTGTCAGCTTAGACCAAATTCCTATTGTTCAGGAATTTCCTGATATTTTTCCGGAGGAATTGCCGGGATTACCCCCAGATCGAGAGATAGAATTTAGTATTGACGTCATTCCTGGTACGCAGCCAATTTCTATTCCGCCCTATAGAATGGCGCCGTCTGAGTTAAGGGAATTAAAAAGTCAGTTGCAAGAATTGCTAGATAAGGGGTTCGTACGACCTAGTACTTCTCCTTGGGGTGCACCAGTGTTATTTGTCAAGAAGAAGGATGGATCGATGAGATTGTGCATTGATTATCGACAGCTTAACAAGGTGACAGTAAAGAACAAGTACCCGTTGCCGCGCATCGATGATTTGTTTGATCAGTTGCAAGGAGCGCAATACTTTTCAAAAGTAGACCTGCGATCAGGGTATCATCAGTTGAAGATTAAGAAGGAAGACATTCCAAAAACAACATTTAGGACTCGTTATGGTCATTATGAATTTTTAGTAATGTCCTTTGGTTTGACAAATGCTCCTGCGGCATTCATGGATTTAATGAATCGAGTATTCAGAGAATTCCTGGATAAGTTTGTGATCGTGTTCATTGATGATATCCTGGTTTATTCCAAGAGTGAGGAAGAGCATGAACATCATTTGCGGATAGTGTTGCAGAGATTGAGAGAACATCAGCTCTATGCTAAACTTTCCAAGTGTGAGTTTTGGTTAACTGAGGTCACTTTCTTAGGGCATGTGGTGTCGAGAGATGGCATCCAAGTTGATCCTAGTAAGGTTGAGGCAGTTAAAAGCTGGCCACGACCTACTACGGTAACGGAGATTCGGAGTTTCTTAGGACTTGCAGGATATTATCGCCGTTTTGTTCAGGATTTTTCAAGAATAGCAGCTCCGATGACAAGGCTAACCCAAAAGAATGTGAAATTCGTGTGGGATGAGAAATGCGAGGCAAGTTTTCAAAAGTTAAAGGAATCTTTGACCTCTGCTCCAGTGCTAAGTTTACCTTCCGGAGTTGGTGGGTATACTGTGTATTGTGATGCTTCTCGGATTGGGCTAGGCTGTGTGTTAATGCAAGATGGTCGAGTTATTGCCTATGCCTCTAGAAAGCTTAAGTTGCATGAGCAGAATTATCCAACTCATGATTTAGAGATGGCTGCGGTGGTGTTTGCTTTAAAGATTTGGAGACATTATTTGTACGGAGAAACCTGTGAGATTTTCACGGATCACAAAAGCCTTAAGTACATCTTTGAGCAGAAGGATTTGAATCTCAGACAGAGAAGGTGGATGGAGTTGTTAAAGGATTATGATTGTACGATTCTGTACCATCCAGGGAAAGCGAACGTTGTGGCTGATGCTTTAAGCAGGAAGTCTATGAATAGTTTAGCACACATAAAGATTGAAAGAAGACCGTTGGTACAGGAGATTCATAAAGTTGAACAAGAGGGAGTCGTATTTGAAATTGCTAATAAGGGAGTATTTTTGGCTCATTTGCAAGCTCATTCCTCATTATGTGATCAGATTAAGGAAGCTCAGTATTCAGACCCGAAGTTATGCGAGTTGAGGGATTCAGTTAAAGACAGAAGTAATTCGGAATTTATGATTGATCAGGAAGGTGTTTTGAGGTTCGAGGGTAGGATTTGTGTACCACAAGTGCAGGAGTTGAGGAGGCTGATTCTTGAGGAAGCTCATCATTCTGCCTATACTATCCACCCTGGTATAACTAAGATGTACCAAGATTTGAAACAGTTGTTTTGGTGGCATGGTATGAAGAATGATGTGGCAAATTTTGTTGCACATTGTTTAGTGTGCCAACAAGTTAAGGCGGAACATCAGAAGCCGGCAGGACCGTTACAACGGTTGGAGATACCTGAATGGAAGTGGGAAAACATAACTATGGATTTTATCGTGGGATTGCCCCGTACTGCTAGAGGTTTTGATTCTATTTGGGTAATTGTTGATAGATTGACCAAGTCTGCCCATTTTCTACCAGTAAAGACGACGTACAGTGCAGCTAGATACGCTGAGGTTTACATTGAGGAGATCTTGCGGTTACACGGAGTCCCAGCATCTATTATTTCAGATAGAGGGCCCCAGTTTACTTCTCAATTTTGGAAATCATTTCAGAAAGCTTTGGGCACTCGATTGAATCTTAGTACTGCTTTTCATCCTCAGACTGATGGACAGTCGGAGAGGACAATCCAGATAGTTGAGGATATGTTGAGGTCTTGTGTCATGGATTTTGGTGGAAGTTGGGACAAACATTTACCGTTAGTAGAGTTTGCCTATAATAACAGTTATCAATCAAGTATTCAAATGGCACCATTTGAGGCGTTGTACGGGAGGCAGTGTAGATCTCCAATTGGATGGTTTGAAGTTGGAGACGGAATGATATTAGGACCTGATTTGGTTCAAGATGCTAAAGAAAAGGTGAAGGTGATTCAACAAAGATTGTTGGTGGCTCAAAGTCGACAGAAATCTTATGCAGATCATCGTCGCAGGGAATTAGAGTTCATGGCCGGAGATAAAGTGTTTTTAAGAGTGTCACCAATGAAAGGGGTTATGAGATTTGGTAAAAAGGGTAAGTTAAGTCCGAGGTTTATCGGCCCCTTTGAGATTTTGGATAAAGTAGGTGCAGTAGCTTATCGATTAGCCTTACCACCAGAGCTATCAGGGATACATCCGGTGTTTCATGTATCGATGCTACGGAAGTACTTGTATGATCCATCTCATGTTGTTGAATATCAGGAAGTTCAGGTGAACGAGGACCTGTCTTATGATGAATATCCGTTAGCCATTA
The DNA here is from genome assembly GCA_037074615.1 of Leucaena leucocephala. Lineage (NCBI taxonomy): Eukaryota > Viridiplantae > Streptophyta > Magnoliopsida > Fabales > Fabaceae > Leucaena > Leucaena leucocephala. Next base: position 13,781,165 of record CM073570.1, read on the forward strand.
TTGATCAACAAGTAAAGAAGTTACGGTCGAAGGAGATTCCTTCAGTAAAGGTGTTATGGCGAAACCACTCAGAGGAAGAAGCTACTTGGGAGTTGGAGGCTGAGATGCGAATCAAATGTCCGCAATTATTTCAGATCTAAGGTATGTATATTTTCAAATTCGGAGGACCGAATTTCTTAAGAGGGGAAGAATGTTATGATCAGGAATTTAGTTAATATATATGTATATTCTTTGTAGAATATTTCGAATGGGAAGTGTTAGCCAAATGGTTCAAGCGGCGAAAGGAAACACATTCGGCCAGGGTTCGAGTCGCAGCGAAAGCGGAGGTGAATTGTTTTTTTCTCAGACGCGTGAAATTACCATTTTGCCCCTCTGTCTATTTCCACCGAATCCTCTGCTTTTCTTCATCATTTTCCTTCTTCCTTCCTGCGAGCCGCGAACAGAGACGGCAGGTTGCAGCGTGGGTAGGTGCGGGACGGCAGAAGCTCAGCGTGCGGCGTGGGAGAAGAGTACACGGCACGGAAGCTCGGCTGGACGCCTTCAAGTAGCATTCCGCCGATCCTTTCTGGTTCCATCGACAGTGAGGCTGCGGTGAGAGTTAGAAATGCAAGGTGCAGGCGTGTCGCGAGTGCAGTGAGTCAGGTTAGCGCCGGTAAACACTCATTCCGGTGGACCACATTCACAGTGAGCACCGTCGCCGAGTAGCTTCGGTCCGACACCATTGTCGTGCTACTGTAGCAAATCCATTGCTACTGTAGCAAGTCTCGGAGGTCCAGTTTCAGCTGCTTTCGGCGAGTGATTCCGTGGGTAAGCTTCTTAAACCGATATCCGCATTCAAACCTCTTTTCTTCTGGCTTGTTATCGTGCGCATAGAGCTCACTCTGTTCGGGTTGTATCGTCGGTACTCCCCTGTTTTCCGAGTCGCAGAAAGGCTTAACTCGGTAATTGGTGGCACTGGTCGTAGGTGGGTTCCAGCTTCTGTGTGCTGAGCCGTTCCTTGCTCCCTGCTGTGTTGTCTGTGAACTACTTCTGGCAGCCGAAAGGTATGTGTTCTGTGGTAATGTGAGAAACAGAGTTGTGTATGTGACGTCGGTGATGATGGTCACTGGTTTGGTTTGATAGTTGTATGCGTGGGCTAATTGGTGCGTTGTGTATGAATATGTTAAGCCATTGTTCTGTCAAGGCCGCTGTCCCAAGAAATGATTTATGTTGCTGTTGGAAACGATTGTATATGTGCATTATGTTTGTTAGGCTGTGGAGATATATATATGTGGATGCGTGTGTGCGGTGGCGTTAGTTGACAGTATAAGGGGGGACTGAGAAAATGTATATGAATGTTCTTATGCCTGTGTTGCTAAAGTTGCTGTGGATACATGGGTTGGGAATGTATTACTGTCATGATAAATATGAATCTGCTGTGGGTATTTGCGAATTAAGGAAAGAAGAAAGGATTGGAGAATTGTACTGTTATGCGTATGTATATGTATGCGCTGGGTATGCATGCAATGTGAAGGTATATATGTGTGTATGTGGTCATGCTGTCAAAGGGAAGAGGAGGCAGAAGCATGCCATAGTGGGTTGTGTTGAATTGAATGGAAAGATTATATTGATATAGCTTGCTGTGTGGTGTTTTCAAGTGATGAATAATTATATTAAAGAAAATGAGTTGGAATGTTAGGTTAAAGATACTTTATTTCTGTTGGAACTTTAGTTAGAATGTTAAAATGCTATTTCAAAATACCAGGGGATTTAGAAAGGAAAGCAATTGAAGTGGTTGGACTGAAAGAGTAGCTGTTTAGGAGCGTGGCAGGTGAGTGAATAACGTTCCCTAAAAATTTACATTTTCAAATGCATTGTCATTTCAAATGTTAAATTTCAAATATGAATTTCGAAAAGCCAATTTTATGAAAGTACAGTTTAAATCGTTAGGAATGATTTTCTTTCGATTAATTTACCAAAGATTACGATTATGCATAAAAATGGATAAAGAAGCCTTAGAAAAAGTTTTGACAGTGAACTGATGTTATTCATGAAATATTTCTCTGCGAATTGCATATGTTTTTACAGTAACATGATTTTGTATGTTCATGCTGGGGTAACAGAAATTCAAAGTGGGTTTCTTAATGATTATGAGATTTGAAACGATTGAGATATTTACATGTGAAAAGGACCCCACGCATGATGCAAACGTTTTAGGACGGAATACAGAACGCTGGTTGCTAACAGCAGTACTGTTAGTCCTTGGTGCACCTTGGTATTCGAGCTCGACAGTTTGTGGCATAGCCACCAGAATTATTTCGTGGGATTTATTCTCGCGACAGTTTGTGGCATAGCCACCAGAATTATTTCGTGGGATTCGTTCTCGCGACAGATAGTGGCTTCGAGCCACCAGAATGGTTAGTTACCCTCGTGGACTGTGTGTCCACGTCAGTTTTTCGTTCTGTTGAAATCCTACAGAAAGATCATGGTTATAAAAAGGTTGTTTTGAATGAGTTATTTGAAACAGTTATTTCCTACGGTTATTTCCCCTGAAATACAAATGTTTACGAAAAGGTTTGCATTAGATTATGAAGTGTTAAGAAATACATGTTTAAGATGATTATGTATTGATTATTTTCCGCATTCTTTTAAATCATGTTTTTGGGACGTTATTCACGAGTAGATTTTTGGCTTCAGATAGTGCAGGTGACCCTATTTCTCCAGCTGAGCGGTAAAGAGCCTTGCTGTTGATCCGAAGTTTCATTTGATAAGAACTACTTTTGATGTAATTGCTTCTTAAGAACTTTAATTATTTTGGAAAGGAAAGTGCTCTGCATGAACCTTAGAAAATGTTTGTATGATTTTGAAAAAATGCTATGGAGAATTAATGGTTTTACTTAAAATGATAGGCTTTCAGAATATGATGTATTCATATTCTGTGCCGGTCACGGTCCAGAAATAGGGACGTGACACCTTCAGTGTTAATTTTTCTGGCCTCTATAGCTATCAGAACACGTGAGGTATTAGAGGCTATTTTGGCTTAAGCTGAGCAAAAAATCTCTGTGTGGGTACTCATTTTGTGCACTATGTTTGTATGTATACGTTGTTGTTGCCTAGAGATGGAAAAACCTATATGATTATACTGCAGTCGTGGGTGAATTTAGAAAAGGAATTGTCGGGTTTGGTGCTTTAGGTTGAGAAGGAATGGTGTATATGATTTGCTAGGATGGTTGAAGTGCATACATTTATATATTTATGAAATTGTGTGAGAATTCTGTTAAAAAATTGAATGAGGAAACAGAAGCTTGTGATTGTGCGAGCATTTGTTGCCGTGTGTGTAATATTGTCCTGGTGGATTAGGAGTTGCTGCTGTGTGTATGCAAGTGTATTGGGAGGGAGGCTCTGATCATTTTTTATGGTATACATAAATATAAACATGAGTATGTGCTACTGTTTTGGTTTGATGTATAGATAGATATTGCAGTTGTGTGCAAAAGATGAATTTGTGCTTAAGTTTTGGAAGGAAAGAAAATTTGAAAAGTTATGTTTTGGTTTTAAAGTAGAATGTGCTCAAATTAAGGTTTTGCTGGGTTATGAATTGTGGTTTTAGGGTTTTGGTCTTAGTCTCTGTTTGGCATAACATTGGGATAAAAGCTTGTCAGGATTTCAAGTGCTTTATTTCTGTTGGAACTTTGAATAGAACACTAATGTATTATTTCAGAATACCAGGGGATTAAGAAGTTATTATAATTGATAGTGATTGGCTGAAAAGAGTAAAGGAGTAAGAGCGTGGCAGGTGAGTGAATATCGTTCTCTAAAATTTACATTTTCAAATGCATTGTCATTTCGAATGTTGAATTTTAAATATGAATTACAAAAAAGTAAATTTTATAAAAGTGTGGTTTAAATTGTTAGAAATAATTTTCTTTTGATTGGTTTACAAAAGGATTTCGATTAAGTATGAAAATGGATAAATCGGTTTTAGAAAAAGATTTTTGGCAAAAGTTACATTGAATAGATTTTATTCATAAAACTTTCCTACATGAATTTCATATATTTTCATTGTAACCTGATATTGATTTTGAATGATCATGCTGGGGTTCTGAGATTTAAAGTGGTCTTACCAACGATTATGGCATTGAAACAATTGAGATCATTACATGTGAAATAAACCCCACGCATGATGAAAACATTTTGAAAGGATGGAATACAGAACTTTGGTTGCTAACAACAGTATTGTTAGAGTGTTAGTCCTTAGTGCACCTTGGTTACCCGAGCTCCATGGAGATACATAAGTTTCGTACTCACGATGGTTATTCGTGGGATTCATTCTTACGTCTGTTATTTATAGGTTTCATACCTGTGTCTGTTTTGTGGCTTTAGGCCGCGTCTGAGAGTTATTTACCCTCGTCAACTGTGTGTCCACGTCTGATTCGTGGCTTCGTGCTATGCATGGTTATTTACCCTTGTGGACTGTGTCCACGTGTTTACGTTCTTTTGAAATCCTACAGAAAGATTATAGTTTTGAAATGACTATTTTTTAAGTGATTGTTTTGAAATGGCTATTTCAAATTGTTTTCCTTGAAAGAAAATATTTATGAAAAAGTTTGCATCGATATACGAAATGTTATTTGAAACATGTTTATGCATTGTTACTTCCGTATTCTTTTAATCATGTTTTTGTGACGTTATTCACGAGTAGATTATTTTTTGCTACAAATAGTGCAGGTAACCCTAATCCTCTCGCTGAGCAATAAAGAGCCTCGTGGCTGATCTGCAGCGTTGTTCTTTTGACAAATACTGGTTTTAATGTAATTTTCATTTATAAAGTACTTAGATTAGTTTGATAAATGTATAAATGCTCCACATAGTTCTTAGAAACGATTCTGTTTATTTTGGAAAATGTTACGAGAATTTTAAACGTTTGCAGTCTGCTGTAGGATTATGAGGAGATTGGTTATATAATGACGATCCTACCGAGATTTCTATAGAGAACTTACTTTTGATTTATGAATTGCAATTTATTATGGTTTAATTTCAAATGTTTTATTTAAGGTTTTAGACTTGCGGAATGTGAAATTATTCATATTCTATACCGGTCACGGTCTAAATTTTGAGACGTGACAATAATCAGCAAATTTATGCCACTCCCAAGATCCTGAGATAGTAACACAGTCAATCACTTTCAAGTTAAGCACATTTACGGGAATTGTGCGTATGGCATAAGACTCAAGCTTTTCAAAATGCGGCGCCCATATATCTTTCCAAACTAAAATGTCTCGACCTTTCTAACACGCCAAGCCAAGCCAAGCCTTCCGTAACCAAATTCCATTTTGAACGTATACCCTTCCAAGTACGAGATTCCGATCTCTGATTCTCAATCCTCGGCACTAGATCATCGTCCATTTTGTACTTCTCATGTAAAACGGCCAGCGTAGACGATCATAAGCATTCTCAAGGTCAATCTTGAATGCCATAAATCCTTGACTCCTCTTCATAGTAAGCATGGAGCAAACAATTTCCTGAACCAGGATAATATTATCTGCACTTTGTCTACCTTTAATAAACTGCATTGGTTTGGCGACACTACCAACGGCATAATTGGTTTAAGTCTGTTCGTTATGATCTTAGTAACGACTTTGTATATCACATTACACTAATAGGACAAAAATTCCGAATAGTTTGAGGATGGTCGATTTTGGGGATTAGAACGACCTGGGTCTTTTTAATTTGCTTCACCCGAGAGGGTTCTTGAAAAATTAATATACGATCACCGACTCGCCAACTATGTCCCATTGGCTTTGAAAAAAGAGAGGATTCAAGCCATCAAGAGCAGGGGCTTTCAAAGGACCCATGTCAAAAAGCGCCTGTTTAATCTCTATATCATCAATACTTTTACTCAAAATGTGCAAATAAATATCAATAGGGTTAAGTGCAACCGAAAGACAGAGGGGAAGGTGACAAACCAACATAAGTATAAAGATTCTCAAAAAAACTACTTCCTGGAAGCATGATTTCAGCAGAATCATAGGACCACTCGCCAGTTTCAAGTTTTAGAGCCTCAATAAGGTTTCGTCTCTTCCGCCATTTGCTAAGGAGCGAAAATAACGCGCGTTTCAGTCACCATTAGTATACCATGTCAAGCGAGAATATTGAAGCCACATCACCTCCACTTGTCCGAGGACCTGCTCCAACTCATTCCAGAGATCATTATGGATTTTATTGAGTCTTTCCGAAAACCCCACACACGCTATTTTCCTGTTCACAACATCAAGTCTCCTATACAGCTTATGCTTTTTGCGTTTAACATTACAAAAGAGTTCTCTATTCCAAACTTTAAGATTTTCAGTAAAATTAACAAAGAAGTGTTCCAGTCATGTTGAGGATCCCAGTTTGTTCTGACAAAATCGGAATATTCTTTATGAGAAACCCAAGGAGCCAAAAAAAAAACAGAAAGGGAGGCTCCGAGGTGTGATATAACAGTCTTGAGAAGCACAGGACAATGATCTAATTTAAACTTAGGCAGATTAATAATCGAAGCCGACAAGAATATTGGCAAGCACCCAGTCAATCCTGCTTTGTCTTCTATCATAACCCCAAGTGAAACGAGGGGCTACTGAAACCAATCTCTAACAAACCGCTCTCCGGAATCCAGATCCTGAAAAATCTATCCACCCCACCATTCGTGTTCGAGGAACTACCCAACAATACTCCTTCTATAATCAATTATTTAGAATGGTAGATTTGTTTACATCACACATTTCGATCATTGAGACATATTTTCCAATATTAGGGGGAGATAATAAGATGATTGTCATTGAGACATATTTTCCAATATTAGAGGGAGATAATAAGCAGCCAGATAAAGAAATCACATGAAAATTATTATGGTTGTCTCATATAGATTCTCGAATATAAAATAATTTATTTTCAAAATATTTTTAAATTAATTGTCAGATGCATTTATTGACCCCAAGAGAATTACTAAATTTCACATTATAGCTGAAAATGCTTTAATTAGAATTGAGGTCTCAGCAAGACAAGTAGCAAGTGCAAATGAAACTAAACGATACTTGAAGCATGGTAAACCAATCAGTTTTAAAAATAAAATTCCTAGAAAGAAAAAAAGAGTAAACAATCAAGATGTCAAGTTGAGGAAGATGATCTTATAGGAGAGACCCAAGGCATAACTAATCAAAAGGCCCTAAAAGAGGTCTAGGTACCAGAAATTGTAAAATTCTTCTAAAATGTAACTAATATTAATTACTTGGATCTATTTTGTTTACAATATAGGGTCTATTTGGATTAACTTTTGGATAATAGATTTAGGGAAGAATAGATTTTGAAAAATAGATTTTAGGACAAATAAATTTTAAAAATGGAGATGTTTGGATGATTAGTAGTATAATCTCTTTTCATATAGGTAAATTACCAAAAATGGTATGATTTGATTAAAAGTAGGAGAGAGGAGAGAGGGTAGAGGAGAAAGAGGAGAGGGGAGAGACTGTAGAGAAGAGAGAAGAGATAGGAGATAGGACGGAGAGAAAAAAAGGTAGAGAAGAGAGATGAGAGAGGAGTAAGAAAAAGTAGGGGTAAGATAATAATTTGATAGTCTATAAGCACTTTTACTATTCCAAAAAGTAGAGTAGCTTATTCTAAACTATGGTTTTGGCCAAAATCACTTCTGAATAAATATAGCTATTTGTTTAAAATTTTCCCAAATCACGGTTTTATCCAAAATGACTTTTTAAACCATATTCCCAAACACACACATAAATTAATAACAATATAACTATGGTTATAAATGAATTTCTTTAATTTCATAAGAGTTAACTATAGTAGAAAAGAGATTTACTAAAATACAAAAAAAAACATAATGTTGTTATAAAAAAACATTTAATCAATAAATAATCATGATAGAAAAGTAATAAGATGAGTTAAATTATTTAGAACATATAAATTGTCTAATCCTTTATAAATTTTATATTATAACTAGATAGATAATATAGTATACTTGATTTTATATTATAAATATTTCACTTTTCTATAAATATGTATATTAATTAATAAAATAGTAATTATAGAATCTTTTATAAAATATTCTTAATGATATTAAAAATTAAATTAAAATGTATATATTTCAAAAATAATGTGAGAGTATATGCAATTTTAATAAAATTGGAGAAATAATCAACAATTTAGAAGAGTCTATTATAGATATTTAAAATATTATCACTATGATGCATTCCCATAATCAAATCTAAATAAAATATTATATCATATCAAAGTATATAGAATGAGTCATACTATGACAATATATAACTATTCTACACGTAAATCTAAAGGAGAGGCTATACAATTGATATAGTTTTAATTAAGCTTTCGAAGTCTTCCCTAAGGTCTTAGAACAAGACTATCACTTGAAAAATATTAATAATCATGGGGTGAGATAAAAGCCTCATTAACAAATAATCATACTCATCATGTATACTAATATGTACTCGTGAGGTGTCAAATATGACATTTAACAAAATACAATAAATATAAAGTAATATATCATCATAATATAATCAAATGGATAAACCACCCTAATTCTTCCCATCAAATCAACCGAACCGACTTATACCTACTGACTGAACCCATGGGCTAGTGATGACTACTATATGCAAACCACTCAAAGAGTTAACCGGTCAAGTGTTATGAATTAGTCAAAATCAATAGAACATAAGATCGGACCATGGGTTAATTTTTCCTCTATAAACAAGTGGGGGTATCGCGAACCCTCAGTAAATTTTTGGAGTAAATCCCTCAGTAAACTAGTAGGATAAAAATCAATCATTGAGTTCCAATGGAGGCTACATTATGTGGTAGAAAGATAACTATCATCACCAATCCTAGTCACCATATACATCATTCTTAAAATAATCATACTAATCAAAATCTTAATAGATCGATAATCAATAACAAAGGTTTTCTCAAGATAATAACTTTTTTTAAATTTTAATCTTAAGATATAATAAGTTTCTAATCTCAATTCAAATTTTTCAAGTTAAAATTTAAGTCCCCAATACCATTTTCAATAAAAAAATCATAAATCAAGTTTTGTCAATATAATTATATCAACATTAGTAGATATATACATATATCAAATTACTCACAAATATCACATTACACACAATGAGTAGAAAGTGATTATATACCAAAGCAAGGAATAATTGCCACGAGTCTAGTGGCTCCATATACAACAATATCAATCATAAACAATCTAGTGCTTTAATAAAAGTTATTTTAAAACCTCAACGACATTCTATAGTATAATGGGAGTAAGGAGAGAAACTAAATAGTAATGAGAATTGGTGACTAAGTTTATGGTGCTTATATATAATTCGTAAGGTTTAAAATTTCAATTTTATATAATATGGTTTTGTTATTTTTCAGTATTATTATTATCTTACTCATATATCTAATCTTATCTAATATGATATTATTATTTTTTATTATTATCTTGTTCCTATATCTAATCTTATATAATCTTATTAGTTTTCATGTATTACAATTTGAAATAATATTTTAGGATAATTTAATTAATACATTCATCCGAAAATCCTATTATGAATAGATTATAACCAATCAACAAGATAATTCTCTTTATAAAATTATCTTAATATGGTACCCTAAGAAATGAATGCACAAGATAATTTAATAACAAATACAATTAAAGGCGTAATAGATATTCCTAAAGGATAGAACGACATATATTTATCCTTATAGATATGTGTATATATTCCCTATGTAGATTATTAGGTGGAAGAATAATCTCAAAATAACTGAAGGGTTTAAAATATTTGAAGACCTAATTGGATTCTTAGATTATTATCTTTATAACTCATCTTGTATCCTTATTATCCTCGTTAAAATCCTATCAATATGGTAATTTAAAATTTAAACCATATTTTTCTTTTTATATATATTTATACCATATTATCATTATAGTATAAACATGTATATTATTATATGTATATTTAACTAAGGATGTATGTATATTATTATAGATATAATCCCTATATATTCCATGTATCTACCTATATATGCATATCATCAACCATTTAAGATGATTGTTGATTATTTGTTTATCCTTAAACTCCTATAATTTCTTTAACCCTTTATAGTAAATTACTAATAATTGATAATTTAATTTTCTCTTATTTTCTTAATTACATATATTTCTAAACTTTAAACAATGCATTTAATCTATTATAAACTTTCAGTTACTGATAACTAACATCTTAATTATACTTAAATATAAGAATAAAAATTGGAATTTTTCATACAATGTTACTGTTAAAATAACTAATCAAAATGAGGATCTTGAACGCAAATCAGTTGAAGAATGTAGGCCAAAATGGAAAGAGGCAATTCAAATATAATTGAATTCATTTTCAAAACATAAAGTTTTTGGACATATAGTCCAAATACCGAATGGTGTTGACTCAGTTGGGTATAGATGGATTTTTGTACGAAAATAAAATGAGAAAAATAAGGTTGTTAGTATAAAGCATGACTTGTGGTACAAGATTTTTCACAAAGACTTAACATTAATTATGAAGAAATATATTCCCCTGTAGTTGATACAATCACTTTAAGATATCTAGTTGGTCTGATAGTATATGAAAGACTTAATATGCATATAATGGATGTTATTACAGCATACTTATATAGTTATTTATATACTAAAATGTATATGAAAATCCTTTAAGAATTTAAATTGTCAGAAGCATGTAAGAATTCTTGAGAAAATTATGTAATTCATTGGCATAAATCCTTATACGGATTAAAATAATATGGAAGAATGTGGTATAACTATCTAAGTGAATATTTGTTAAAGAAAAGCTATAAAAATGATTCAATTAACTTATGTATTTTAATAAAAAGAAATACATCAGAATTTGTTATAATTGCTATCTATGTGAATGACTTGAATACAATTAGAACTCCCAAAGAGCTTAAAAAAGTAGTTGATTATTTTAAGAGAGAATTTGAAATGAATTATCTGGGAAAAATAAAGTTTTTTCTCAGTTTACAAATCAAGCATTTAACAAATAAAGATTTTCTTCATCAATCAACTTATATTGAAAAAATATCAAAGCGATTTTATATGGATAAAGCGCATCAATTAACTACTATAATAGTTGTAAGATTACTTGTTAAAGAAAAATATTATTTTCTCTCTCAACAGGAAAAAGAAGAACTTCTTAGTCCAGAAGTAGTATATCTTGGTGCTATAGGCACACTAATGTATCTTTCTAATTCAACACGATTTGATATTGCATTTTTTGTGAGTTTATTGACAATATTTAGTTCTTCCCCAACAAAAAGACATTGGAATGGAGTTGAACATATATTTTGATTCATTCGAGGGACAATTGATATATGATTATTTTATTCTAATGAATCTATATCACAATTGAATAGTTATGCAGATATAGGATATTTATTTCAAACAAGATATTTATTTACTTGTGGAGATACACCTATATATTGGCATTTATCAGCTACTTTATCAAATCATACAGAAATAATTGCAATTCATGAGGCAAGTCAAAAATGTATTTAGCTAAGATCAGTAATCCAATATATCAAAGAATAAGCAGTATGCCTCTAGAACAAAAGATTCAAATAGTATTATGTGAAGATAATACGACAAGCATAATTAATTTGAAAGGGGATATATCAAAGGAGATAGAATAAAACATATATATTTCTCTAAAATTCTTTTTACTCATGATCTTATGAAGTGATATAGATGTTCAACAAATTTGATCATGTGACAACCTTACAAATTTATTTACCAAGACACTACCAATTAAGCCATTTGACAAGTTAATATATGGTATTGCAATGTTTAGATTCAAAGACATAAATTGATAATGTCATCAGGGGGAATAAACAAATACTTCGTGTACTCTTTTCCTTTTCAAGGTTTGTTCTTTTGTTTCCTACTGGGTTTTCCTAAAAGTTTTTAATGAGGTAGCTTAAATAAATATTGTGTACTATTTTTTTCTTTACTAAAATTTTGTCCTAATGGATTTTTCCTAATAAGGTTTTAATGAAGCACAATATTTGTTATGGACATCCAAGAAGAAGTATTATAAATATTGCATGCATGTGTCAATGTCCATATATCCCCTAGCTCTTGGAATCTTAGGATTCCTTTTTCTTTTAATGTCATAAATCTATAACATCCTTATGAATGATTGAGAGAACTTTCTTATTGTTAATGCAATTATATTCATCTTTATTTTTTTGTAATCTAAGATTTAGTCTTTAATGGTTGTGTCCTATAAAATAAGGCAATGCACAAGAAATTTGTACTAGCGAGCATACAACTAAATGATGAATACTACCTTGCTCCCCTTTCAATTTCTTATCTTGTTATTTCTTCTTCTCTCTAACTTATTTATCTTCTTTCATTTTTATAATATATTTATAGTTGCTAATCACTAAAATAAATTATTGAAAGAGCAGCAATAAAATTTAATTTTTTCTGTGAAAACCATAATTTTTTGTTAACAATATATCAGTAGATTTTTGCATATACTGCAAGACAATAAAGAATTTCTCACATATTTTTCTTAAAGGGGAAAATTAAAGTAGTTAAAATTCTCACATTTTCTCATGAAACATAACAAGGGATAAAAATTAATTAAATATTTATAAATTTAATATAGATAAATCCATGAATAGTTTCTTACCAATTATAAAATCTATTTTTAAAGTTACCAACTATTTCCCAAATTATCCTTATTAATACTCTTTCAACAATAATCAAGTAAGAGAATAAGGAAATGAACTAAGGAAGATGACTAAAGGTGTTTTAGAAAAAATATGATATAATAACTACTTTAACTAACTTCCTTAATATAATCAAATTAGTTAAAAAGGTTTTACCAAAGGAGTATTTTCCCATAACACTCAGTATCATAAATTAATTTGTAATTCATCCAATAACTTGAATTTTTTTAATAACATTTAGTATCTTAAAGTATTTCTTAGTCATTTTTTATGCATTCAACACCTTAAAATATTTTTACAGTAACATTTAGTATCCTAAATTTAGGATGCTTATTGCTATGTTGAGAAATACTTTAAAGGCAAAATTGCACCAAAAATACTTTATGATACTGGGAATTACTCAAAAAAATATTTTATGATATTGGATAAACTACAAATTAATTGAGGATACTAGTGTTATTGAGAAAATATTTTAGAGTACTAGATATAAATTAACCTTTCAAAAATAATAATATACTTTCAGGGAGGAAAGTAATTTTTAAATGATGTTGCATTTACTTTTCTTAAAAAATTTAGCATATTATTTTTTATTTTTATTTATTACAATAAAAATATATTAATTAAATTAACCTAGCATCCTCCTATACCAATTTTCATTTTTTACATCCATTAGGATAGGGCAAAAATCATTATTCACTATAGGATGGGCATTGAGCATGGTAACATTGTTCGCATTTGACAATTATAGCATAAAAAGATAAAACAAAAAAGGACATGTGAGTTTTACGAGCCCTATTGTCCTATGTACTCCTTCCACTGACGCTGTGTTGCTTTCACCGTCTCCCTCACTCAATGACACCCATTTACATAAGTGAATGACCATAAGAGAAGTAGAGAGGTTTGGCGCGCTGGTGGGAAGCAGATCACCCACGAACAAGAGAGATGAGATCAATGAATGAAGAGAGGCAAGATTGACATCAAGAATGAGTGAGCTCCACGAACCCACGGCGAGAAACTAATGAGAAGAAAGGGAAAAGAGCATGATGGAGGAGGGGCTCTAGAAGCAAAGAATCATAACGATAAAATATATTATTTATATAAGCAATTTAATAATTTTTTGTAGATTAAATAAATTAGATAAATTATCTAACTATAATAAAAGTGATATGATTTCTTTAAAATATCTTTATATAATATTATATTATATATCAATTTATAAATTATGTAAATGAGTCTGAAGGAAAATGATCAATATAAAAGATAAAATAAATTAAAATTTTATATTTAAAATTAAAATTAATTTTTTAATTAACTCATATATTTAATACTAAAGGAGTATATAGATCCCAAATGATAATATTATGAAGTACGTACACACCTCTTTTCAAATAAATAATAAGATAAATTAATTATTTAATTCTCATAATTTTAACATAATTAAAAATCAATTCTTATATTATAACTAACGTAAGTCAATTTCTCTAATTAGTTAATGTCTTTATTAACATTAATATTTGTAGTTTAGCTAGGAAACATTATTAACCTCCAATTAATGCCGTTATTAACATTAAAAGTATTTATCACTGGTAGTTTTTCTAAGGAAATTTTTTTACTAGCTTGGACATCTTTCCACGGCATTCTTTTTTTTTATATATAAAACAAAGTGTCATTTATAAATAAAAATTGCTGTTAAATACCGAAATATTTATAAAAATACTAATACCTTTTTTTAATGGCATTTTTTGTGTTAACGCTATAAAATGGTGCTATAAAAAGTGTTTTTTTAATAGTGATTGATAGTCCTACACACATTTTATGTGGCATTAATTGGGACTAACAATAATGTTAAATGATGCTCTAAGTCAGCACCTTGTATCACATCTTCAAATGACAAAACACGTAGTTAAAGGTGTTAAGCAATTAGGACATGGTCCCCTAGTTCTTCAACTGTTGGAGACAGGAGAACATCAAAGTTTTTGGTCATAACAGTGATTCTGTGTGGGTCGGAAGGGCTTCATTCTCAATGATGTGGTTAACGTTTAGGAACTAATCATGCTATAAAAGATAAGTGACCAAAACTATTTAGAAATTTGATTCATTGAATACACCATTATTTTTTAATTGAAATGGTATACATTAATGACATAAAATTATAAATGGTATTAAATTTAAGATTTCTCTTTTATGTGGGAGTTTTTGTATTATTAACCTACAAGACCATTTGACTTGTTAATATTGTTACATGTATGATGACAACTTAAATAACGTGTCAAAATTTTTTCAATTAAATAATTTATTTTTAAATTTATTTTAAAATAATTACAATATTACAAATTATATAGTGAAGTTATATAATCATAGAATTAAGTCATGTCAAGAAAAACTAAGGGGAAAATTATATTTAAATTTTCAAAGATAAAAATATATTCAGTTAAAAATAAAAATATAAATAATTTTAGGAAAATTTATTATTAATTTTTCTAGTAAGTTTATTCTTAAGCTATTATTTTAAAAATTTTAAGTGAGTCTATGCGACGGTTAGGAAATTAATGAATTATTACAGTATGCCTATTTTTTAAAAAAAACAATAATTAAATATAATATAATCATGCAATAGTAATTGTTATTTTATACGTGTGTTTCAAAATTTCAAATCAAGGTAGCAAAATATGAATAAAAAAGACTAAAATACACATAATATCCCTTAACTTCTAGCTCTAGTGCATATAACCCCCTCATTTTTTAAAATTTAAAAAGTACACTCACAATTTTATATCGTGACATTTAACCTCTTATCGTTAAAATGATTGTTAAATCTAACGAAATACATACCATATTAGATTATTGAAAATTATATAGCAGATGAGATATAATTTTTATTATACTCTTCTAATCTTAAATATAAGATATATTTAATTAATTTAATTAGATTAGTTAAGTTAGTTAATATAATATATTTTTTAAAATATTCTAACCATGTTTAATTCTCTCACTCCTCCTCTTATTTGGAGATTGTTGAAAGAATATCAATAAAATAATTTAAAAAATAAATAAATATAAAAAATAGATCTTATATTTAAAATTAAAATAAATTTATATTTTAGTCTATATTAAATTTTGGAGAATATTATTAATTTATTCCTACTGAAAAAGTTTATGGCTAGAGTATAGACTAAAGGGCATCTCGGTGATTTAATTCATAATTCCTAACGTCCGCTGTCCAGGTTCGCATAATCGTCTTCCTTTCTTGGTCTCTTGCAAAACAGTTCTCTCATAATATACATAATGACTGGATTTTCACACAAATGCATCATCTTCGAGGCAATTATGTAAATATGAATATTTTTTTCCTATCAGTCCAATACAAAATAATGTTAGCTGAAAACCCAATATCATATTCTCTGCTGTACTTTTGCAAATTATGCCTTTAGTGCCCAACCCTGCATATAGAGATAAAGCGGTTTATGAAGAAGATGACACTCTTCATTTCTTTACTGTCTCAAGCAAGTAACGAATTGTGAGATGTATAGTTTCTAGGCATTCTTTTTTCTTAATTGGTATAGTAGGTGTTTGATTTTCCCTAAAACTATGGTTTTAAAAAAGCTTTTGGCCCAAACTATAGTTTGAGAAAAATTTAAAATAAACAGCACCATTTATCCAAAATGACTTATGAATCAAATTATAGTTTCAAACTGTGATTTTGGATAAATTTCTAAGAATAACTTATGGATGGAGAAAAGAGCTTATGGGCTGCTCAATTATTATTTTACCCCACTTTTTCTGACACCCTCTTCTCTTCTCTCTCTTATTCTCTACTACGAAGACAGAAGCTTTGCCATCGTTGAAGGCTTCTGGATGGTTGTTGAAGCTTCGTTGTCATTAAAGGCTTCTCCATCTTCTTCTTATCTTCATATTCTCCAACTTTCTTCTTCTCTGTATTCTTCTATTGTCGCGTCTCCACACCTAAAGAGGAAGAAGACAGTAGCAACAGTGAGATCTGGAAGAGGGATGAAGGAGAAATATAGATTTTTTGTTCATTTCTGTTATGTATTCATTAGGTATCCTCTTAGATCCTAGCTCATGTGTATATATAAGTGACAAGGTGTTGAAGGGCATGGCCTTCACAAATGATGGATTCCTCAGATACGATAGGTGCTCCATTGTTTCGAATAAACTTCCAGACTCTATTAAAGAGTACCATCAAGACTTGAGGAAAGGGTAGGATGGTAGGAGGAAGAATATATGAGGTTGTTTGTACTTCCTAATGGTAAATGTGTGTACGTAACATTTTGTATATTTTTAAATCCAATTCATTATCAATCTATTTTGATATGTTGTCACTTCCTTCTTTAGACGTTATTATTTTGCTGTTAACTTGTCATTAACGTTATATGTAGATTTATTATTTGCAAATGTTTCTGTTGGGCTAAAAAAATCCTCTCAAATTTGGGATGCTAGTTCTTAAGGAAATGAGGAGGAGGTTTAGGCAATAAAAAAGTTAGAGAATGATAGAAAACAAGGACTTCTACATGGTAAGAGTAGTGAGGATGGGTCGACATCTACAAAGTTTAATCCAGAAGTAGATTTTGCTCACCCTGTACGTAAGATAATGCTTAGTTTTGTGTGTTGATTTTGTACAATTTAACCCATGGGTTATTTTTTTTTAGCTAATAAAGAAAACTTATGCTAGATTGATGACCATGGTGGTGGGCAAGCAATTAATGGTGTCCAGTTAAGCCTATTAGGGGATCCAGAAGATTATGGAGATGAAGGTGGAGAGGAAGGTAGAGAGAATAATGAAGGTGGAGATAGTAATGAAGGAGAGAAGAAAGGGAATAAAGAGCAGGGGCAAATACAATTGAGAAGATCAAATATGACAATAATACCTATTGCTAGATCTCCATACTTCGTAGAGACAAATATTAAGGGTGGTAAGAAGAAGAAAAATAATGTTGACAATGAAGCTCTATTTCAGCTATACACAAGTCAATGTAATGATGTTGATATTTGAATCTTGTTAGCTGATGAAAACTATAACCCCTGAGTGAAATATGAGTAGTTGAATTTTTTTCATGTGTGCAGAGTTTTTGTAGAGATGAATGGCTTCCACCTTAATTGTGATAAGCTACGTTGTCTCAGTCACAGATCACGAATAAATACTAGAGTGAGACACTTGTCTTGGCTACTAAATGATTAAGAACTTTTATTGGTCGTTGTAATTTTATTTTTGTATTAACAGGTTATGATGGTGATCGAAGACATTGGTTACAGATGAGAAAGAGAAATACGGTGGAGTAAGTAGACATATCTTTTATGCACATTTCATGTAGAAAATGTTAGCCAATCCCTTGAGGTGGCTATTGGAAGGGAATAAGTAAAAATCTTGCCACAACATATAGCATACCACATTGGGGACTGTGACTTCATTTTTAGGCCTGTATGCTTAAACGACCATTGGTTTTGTTGTGCTTTTGACACAGAGGATGTATTTCTATGCTCTTGACTCATTGGTAGATAGCATCACATTTATGATATTAAAAAGGGAGAAAGAAGATATAACAAATAAGGCTATAAAATCGTATAAGACAAAGAAGAAAAAGGCACGAGCAACAAGTATTCAAGGAGAAGCAATGGGTGGCAAGCAACTGTGTATGCATTATTTATCCTTGATAGCTTGTTATTTACTTATTTATTAGTTGTCATTGCTTACTCTGAAGTTTTTATTTTTTGTTTGCCTCAGTATTTTGTACATGCAAAGGGATTGCTTTGTTAAAATACTTCGTACAGTTAAGCCAAAACTCTTTAGAAAAAATGATCACATAGAAGTAAGTCAATTGGCAAAAATACATGCCCACTCTGTTACATGAGTTTGCTAACACATGAAATTTATTATTTTTTTCTTTGTGGTTGAGTGAATTGACGTTTATGTATGTATATGTTCAATGCATATTTTCATGTGAGGTTTATGTCTTGTCGTTGTTACAGTGTTGGGATAGCAACTTAAGATGAGAAAGGTTACGCAATGCTAAATTAGTTAGATGAAAACCTCTACCAACTGAGGGTGGATTGTTTATAGTGGCTTGTGACTTATCCAAAAACTCATATGGGGAACATGTGTTGTCCATTGCAATTGGCGAGACCCAAGCAAAAAGAAGAAATTAGTGATTATTAATGTTTAAATAGGAATATAGTTATTAGTAACATAGTTGACAATTAGTGGCAATTACTGTAATGAAAGATTTAAAAGTAATTTAATATTTTTATGTTGTTATTTGATGGCTGATTGATCTTATGTGATGTTAATACTTCATCATCTATTTTTATTAATACAGGCATGCCATAACAACTCAAACAGGCAAGAATGACACTTGTGGGGTTGAAAATAACAACTTAGGGCATTGATTTCTAACTTAATGGGGAACAAAATATAACTTTATGGGGACACCATAACAACTCAAATAGGCAAGAATGATAACTTGTGGGGGTGAAAATAACAATTTGGGGCATTGGTTCCCAACTTAATGGGGAACGAAATACAACTCTATGAGGACACTATAACAATTCAAGCATAAATAAATGACAACTTGTGGGAGTGAAAATAACAAATAATGGGCATTAGTTCCCAACTTAATGGGGAACAAAATATAAGTCACTAGGAATGCAATAATAACTTAAACAAAAAGGAATGACAACTTTTGTGGGGGGAAATAATAACTGAGGATATTGATTCCTAACACCATTAAGGTGATAATATAACTTCATATGTATCTACTTTGCAATTCTTTACGTAAAACATAAAAGTAATACTTCCACAAAGATAAATACTTTTGTTCTAAAATTGAGGTTAAATTTCTCTTTGACCTTCCTAGAGGCCTTCTAGTATTGGAGGCTCTAAGAACCTTTTTTTCAAAATTTTTGACACCGTTGGGTCTTTAGGACACGGACAATCATGTGTCACAATTGGCCTCATGCTACTAGTATATATTTTCTCTTAGTCAAATAATTTGTAGCAATCATACACAAATGTATACATACTACCATCAATTAGCTTACTTGCAACACATGCATACACACAAGGTAATCCACTTATGTGCCAAGCTAAACAAGTGCATGTACATGCATCAAGATCAACAGTCAATTTGATTACTCCATAAGGACCAAAAGTTTTAACAGAAATTGTGTCCTTCCCCCAATATTGTGCATTCATATTTGTTGCTAGCGATACTTGCTCCATCAAAATTTGTCTCAATATTTGTCCATACACTATTTGTCATATCTACCATTGACATTTTGCTTGTAAGAAACTTCTTGGCCAATTTCTCATGATGCTCAAGTATGAAAACAGACACATTGTGCCTCCTCTCTTGTAAAATCCATTTATTGAACGAATTTGCAAGATTAGTGATAATATTATCCCATCATTTGAATATAAACTTGCTTATAACCCATCGTTCTATATCCCCTTGATTCTTAACCCATTGAACCAACTATGACATAACGCTTGTAGTTCCCCCATTGCAACATTATAATCTTCCTCTATCCTTGCATAGATAATTCCATCAAGAAAGTTGAGTGCATCCTCCTTCTTGACCCCTGATGTTTATCCTTACCTCTATTGATTTTTAAGAACATAGCAATATAATTTTCTTTCACATGCATGTAGCAATAAGCATGTTTATCCCCTTTAAAAATAGTCATAACAGCACTAATAATTGCATTGGTTTGATCTGATATAATTGTTATCTCTATAGATCTTGTTATCTATTTCACATTTTGTAGAAACTAAGTCTAGTCATAATTTGTCTCGCCACTTACAATAGCATATGCTAAGGGAAATAATTCATTATTCGTGTCATATGCATTATTTGTAAGCAATGTTCCCTTATACAAACTACTCAGATGACATCTATTTATATACAGTATTGATATATACCCTTGAAAAAAATTATAAAATGAGCATCCATAGGTAATGAATTCCCTCTCAAATCTCTTGTCCTCTGAGCCTTCCCATCAAGCAATGGTGCTTGGATCAGTTTCCATAAGCCTATGATAAATTCAAGAAATAACCTTGTAAGAATCCTTTACAGTACTATGTATTTTCTTCAAGGCTTATTCTCTACCCCTGTAAGCTTGAGTATAGCTTAATCGCATACCATAATCATTGTACAAGTCTTTGTTAATTTCCTTTGATTTCTTATTTATATTACTCCTTTGACCATGAATCACGAGTGACGAAGTTAAATTTGATCTTCCATGGTGAGATACAACCAGGTTGTCTTGCTTATTATGGATGTGTTGACTTGTGAATGTTCTTATATTTAAGAATTCAGAATCTTGATGTCTCTCATACAATATGCACGCATGTACCATGGGCATCCATCAACATTGCCCTTGAAATGATATTTTGTTGATTTTTTTAATAAATTTGTATGAAAACTTATGCAAAATGCTATACTTGTACAATATTTATAGAATAGCTACCGTATTGGGAAAAGTTTGACCTTCTCCAATAATCAAATTCATTTCAGGTGTATCTGTTGAAATCATTTAAACATCACAAGTCAACAATGGCGTCGATCCAATCTCATTTAACAAGGCAGGTGGAAACATAGACAATACATTCGCACTTCCAAATAATTCATCAATCCTACAGAAAATGACAAGTTAGAGAGTTAATAATGGCAACTTAGTAGAACTGATTTGACAACTTATATTGTAACATATGATAGCAAAATATTATTAAATGAGCAGAATATATAACATATAACTTATACAGCTTTATCTTCCATTTGATCATCTATAACTAGTTGTGTATAGTCATTATTTCCATTCTCGCTTACGTACACATGAACAGTTTCTCCATTTAATATTATTAAATGATCAACTCCTTGATCATTAAAAAGGTCAATAAAAGTGTGTGGATTAAATCTAACTTTGAATTTTATCACAATTTCATTTATTCCTTTTTCAACAAGTGATGCTATTAATATTTTCAACTCATCATATGTTGTGTCTTCCTTTATAGATATTGTTATCACATCACCATCAATATATCTATGAGCTTCTCTATCATTTGCAAATTGTCCTCTATAGGAACATAACAAAATACATGATTTCAAGACGAACTTGCCACCATTAATGATAATATATACTAAACACATGTTATTAACAACTCAACTATTGATATTAACAATTATTGTGGGGTATATTAACAACTCATATTCCCCCCTCGCATAACATAGCATACTTTGTTATTCACACTTTACTATAATCTTTTTAATATTTATTTATTTATACCATACTGGCCTAAACATAGCAGAATTGCTTATAAAAATGATAAAAAATTTAAAACATTAACTGAACGCAATGAAACTACAACTAAGATAATAAAAAACATCACGATATCAACACAATCTTTATATTTATATGGGCCACCTTTTATATATCATACTTAAACCATAAAATATCCTACATACCAGCACACATAAACCCTATCAATGTTGAAAGCAAATGTGTTAACTTTTTCATATTTAAGAGGAAAAAAGATAAATATTGTCAACATTAGAATCTCCAGCCAATCAAGAGCAAAGGAAGCTAAAATCAAAGAATGGAGACCATAGCATAGACTGATATCTTCCAACTTAAGCTTCTATCTCTTCAAAACAAGCAAAACACGCGAACTGAAATACTTTTACTCCAACATATCTTTTTTAAATTGTAAAGCAATTATATCTTTTTACAATTCAAATATATTACCCTTAGATTCTTTAAAATTATTTAATTATCTAATATTTAAAAAAATTATAATTAATTATCTTTTACAGGACTTAAGTGCAATTGTCCCTAAATATTTTATGATTTTAAATCAAAGTTTATGATATAAACGACTGAAGTGTGTTTTTTTTCTTTTTGTGGCGCTTATCTCTTTGTTTTGTCACGTGTGAGTGAGCCGCGTCGAGCTTCTAAATGTCTGTTTTTGACTTCACAGTTCACAGCATACCAGAGGATCCTTGTGGATAAACGACGATGACTTCGATGCTCACGATCGTCATTCTTCTTCTTCCTTGGGCCATTGCTTCTATTCTACTGCGGATTGTATCTTCCACGGCGGAGACGCCTACTCCGACCGCATGGCCTCCCCAATTTCACTCCATTTTGTTCATGAACTTCAGTGGATCCCTTCAGAAGATCGATCTCTGGTACGATTGGCCCAACGGTCGCAACTTCAACATCATACGGGACCAGCTTGGTGATAAGATCCTCTACGACCTCGAATGGAACAACGGCACCTCCTTCTTCTACACATTGGATTCTTCCAAAGAGTGCAGGTCTGTTCAGCTCGAGGTTGGAATTCTTCGTCCTAATTGGTTGGATGGTGCTAATTATTTGGGTCAGAAAACTGTGGATGGCTTCATGTGCAATGTTTGGGAGAAGGTCGATTTCATTTGGTACTATGAAGACGTTGTTTCTAAAAGGCCTGTTCAATGGGTCTTCTACACTGGTATTTTCTCTATATGACTGTTCCTTTTATGATTCATTAACCTCAATTTTGGAACTGTCGTTTGTTTCAGAATTAGGAAATGAAAGAGTAATTTGGTAATGTAACATTTAGACTACTGCAGTTTGCTTAGAGCATGTTTGGGGCAACTTTTAAAGCCATGGCCCAAACCAAGTAGAGTAGCCAAACACCCTATTTTTCCCAAAAAACACTTTATGACTTAAAACCATGTTGTTTTTGGGGCAGAAAACCATAGTTTTCAAGTGGAAAAGGTTTTTCTGCTATCTCTTCTAAAATCAGTCACTTATCTCGCCAAGCTATTTTCCAAAAGTTAATCCAAATATATCCTTAATGTGTACAGGTAGACAGGCGCATGTGATGACATTTGAAGTGGGAGCTGTACTGGAGGATGCTAAGTGGCAAGCTCCTGTCTACTGCTTTGATAAGAAGAATAAGTCTCTTGATGACGCTACCACTCTCAGGGCCTCTGTTCTAAGGAGTAAGGAGCACGCAATCTTGTAAATTGACAAATAATCTTCATTTGGTTCAGCATCTAGTGTTCTTGCTGTTTCTGTTCTGTGTATGATGTCTGATTGTTTCTGTTATAATAAAGTATCAATTGGCCCAGGAAGAAAATCTTCATTTTGTAATTTATCTGGATAAGATCTTTGACTGCAAGAAAATCAATGAAGAAAGCTTGTATATCATTATTTTGCCAACTTGAAGAGCCTAATCAGAAGAAACCAAGTTCAGGTATAATAAGTTTTCCCACCACACATGGGTCTTTCCTCATCTTATTCTTGTTTAGATAGCGGCCACTTGACAATAATAAGTATTAGAGACCAATTTACTATTCCCTTGATATTTTGGGATAAATGACATGAAACAACTGTTACTTAAATTTGCGATAATATGAGCTATTTGATCCTTGACAGGTTCTTTCCTCACTTTAGTCACTAGTATTGTACAAATTAGACCCTGTATGTTCTGAATTCTATATGTACATGTTAGGCTCCTCACTCAGGGAGCTGGTTAGCATGTTAAAATCTCTTATTCCTGAAGAATTTTGATGAGGGAAAGTCCTTTCTTGGCCGAATGGCAGGCAAAGGCTTGTGATATAGTAGTTCCTGTTTTTTTTGGTACAATGATATAGTAGTTCCTGTTCTCCCTCTATAGTCTCCGTCAATTGGACAATTAATCTGTCTTTCAGGGCTTACTTCATAGCTTTAGTTCTTGCTCTCGTCATGGGCCCTCCATTGCCTTGTAATGGGTCTTGTGGAACATTGGTTCCCCATCCTTGAGCTCGGGTTCTCTCTCATATCTTGCTCTTGTTTTGAAGTTTGGCCCCGCCATCACTATACTCAAATAAATTTCAATGTTAGTAGATGATGAAAGGGAAGCGTTCATATGGGGTTTAACTTTTAGGGATTAATTTGTATAGGACAAATATTTTAGGGACTAGAAAAGAAAGATGAATTTTATAATTAGTACCATTAACTAAAGCTGAATGGGAGAATATCTAGTCTGTGGATATGGTGATTCAAAAAGTAACTTCAAAGCACAATATTTTATTCTTGGGTGATGCCAAATAGTGTTAAAAGTGAATAAATATAATTTAGAATATACTCTTCCAAAACACATTGCGGTGTCCATTGAACTTAATTTATGAAAAGCTAGCTAGTTAAAGCGTCACTTTCTTGCCAAGTTCATTTGTAGCAGCAAAGGAAGTTAACAGAATCTCACCACTATCTTTGGTATATTCCATACTGTAACCAGGCCACTTGGTTAGTGAAAATGAAGATAATAATAAGTTTCAATGTATCTGATAAAGTGAGTTCTCGCACTTCAATTTTATAAAATCTGTTCTGTTCTCTGTAAGAACTTCCTTGCGGCAAGGTCTCGAATGTCTAATGGTAAAACGGCTTGTTATGTATTTATGATGCAATTAGCTTATTAGACACTTTGGTACTTTGGTCCTTTTGTCCTTTGGTCCGTACGGTGTATAGCTTCCATCTGTTCTTTATTTACTGCTATCTAATTCGATTTGTTGACAATATGGAATAGATTTCATCAGATACAGAAGATAAGGTTTTCTATTTTAATAAATCTGAGGGTTTATGGGCTTTTTTGTTTGTTAATCCATGAAAAGCTACCCAACTAGGGAATACATTATGCTCGTCAGATGAACTTTACTTTTAAGTTGTGGTTTAGCTGTAGTATTTGGGGAGACATTCTAACTCACGTATACTTAAGTTTACACCTGAGAGTAATAAACAGTTCGCTCTGCCCGATATTAGTATCGCTTAAGAGTTCACCCTACCTTTAGATCATGGTGAGATTAACTCCTTTCTAAAACTTTTTGTATAGAAAAAAACTTTTACTTCTCATTGGGAATATTTTAAGTTCTAAAGCTGCATGATAGTGTGTCAATAGTCAATCATTGGATTGTCCCTTGATAGCAACTTGAAGGTTGTCAATAAATATTGGTGCAATTTATAAGGAGTTGGCTTATAAGTCATGAGGTTGTGAGTTTAAATTCCTTTGCCGATGAGGACCTTATTCTTGGGTAATCTGTAAGTATTCTTTGAGCTTGAAAATATATCATAACCCTAATAAGCTCACATAACCCAATTCATCTAAAGTTTTTTTATAACAAAAAATAAGCTTAAAAGGCTGTCAGATTAGTTTAGAAGAAAGTAAATGAGAATAAAGGCTAAGGAGCAAAATGGGGAATTTGGGACACGCAGAAAGCGAGGGAAAAGCAAGGGAATAAATAATAAAGACTTTGATAAAGGTAAAGCGACAAGTATGGTTGATTAAATCTTAACTCTTAAGGCTGAGTTCGGTTTCCTGTTTGCAAGATCCAAACTTCAAGTTAAATTGATCATTATCTTAATTGTTTTGTTTCTCTAAACCCATATTTGAGACGAAAGAAATCTACCCTTCAACCCAGGTTTGAGCCAAACCAACATGAATTTAAGCCAACATATGTTTTGTAAACTCTTATCCAAACACACCCTTCAACATCCACCTCTTCTCCTTGTCTGACTAGTTCTGTCTATCTATCTAATGTGACTTAAACCAGGAAATGTATATAATACTGCAGAATTTAAAAACCACTAATCCACAATGAAATAACATTTTCATATATGTACAATAATAGGTTTTACAGTCACAAGAACCACCAGTAGTCTGATATTTCCTACCGTTGTAACTTGTATCCTACAATTAAAACATTTACAAGGAAGAAAGTAACAACGTTAAAATAAAGATGGCATGATTTGGTATCATTTTTGTATGCAGATTGATGAATGATCAGGAACCTGATGATACGAGGAAATGTTCACCTCCCACCTGTCCAGAACATTCTGTAACATCGTAGCTCGATGAATTTGTCCTGCATGCTAATGTTCTTTCTCCTCCATTTCTAAAGTCTGGAGGAGAGCATGAGGCTCAATCCCATTGAAGCAATTAAAACCAAAGTCCTGAGAGTTCAATAGCCAGCTGGAACTAGTGTCCTCCCAAGATGACATTGCCAAGTCATAATTATCATTCTGTGCATCAGGTATCCTTTCCCATAATGCATCCACCAGTGAAGTTTCGTCCGGCCACAAGTCGTCATCATCACGATGATTGATTTTTTGCGAAAGTGGTTCATCCCCACATGAATTTTCAGTTGGTAATGATGACATTGAATTCTCCTTTGAGTTCAGAACATTCACCTGAATATTGTGATCACTGTCAGATTGTGACAAATGCTCTGCAGGGGATGAAGAATTATCCTGGGAAGCAGCTTCTTTCTTGAGAGGCTCATGAGTAATAGGATCAGTACCCATCTTAAGCAGCTTCTTCTTGATGTGTGTGTTCCAATGATTTTTAATCTCATTGTCTGTTCTTCCTGGTAATTTCGCAGCTATCATAGACCACCTGTTACGGAGCAACTCATCATATATATACTGATATAATCTTAATGATTTTAAGCAATCAAAACTAAATCTGAATTTTGTGGGAATAGCATGCGAGTCTGAACTTTTTTCATCATTTGCAGGTCAGAAAGTAAAGAAGATAAGTCTAACCTGTTGCCGAGGCGAGAATGGAGATCAATTACGAGGTTCTCTTCTGCATCAGTGAGGAGGCCTCTCTTCAAGTCAGGACGAAGATAGTTAGTCCAACGAAGCCTACAACTCTTGCCGCATCGCCTAAGGCCGGCGAGCTTCGGAACGGCTCGCCAGCAACAGCGACCATTAGTGAGAATGAAGTTGATGAGCTTCTTGTCTTCTTCAGCAGTCCACGGTCCTTTCTTCACTTCAAGTTTGTCACAGCAAGGTTTTCTCCCCATTTTACCCACTTTTACCTTTACACTAGATCCTACTGTGACCCAAAACCTATATCTATATATATAATGCAAGCTTCCTATAGTCCCCTATACACTTCCTGGCTATACACCACAACAACTAACATTATTTCACTGTATCGGTATTGTAACGGATGTTGGTCTAAGTGAGAGGGGCTTTAGTCACTTAAGTTTGAGGTTTTGAGTTATAGTTGGAGTCCATGCGAATATACCAAATGCCTTTAAGCTACTCTTAATTAGAGTCAACAATATTTGAATCTGATTAGCCATATAAAAAAACTGTAATATTTTATCTTTATAATTTGTTCTCATTTAGCTTTTGGTCCCTATAGGTTTTGGTCTCTTAAGAGATGAAATAGTTCAAGTACTTGTTAAATTATAGGGACCATAGACTCAAATGAAAAGAAACTTGAGAAACCAAATCATATAGTTAAAAAATACAATGATCAAAACTAAAATAAGAATAAATTATAAGTACTAAATATTATATATTACCCCTATTATATAAATATGTTTATAGGTTGTGAAAGATATGTGGGAACTAAAATGGGATGTCCTTGTGTTTGGTGGATCCAATGGCAGAGCTACAAGTAACAAGTCTGAAAGGAAGAAAAACAATTAAGAATCATTGTCCTTTATACAAGCCCCCTAGTTTAAATGCATTCTGACTCAACCATTTCGTCATCACAACGTTCATTAGGAGTAGATTAAGATTGAGTGGGGACGATTGCTAAAAGTGTTGGTGTGGATCAACAATATGACCGTTTGATCCCTTGAACAAAAACCCCGCCACTAATCATGTGTAGGATCTGATCAATCTGGTTGATAGTGGTATACAGTAATGTTTCTAGTTATAGCAATAAGATTATGATGGCACATTATAAGTTCATAATAAAAGATCGCTAAAAATGTCCATAGCAATGGGATTTGGAATAACGATATGCTTATTCATAAACTAAGATCAGCGTGACTTATTTTTCAAACTTTGTACAATACCCAGAGTCAAATATAATTTATCAACTAATAATATGAGTTAAAGTCCAATTTTATTCCGGAAATTATTACATAGGAGCAATGTTAGCCGGGAAGTATTTTTGAGTTGTCATCTTTAAAGTATTAAAATAGAATTAATGTCACCTCTGCCTATTAAAAATATTAACAGTTAATATTAATTTTTTAATAATTAATATTAATTTTTTAACAGTTAGAACTAGTTTACTCATTTTTTTAACATTTTCATAAAACTATTAAACCCTAAAAAGTTTTAAAATAGTATCATTTCTATGTGATAACTTTTAAGATAAAATTTGACAAGAACTCATAATATTATCTATAAACAAAATTATACGAATTCCACATAATTACGGTAAGAGTGCTAATTTCCTTTGCTTTAGGTAATATTTTGTTGGATATCAGTTAGATGCTTCCGATGGAATTGTTACTTCAACACTTTGTAGTTATCCAATTACACACACACACTTGATGAATTAATATCGCGATATAAGGCTTTCTTATTACAATAAGTTGTTCAAAAGTATACAGTTAGAATATATTTTAAAATGAAGAGATGTGTTTTTTGGAAAGTCATGTCTTTAAAATTAAAGAATTTATATGAAGGGTTGTATTGGGAGTTATATCCTTAAAAAGTTGTTATTTTTCATGGAAAATAATCAACTATTAGTTATGTAAGTTATGCTGGTCCATGCATTAACATATGAGGTTCAATAAATTAATATATGGGCTTCATCATGAATCTAAACATATGATTATAACTTTCTAATTGAAAATGTGTTATCTTCGAGTCATCTCTTCAAAGCTTATAAATATAAATAGCAATCATCGTCTCTCATTTGTAAGATACATTCGACATACATTTGAAGCACATTTGAGAAACATAACAAGATTAAACTTACTGTATTTATCTTTTAGTGCACTTAGAGATAGAGTCAAATTATCACTTTGTAAAAGCTATTATTATCTTAGCTTGAGATTGGGAGTACAATCCAAATTCAAGGGTCTTCATTGATCCTGCAAGAAATTTTGTCAAATTTTTTTAATGAACATAAATTCTTATTTAATTTATGGTGGAAAAATAACGTGAGTATAGGAAGGAATTAACTTAAAGAACTTCCCATAAAAAGCTTTTCTAATTTTTTTTCCTCATTCCCATTTTATACCAAATTGCCCTTAAATTTGACTCATTGTGGCAGTCTTTCTATAAACAACAAATCGATCTAAGTTCCCTATTTTAATAGGATTCTCTCTTCACTTCCATACATGGCACCAGTAGTTCCGACAAGGTGGAGTCACCAACCAAAGCATGTTGTTCCATCTTTTGATATGTAAACTCAAGTTTTTCCCAAACACTCGCTTGAAGGGTTATTAGGTGTGAAGAAGACATGGAGTGAATTAAGAAGGAATTGGTTGGAATTATACTCACGCTTTTCCAATTTTACCCACATTCACATACCCTTTTTTCGTTTCCTTATTTTTTTTTCTATTAAAAATGGTAGCATGCACAATCTAGTACTAACAAAGGAGAAAGGTGTGTCGCTAGGTTAAAAAGGCTAAGTGTGTGTTTGGCACCATGATTTAAAAAAAAAAATTGAGTAAAACTTTGGTTTGGGTAAATTTTAAACAAACAGTCATATTTATCCAGAAGTAATATGGGTCAAAATCATGGTTTAAAATTATAATTTTGAATAAACTATTGAAACTAATTTTTAAAATAGTAAAAGAGCTTATGGACTATCCAATTACTATCTTATCCCTATTTTTTATTACACTATCTCTCTTCTCTACCATCTCTCCTCTCTACACTCTCTCCTCTCTCCTCTTTCTTTTTTACCCTCTCTCCCCTCTCCTACTTTTAATCAGATCATACCTTTTTTGTTAATTTATTAATATATAAAGTAATTCTACTACTAATCATCCAAATATCTTTATTTAGAATATTTATTCTTCCTAAAATCTATTCTCCTCAAAATATATTCTCTAAAAGCTAATTTAAATATGTTCTAAATTAACTTTGGCTTATATTCAAGTTCACATAATTTTTATTGCTAACTTTTTGGTATAATGGAAAAAGTCTACCGGTCCACTTTTGATGGATAAGCCTAAACCCATTATAAGTGGGAATACATGAGGAAAAACACATGCTCATCGTATATACCCCTTTGTTTGAACCTCAGAGGTCTTTTACGTGGGTGTGCAAGTGTGGTTAAGACAGACAAACAAACATAAACAAAACTCACTAATATAAATTGGCATAGATAATAAGACTAGCTCGTATTTTATAAGGATAAGAGTTCGATTCTCATTGTCGTCGTGAGAGCTCTTTTAGTAGGCGATGTCATAAGTCTCTTATAAATATTCTCTAAGCCTTAGAGTTATATCTTAATCTTAATGAGAGATCGGTATAAAATCCACCTAAATTTTTTTATATAAAAAAAAACTAACATAAACAAAACTCCTCCTACAAGTGTGCGGTGAAACCATAGCTACAATCCGAGTAATTCTACTTTTTTACAAGTTTGTAAGTGATTTTAGATAAGTATATGAGATGAGTTTAGCGATAAAATGCTTCTGTAACTATGATTTGAAGATTTTCTAAATAGGCCTTAAGATGTATGTCTTTCGAAAGGCTTGTAATTAACTAAAAGAAATATAATAATCGGGAGTATATCAAGTTGAATTATGTATTTGATCACTAAGAGAGAAAAAAACAGTTGAGAATGTAATCACGCAATGAAGGGCTAAGGCAGTCGTCACTCAGATATTACGCATTAACCACTTGGACTGATTGTTAAGGAAGAATGAGTGATTAGAATAATCCAAAAGTTGAAACTTATGGAATATTCTTCTTCTTGCTTTCTAGTTCTCTCCAGCACGTTGAAAAAGGAAGCCATTCAAATTGAGTTGAAGCTAAGAATTCAAAATTTCAACGGTGTAATCAGTATTCTGACGATCAGACCAATCCTAACGCATGATTAACAGGACCCATTTCGTCTTCTAAGGATGATGATTTGATAGGAAAATTTAAATCAGAAGTTTGAAGTACAAAGCACAACTAGTACAATGTACTAAAGAGCCGCCCTTAAATCAGGCATTTAGTAGGTGATTTATTTTCCCATTCTTAAAATCTATTTTATTTAGCGACCTCAAGTTTACATTTTCGTACATATTTTGTTGTCTTTAATATATAATTTAATTATATAATTAATTATAATTTTAAATATAAGATATATTTTTTATATTTAATTATTTTTATTAAATTATATCTATTGATACTTCCTCAATAATAATTCAATAAAAGATAAAGGAATAAAATTAAGAAAAATAATTAAAATATTTTTTAAAAAAATATGTTATAATAATTATTTTAATTTAATTAAATTAATTAAATAAATATTATATCAAAGATAAGACGAATATATATTTTGGCCCACACAAAATGATGGAGCAGTTACCTTTTAGTCTATAGTTGTGAATGGCAATGAGCTAAATTGGTTTAGTGCCAACATTAAGCGTTAAATCTCTCGTCATATATGCAGTGAAAAGGAAGGTTCTGCCATCTCCATGCACCATGCAGCATGCAAGGCTCCATGCTCCATCCGAGTTACTAGGCATTTATTTGTTTATTAATTTTTCTTATTTTTAATATAAAAGTTAGTTATCCATTAAATAATTTAGATAAATTAAAAAATATATAATATGAATATATCTTAACCATAATTAATTAATTAATTTAATTTTCTTAATCTATACAAATTAGTCAACTAGTCTTATATTAAAAAAATTATTTAAAAATATATAAGATGAATATATCTTAAAGATTTAAATTTAATTAAATTAATTTATTTATTTAACTTCCTTAATATATCTAAATTAATCAACTAACTCTTATATTAAAAAAAATATTACATTAAGAGTCAAACCTTAAACCATTTATTTTAAAATTAATGCTAACACTTAGTCTTGAATTAAAGTTCATAATCACACCATGGAATAAATGATTCTCCCTTTGTTGCTTAATATAAGAATACATTATTAATTTAAATAAATTAAATAAATTAAATGAATTCCTTTTAGACTTACTTAATATGGGAATTTGAAAGGGAAAAAAACTATTTTTATAAATTAAATTTAAAAATATTATAGAAGTATAGTCAAAAGCTTTTAATTAATTTTTATTACTCTTTTATATTACATTTTTCCTTTATTAAAATTTTATAACTCTATTTTTCTAATTGTTTTTTTTTAATCTAGCACATAAAAAAATTCCCTCCCTTTTTTCTCTCTAAATCCCTCATACAAAATAACCTTACAGTATTTACATTTATTATTTTTAAAAAAATAATTTATCATATAATAATATTTAAAATATTCTATAATTAAATTATTTATTTAACTCCTTTAATCAATCTTATATTAAAAAAACATAAATAGTTTTGTTCGGTGGAATTGCGGCTCAATGACACTAAACACCTTCCTTGTGTCTCTTAAACATGAGATTGCAAATTCAATTCTTCATGGAGCGATAGGTCCAATAATTCCTTCTGTTGAGTGAAAAATGATAAAAAATAAATAATGCCATTTTTTTTTTAATTTTTGGGACCATCCTTATATGGCCAGAAAGGTTTAGTCCAAGAATCAAACATGGATACGTACAAAACATAGCTGTGAGGAAAAATCTAACTGGCTTTCGAACACAAAATTGCAACATAAACGAAACGTTTAGCATCCCCAGCAGCCGGAAATAGTCGAATCTCTTTGAACCATAATATCCCACACTACTTACATATCGCTGTTCACATCTAAATTAGCTTCAGATTGACTTAAGTATCATTAATTTTATAGCTAACAGGCGTCTTAATTGAAGTTCAGAACTAAAACTTGGAATAAAGGCACTAATTTTTTTTTTTTCTTTTGGACGCTGAAATACATGGGGCAAGCGAAAGTTCAGTCCAGGTAACAAAAATAAGTTAACCTACTACATCTGGAAACAGAACTACTGGAAAATAAACATGGCTACAGACAAAAGGAAAGCTGTGAAAAAATCGTAAGACCTTCGAACACAAAATAGCAACAATATCAAAATAATAACGACCAAACATTTAGTATCCCCACAAGCCTGAAATAGTCACACATCTCTTACACCAATTGTTTACTTAGGGCCTCCAAATTTACTCATCATTTTCCCAATCACTGGAGCCACCTTAGGATTTGCCTGATGTTTTGCCAAATTGGCAGGGTTCTTCATAACTGTAACCAACCCAACAAGGAAACCAAGAAAATTTGAAGTTAAATGATAAAAAAAACAATTATCATTGAGACCAAGGACAGGAAAGGGTACAGTAGGTTCCAACTCCAGACAACATAGCTGGGGGTTCGACCAACCCGATACTCTGGAAACTGGGTTTGCCTTGAGACCAGGCCAGCTTGTACACCAGGTTGAGGTCGAACCTGGTCCAGCCGGACCTACCCAACCCGTGGTATATTTTTATACATTATTTTGAATTTTCATTAGCAATAATAGATTTTGAGATCATTTTTCTTGAATTTAATCCCCTCTAACAACTTGACTTTATTATCATTATAATTTTTTTAAAAAAATCAATTTTAATTATTTTATTTAATTTTTTTTAAATTAAGCTTTTAACTTCATATTATGTAAAAATAATGCATAATTGTTGAGCTTTTATAATTTTAAAAATGTAACTTTACATAATATTATTTTTCAAGGGAATATAGTTTTAGATGAAGATTATTTAATAAAATTGATTCATGATTTTATTGTTTAATTTTTTTTGATATTTTTCGTAGACAAGACCAAACCCAATCCCCTACACCGGGTTGGCCTGGTCCCAATCTTGATGCACAAAGACCAGGCACCGGGTTAACAATATCACCCATTCGAATCAACTCCATGCGACAGATTATCCAAAATACAGAACTTACGTGTTAACACGACCATGACAATGATAGCACATGGATTTAAGGTTTCATAAAGAAGACACAACTAAAATTCTCATAATTGGTTTGTTACTTACCATCTTGTAAAGCAGCCATGACCTCTGGATCACTAAATGCTGCCATCATCTCAGGATCCTGAAATGAGTCAAGATACAGATATTAAGACTATAATACACCGCAGAACAGTTGTTATAAAATATAAAGACATGCCTAGGACGCAACAATTTTTCTATCTAACAAAGTGTTGAAATAAAATTAAAACTTGCATGTATAATATAGCAAAACATAACATCTCCCTAGATTTATAAGCAACGGAAAAGCATGAGAACAAACCAAGTCCAGATCAACTCACATTCAAGATTTTGCTAAAATCAACATTTCCAGGAACCCCTCCTGGCATGCTGCCGGGGAAGCCTCCACCCATGCCTTCTGGCATGCCTCCAGGAAAACCTCCCCCCATGCCAGCCGGCATGCCTCCAGGGAAACCTCCCCCCATGCCAGCTGGCATGCCTCCAGGAAAACCCCCTGGCATGCCTCCAGGATTTCTTCTGGAAGATGATTGCTCTTGCTTCTTAGCCTTCTCATATGCAGCCTAGAACAATATGAATAGCAACAGCTTAAGTGTAAGGAAATCAATGGCAGGTTAAGCATTTCAGCTACTATTTATATTAAAATTAAGAACCTGAGCTTCAGCACGGCGGCGTTGTCTCTCACGCTCAGCTTTTTTATCCTCTCTTTCCTTCCTCAGCCTGTCATATTTCCGACGATGCTCCTCAAGCTTGTGAGCATTTGGCTCCACCTATATAATTAATACTAAGCAATGAGATTGAATACAAATCCAACCATTTTCACAACCCTATTCTTCAGCCTTGCTTTTTGTTAAAATAATATAGTGCCACGTTAAGAAAGAAAACATGCAAGAAACATTTAATAAGCACACTTGCTGCAGAGCAGTTGTTACTCCATACAGCCTTTCAACTCCAATCATTCTTGTATTTGTGCTTATATAGAGTGGGTACAAAGTACAACTACAATTGGGAGAGAAAATAAACAACCTCGAGTTTGCCCAACTGAATGGCTTATCCTTCCTGATGCACCATATAACTTTCTCTAACTTCACCATCAAGCAATCTTTATGTATTTACATTAATTATAACATAAAGCCCTCTTCTTTCCCTCCCAAGTCATACTCAAACCTAATTTATTCTCTTTATGCACACATGTTTACTCACTTTTCAGCAAATCAAATGGCTCAAGACCCAAATCTTTTCTTTTAACCTCTTTTTTCCACAAAAAAAATGCAGAAGTGGGACTTGAAATTTTGCTACCACAATTTTTTTAAAAAAGATGCAGAAGGTCATTCTTTGTTCACCTCAATTTTTATTACCTCATTTCATTTCCAATACAAACTAGCATCAGCAGGACTATGAATTGCATCATCATCATCATCATCATCATCCCCGAAGGGATACATGTCTAGAGACAATTAGCCAGAAGTTGTAAACATTTCTAGTGCCTCTATCAGCCTATTTCCATCTTAGAAAAAATATGAAACATTTATCAACATTGCTTTAATTTTCTATAGATCATCATAGCATCCCGACTTTTTAAGGGAAGACACTTTGTTACAGCCATATTACATCATATATCCAGCTCTCTTACGGGTAAGGGGATTCACAATACATGTATATATCTAGGCTTTCACTGAACCTAAGATAGAACTTAAAATAATTCAAATCAAGCTTCATAACCATATAAATTTATTAAATGTTACCAAAATTTAAAAAAAAAAAAAAAAGAGAGATCAAACCTTCTTTAGCACAGCATTTATTTCCTCATCATAATCTAACTTTGAAGCCAAATGAAGATCCTTTGCAGCTTCTTCCCACTGGCCAAGCATTGCTCGGGCCATACCACGAGACTTATACCCTTTGGCAGAATCAGGATTAATCTGGAAGATACAGATTTGTTTTAATATGTAATATCTCATAATCCTCATCCTAAAAGATAATAACATAGATTTTAAATACCCGTCGTAAATCGGTAAAATTAAATTAACACAATCTTATTATAATTTTCATAGGTCAACACAATATTATCATCCCTATATAGATGTTATACTGAAATGTATACTTAGATTTAGAAATCTCTCAAAAGGTAAATGATCATTACTCATACAACAACAGAGAAGTAAGAGTATAACCTCCAAAGCTGCATTTGCATCTCGGATTGCAGCATTAGGTTTCTTCATTTTGATGTAAACGGTAGCTGTAAATGATCATGGAAACATAACCAATCAACATTCAATCTTAGCAACCAAAAGAGAATACTTCAAGCAAACAAAATTTCAAATCAAGTGATACCTCTAGTGGCATACATGATGGCAGAGGTAGGGTTGAGTGTAACTGCCTCCGTCAAATTATTAATTGCCTCTTCCAACTTACCTACATTTCAAAATAAACAAACAAAATCATGGATGTTTGTAAATGTACCATATCAGTCACCACACACACAAATAGATAATACCATCTGAAATGGCTTCCATGGCTTTAGCTTTGGCTGCTTGGGAAGCATCACGACTCTCTTCAGTCACCTCGACAGAGGCGTCTCCCATCTGCAATATAACATATATCCAACTAATCAATGAAAAAAAAAATTGGATTACATCTTAATAAACAAGTAAAAAAAACAGTCAAGAAAAACCTTCTGGGGAGGATCATTATCTGGCTCAACGATTTCACCCTCCAACTCAATATCAGATTCAATTATCTCGTCTTCCTCTTCATCTTCATCTTCATCCACCTTGCTTTCTCCGCCCCCAATATCTTCTACATCGTCATCGCTATCATCCCGCTCCTTTTACCGTAAAAAGACACAAATCAATATTCACATACACACAAAACTTATGTATAAAGAAACTAAGATTCAAGAACATTAGGTTACCGCATTGGGGTAAGCAGAAGGAGGGAGCTTTGCGCCCAGACTGAAACGATTAAGAAAACCCAAAAAAATTATAAAAAAATCCATACTAGGAATAGCATGATCAAATAGAAATGAATCATAGAAATTGCTTTACCTTTCGAGGTAATCGCGGAAAAAAGAAAGAGTAGGATCGCTAAGGATTGAAGGATTAGACTTGCACTGCTCAATGAAGTTCTCTAATTGGCGGATCTTAGAGGCGTCCATTGTATTGGATTTTCCTAATCTATGAGCAAGAAGAAAAGATAAAGAACTTCAAATTGAGTAGCATTCACAAATCGTAAAGCCCTTTGTTTCTTCCCCTTTTATGAACGCTGGCCGACTCGCAGCTCACTACCGGCCTTGTACTTTGCCTCGCGAGCCTCTTCTAGTAGCTTCCAATGGATAAATCCGATTCCCCCAATTTTATTTTACTATATTTCTCATTAATGTTGAAGAATTTGCTTAAAATTCTTTTAAGAGGGTAAATGGTAGAGCTGGTAAAACGGGCTCAGCCCGCGGGTTGGGCCCGTTTTCCAGTAAAACGGGGCGGGCTCGGGCTGGCATTTTGCCAGCCCGTTTTGGGGCGGGCTGCACAGCCCGCCCCGCCCAGCCCGCCAGCCCGTTTTTTTTTTTTTTAATTTTAAATTTTTAATATTATTATTTATTTTACCTAAATATTACTTTGAATACTTTTAGTATTGAATACTAGTAAAGATAATTACCTATTTGTTAATATGTGTTGACATATTATAATTGATTAATATTATGTTAATATTTATTTAGATTTATAGCTATAAAATTTGATATTTTTTATAAAAAGTAAAAATTTTTAAGAGTATAACATTAACTATATTTTAATTATACTAATATAACATTAGAAATTTTGTATTAGTATTCTAAAAGTTTAAAAATAATTTTTTAAAAATATTAAAAATTAAAAAAAAAAAAAAAGAGGGGCGGGCCAGCCCCTAAAACGGGGCGGGCTCGGGCTGGCAAAATGCCAGCCCGTTTTGGGGCGGGCTGCACAGCCCGCCCCGTCCCAGCCCGCCCCTAAAGCGGGCTGGCCCGTTTTTGGCGGGCCAGCCCGTTTTCCCACCTCTAGTAAATGGGAGTATTTTTTTTTCTTTTTTCAATACAGGAAAGGATGAATAATTATTAATTAATAAAGTCAAGTAGCGTGTATAAATATTAAGAGAAACAATTCATTTTATTAATTAAAAATAATTCATAATTTTTTGTCAAGAAAAAGAAATAAAAGTTTTTTATCAAAACAAGCAAAAAATATTTTATATTATAAAGATTTTTTGATAAATTAATTTTAGAGTTATAGTTAACTGGAGTTAAGGTCTCTGTCATTTTTTATTATGGAACCGATCTTTAAAATTATGATCCACTTCGATCAAAAAATCTTTCAGATAATGAATTACTAATGTGACAATGACATATATCATATATGGCAATAATGTTTTGCAACAATAGGAGCTTTAACTAAAATAAACTAAAATTTTAAAAATTAATTATTAATGAAACAAATTTATGAGATCTTGACTCTAAATTTTTTTTTATATATAAAAGAGTTTAGATAAATTCAACACCGGTTTCTCATTAAGGTCAAGATACAATCCCAAAATTTAGAGAGTGCTTAAAAGAGACTTACAAGATGGCCTATTAAATGAGTCCTCACAACAATAACAGAAATTATACTCGTATCTTTATAGGATCTAAATCCGTTTCTTATCATCTATACTAACTCTTATTAATATATTGACTCTAAGTTAATCACAACGTTAAAAATTAAAAATTAAACTCATATTCTTGTGATATATGAGTTTATTCTTTATCATCTGTACTAACTCTCATTGATATATTGATTGTATTACAACTTTAAGAACCAAAAATATGAATCCAGTGTGACTTGATTAATTTTGTTAGCTTCTAGTCAATGCGTGAGTCAAGGCAAGGCATGAGCTTCTTTTTTTTCAGAATGTTAATCACAATGCTGCTTCTCAACTTAATA
Organism: Leucaena leucocephala; assembly: GCA_037074615.1. Taxonomy (NCBI): domain Eukaryota; kingdom Viridiplantae; phylum Streptophyta; class Magnoliopsida; order Fabales; family Fabaceae; genus Leucaena; species Leucaena leucocephala. Next base: position 13,820,741 of record CM073570.1, read on the forward strand.
AATTATCGGGAATGTTCAAAGTATGTAAATCTTAGTCAAGAGTATTATTATTTAGTTCAATGACACCGCACGCTCCCTTTGAAGGAAGAGGCTGCGGATTAAATCCTCAAATGATATAGAGAGAATAATGAGCTAGTGCGATTGGTGTGTGTAGGGATCACTCGTTCCCATGAGGATGGGGAAGGGTAAGAATAGGATAGTAATTAAAAGAATCAGACTGTGGATCTTGGAAAATATTTAAGGATGCCTCTTCACTCTTAAAGGTTAAGGGTTAGTGAGGACACTTACTGCAATGTTATATTAATAAACTTACAAACATATTAAGTCGGAAGCTAATTATTTTGGTCTTTTGCAGCCCGTAGCATGGTAATCTTTACTGTTATTTCTCTTATCCCTAATTACCCCATATGCAAACATTTGTCCTTCATGTAAGTTGTGAGGAGATTTACAAGTATTCTCCAGGTTTTTTTCATGGGGTGCTTCAACAACGGAGAAGTGGGATTTGATTCATTTGGTTTCATAGCACACTATATAAGTATCCTTTTATTATAAATAATTATATTAGAGGCAGTATAGAAATACTAAATGGAGTTAGATTGGTATCAATTTTTTTATATAAAAATTTTGAAAAAGGGGTAAGGCTCAACGATGATCTAAAAGCAGGGTAAAGTCTCATTTCTTTCTAGGCGATACTAATGTTGGGCAGGATGAGCTGTCAATTACCTCAAGTGTAAATTTAAACACCCAGGAGTTAGGATATATCCCCAAATACCGTGACTGGAACCACAATAAAGTGGTACTTCATAAAGATCAAATATACTCCAAATAGTCATATATCTCACTATTTCGCTAACTAAACTCATTGATGATAGGTAGAATTGTATCAATTTGGTTCACAACAAAGATCCTAAGGCCGTAAAAGTGTTTTCTTTGGCATATTGTTTAGACCTAAAATTGCCTCTCTAATGAAAGGGTCTAGTAAAATGCAGTGCGTGATTGGTTTGCTATAAAATTAAGGTTTTAAAAACGCCTCTAGCCTAAATCTTGATTTGAAAAAGTTGTTGGGAATAACTTTGAGAACAGTAAAAGAGTTTATAGACTACCTAATTATTATTTTACCCTTATTTTTTCTTGACTCTTTCTCTTCTCTCTCATATCTTCACTACTACGAAGATTGTGCTTGCAGTTGGTGATTGCTACGATGAGATGATTGTCGGTGACTCTCTCTAACCTCCATCGACAAGAAGATGATGATTGTCTAGAGCGTCTCGAGGGTTGTCATCTTTTGTGCTTGCCTTGTGGGTTGAGATTGTGCTTGCTGTCGATGAAGAGAGGGCTTGTTGTTGTCTGTGCTCATCACCAGTAGAGGATAAGAGACGATGGAGGGTCAATGACAGCTTCTTCTAGTCAAGTGAATAGTGATCGCAGGTGGTTTAATTAATTTTTTTTCTTCCATCTCATACCTTTTATAATAATTTATTAATGATAAAAGTCCTTCTGGTAATAACCATCCAAATACTCATTTATTTAGAATCTATTTTTTTCTATAAACTCTTCTCCAAAAACTCTTTCTAAAAGCTGTCCAAAAACCCTTTTTTAATAAATTCATTTTCCAAAAGTCTATACAAACAGGCCTGCAATGTCGTTGTTTGATTCATTTTAAGATTACGAATATTGCCACAGTCTTTTGCCCGTCTTTTTCCTCTTTCGATTGGCATTTTGTTTTGCCCTAATCTATTCTCCCAATCTCAAAAATTCCAACCTATAACAGTCGTGATCATCGCCTCTGTCGAGTGCTTTCTAAAAGTCATAGTGCCTTTACTTCAAGATCTTAGAATATTTCAAGTTTTTGTGCTCCCCTCTAAAATTGGGGGTTTTTATAAGGGTAAAAAAAATTATTCTAATCTTTACAAAAATATCCATAATATCTTTTATTATTCAAGTGTTACCCTATTGACTTAAAACTATTTTTCTATTGCACACCATTGTCAACACTATTTTTGTTTCATTGTTTGACTACTAGAAATTAAAATAGTTGTGCTAGATATATATATATATATATTCTAAATTATTTATCTAGATTAGGAATATTCTTTTTTCCTGTATAAGCTTGTATAGAGTTAATACAAAAATATATATTTTAAGTATATTGGCAAAAATGGTATGTATATATTATAAATATATTTATATGTCTTATAATTATAAAACTAATGACAGAATGTTAATATTTTTCATATTTTTTATTTTCTTAATTTTATAATATATTGAAAATCATATTAAAATTAATGGGATAATATGTTAAAATTAATAAAATTATGCTTTGAAGTGCATATAAAAATATTTTTATTATATATAAATGATGTAATAAGTTTTCTAATATTCATATTTTAGAAAATAATAATTCTAATATAAATATTATAAAAGAATATAAAAAAAATTAAATAAAAAGATAATGGTATATTTGTCAATTTCTAATTAATTTCCTTCCCCATTCTTTTTAAACCAAACAAAAAATCTCCCTTCTCTAAACAAAATTTATAAGATCACCTTTCCTCCCCTACCCTTCCCTTATTCAGTCCAATGAAATAAAGCCTTAAGAACTCGTCCATGGGGTCTCTACTATCAGCCGTTGATGCATCTCGCCCTCTTTACTTACATCCATTAGACACCCAGTCCCCTATATTGGGTCCCCAAATATTAACGGGATCCAATAATTACACCATCTGGAGTCATGCCGTACGTCTAGCTATACATGGAAGAATAAGTCAGGGCTTATAGATGGGACTTATAGCCGTGATAAAGAGGCAAACTTGTTGATCTGTTGGACCATTGTAACTCGGTAGTTTATTCTTGGTTGATTAATATAGACAAAGAAATAGCAAATGCAAGAAAGATTTGAGAAAACATATGGAACGAGGGTATATGTACTTCATAAGGCCATCTCCTAAGGTACACTCAACGTTACCAGTTATTTTACTAAGCTGAAGAAAATATTGGATGAGCAAACACTCCTAGTATCCTTACCTTCTTGTAAATGCCCCACATCTCAAGAGTACATTAAGGCGCTGCAACAGCAACGCATATTTCAATTTTTGATGGCGCCGAATGATAGTTAGCAGCAAGCTAGGTCTCAAATTCTACTCATGTCATCTCTCCCCAGGGTTAATCAGGCATACTCAATGATATGTCAAGATGAGGAACATTGTTCCATTTCCTCTCAGTGTCCAACCTTCTAGAGGCGGCATCGACCATCACAAGGGGAGGACGTCAAGGTAGGGGAAGAAGAAGAGGTCAGTCAAATGAAAAATGTACACCTTGTCATCGAAAAGGCCACCTGGGAGAATTGCTATGAGCTAGTTGGATACCCCACTGGATTCAGAGGTTGCAAGGGGCAAAATAACCGAATCAATCAAGCTGTAATTGACTAGAACCCCTAAGTGTCTGGTCATATTCCTTCGAGTATTGCACCATCACTCACCCAACAACAATATGATCAAACACTCCTCTCTTGAGGAAAGAATCTGAGGAAGTTGCGATAGGTGCCACTGACTATATTGAGGAAAACGTTTCGGGTTTGGTCAATGGTCTTCCTATCTCTTTATCTCTCATTGGATATAGGGCAAAGATAAAGTGTAAATATCCCATACATAAATACTGTCTTATGCTCATATTTCTAATGATTATAAGGACTATATCCTTTCCATATTAACAACATTGTTGAGCCTCGTAGCTTTTAGGCAGCTACTAAATAGCTCAAATGAATAGCTGCCATGAAGGAAGAAATGAAGGCACTTGAACAGAACAAAACGTGAGAAATTGTAGATCTTCCATAGGGTAAGGTAGCCATAGGCTATAAGTAGGTCTTTAAGATTAAATATGCTTCCAATGCTGAGGTTGAGAGATATAAGGCAAGACTAATTGCTAAAGGTATAGTCAACAAGAGGAGATGGATTACTTTGAAACATTTTTCCCAGTTGTCAAGATGGTTATTGTGAGATTGATCCTTACCCTTGTTGTAAAGCATCATTGGCATCTATTTCAAATGGTTGTCAATAATCATTTCCTTCAAGCCTATACATGTAAACCTCTTCGTGAAAATCCCGTCGGGATTGGATCAATTGGGCTAACATAAGGTTGTAAATTGACTAAATCATTGTTTGGGCCTAAGCAAGCCTCACTTCAATGAAATGCCAAGCTCACAGAAACCTTAGTTCATGTAGGTTTTAGACAAAATGAATATGATTATTCTCTATTCATTAAGCAAAATAGGGAAATAACTGTTGTTTTCGCATATGTAGATGATCTGGTTATAGGAGGAAATAGCATTGAGAAAATTAACGAGTTAAAGACATTTACGTAACAGATTCAAAATTAAGGATTTAGGACATCTCATGTACTTTCTGGGACTTGAGTTGGCTAGGTCAGACAAAGGGAACTTGACCAAAGGATATATACCTTTGACCTTATTTCAGACATGGGGATGAGTATGGCAAAGCCCTTAAAAGTCCCCATGAAACATAATGTGAGACTAAGTGGAACGAGAGCTACTATCATAGTGAAGGCAAAGCAGAAGCGAACAACCAGAAACATAAACTTCAACCAAGGAGATCCTCTTATCATAAACCCAGCTGAGTATCGAAGATTGATAGGTAGGTTACTCTCTCTTACCACTACTAGACCTAACATGAGTGCTCTGAGGAAGTCTCACATGGCAGCAAAAGTAAGGGTCGTGAGATATCTCAAAGGCAATCTTGGAATGGTAATCCTCTTGGTTGCAACTAAGGACAACTAGCTAGAATGCTTTTTGGACTCTGATTGGGCAACATGTCAAGATACAAGGAGATTTGTAACATGTTATATTATCAAGTTTGGAGGCTCATTGGCTGCTGGAAATCAAAGAAGCAACATACAGTGTCTAAATCATCTGTTGAGGCAGAATACAGAGCACTAGGAGCAACAGTTTCAGAGATTGTTTGGTTGACTCGCTTGTTAAAGGACCTTGGGTTAAGAGATGTTGAACCAACCTCAATTTTCTATGACAACATAAAGGCCATACATATTGCAACTAACCTGGTATTCCATGAGCCAACTAAACACATAGAGATTGACTATCATTTTGTAAGGGAAAAAACTACAACAAGGGATCGTCAACTTACAGCATGTAAGCTCAAGAAACCAATTGGTGGAAGCATTCACTAAACCTCTTGGGAATGAGGATTATGTTAGGTTGTTCAGCCTATCTATTTGTATGTATACATTAAATCCTGTACAGTATAAATAGGCCCTCTGGAGATGAACAAGATTGACTGGCTTTTCTCCAAAACTGGATCCATGGTATTTCGTTCACAGCTTATAGAGCTTGTGCAGACATCAAATGGCTTAAAGGTAGCTCGTTGGAGTCAAGTGTCCAAGGATGGCTAAAGAAATCTTACATGTTTTAAGAGATTGTAATGATTCCTAGAAGATTGGAGAAAGTGTTGCAAATCTTCTCCACAAATCTTCATGGTTGATGAGTTTGCAAGAGTTTAAAACGTTGCGAAGAACAATGGTGTGATCTCCTTTTTGAACTACCAACCCTTAAATTACTACCCCAACTGGTTTATTAGCAGGTCTTTAGTACATTGCTTTAATTAGAGAGTAAGACTACACCCTGGCTGAACCAAAGCCGTTAGTGTTGCTTGAGCTTACAATGTAAAAATAGTAAAATGTGTCTCCAAGTGACACTCGGATTATTTAGAAGATATATTGATATTGATTAAAAAGTTTCTATTTAAAAGTTCAAATTTATACCTCTAATATTTGAATAAATTAAGATCAAATAAAAAATGTATATTTAAATATTAAAGGATTCTAACATCAATGACTTATTTTAAAATTTTGAAAATGATTTATCTATTTTTCAAAAATACAGATCAATATTTCCTTTCTAATTTTTTACTTATTTATTTAACATTATTGTTAATCTAAGAGTTAAGGACAGTAAGTTTAGAAAATTTAAAAATTGAATAGAATAGTGTATATTCCAAAAAAATTAAGTAGTTGAATCAACTTTCTTTTTTTGAAAAAAACAAAAGGATAGCAATGGTTGATACTCATTTAGAGTAATACTTGTCACAAATTTAGAATAGACTAGTGTTTAAAAATGAATAAAATTTAAATTTAAAAAATAAAAAGTAAATTAATAACATTTGTTTTGGTCGAATGTAAACGAATAACATGATACCACTTATTCTTACCTATTTAGATAACAATTATAATACTACATCGCTTAATATAAAATCAATTTAATTAAATTGTATAGATTAAGAAAGTTAGTGAAGTTATTTATTTATAATTATTGTATATTATTTTTCTTAAAATACTCTATCTAGTTATATGTATTTGAGCTACCTTTGATAGAAACCTCTAAACATATACAACTGTATCAAGGATACTTTGAAGAGTGGATATAATTTTAGGAGATAAAATAGATTGTAGTCCTATATTTAGAACTAAAGTATATTCTTTATCTAACTCTTATATTTAGAATCGATGGAGTATTAAAATAAGGTTGTTATCTCTATAAATATAATTAGAATTAGAATTCAGTCTATATGATGTGAGGAACAAATTTAATAAAGATGCCATGCATACAAAAAAATAAAGTAGAGTGATGTTGTAATGTTAAATCAAATATTGAATGAAAACACTAATTTATTGTTTAGTCCTTTTAAAGCAAAGAAGATGGTTTCTGCTTTACTGCACAAAGCTTCTAAGTTTCAGCTTAATTTCAATGGAGAATTGACAATTTTATAATTTCAATGAGTTTAAGTTTTTGTGGAAGGGATCTGACTTAAATATGGAGCTTCGTGTGGTTGCTCACACGGTTCCTTTTATATCTTATCTGGTTTTATTTCAATTGTTGTTGGTTTGGCGTGTAGTCTGTGGTTACTTATCCAGAGGCTACAATTTAAAGTTCCAACACTATCATTAATATTAATAGGATGAAAGAGTTTTTTTTTTATAAAAGTATAAATAGAAATAGAAGTGAGAGTGAAAATAAAATTAGGATAAAAATTAGTTTTAAAAATTTATTTGGTAGACTAAAAATAAGTATATAATTTATGTATATAAGAAATGGATAAAAGTATAGGAAAGAGATTTATTTTGATTTGGGAAAGGTTAAAATTATTTAGGAATTTTATAAATTTAGTTAAAAATAGTCTAAAATATTTCATTTTTATGGATCATATCTCATTTTCTGAATAAAATTGAAATTGAACAGAATGTTGAAAGTGGAAGTGGATCTGGGTTCCATAATACCAAACAAAAAAAATACTTGATTCAATTTCTAATTCTACTTCTACTTCTTAACTTCCAATTTGATCCTACCAAACGTACCCTAGTTTCTTGAGTTAGTTGTCATGCTTTCGGGTTCCCTTCTCAATTCTCCAGTTACAAGGTGGTTTGTGTTCTGCACTTCTCCAAGTTCTCAGGATGCATGTGATCACCTTACCTGGCAATATCATGGATTCAGTTACACCCCTACTTTTATTTCTATGTTTTTGTTTTTGTTTTTTCGTTTTCCTTTGCGTTTAGTTGCTGCATTTGTACTTTGTGTTTTAAATTATGGAAATATCTCTAGGCTGAATTGTACTTCTTGCTGCTTATATTTTCTCATATTGTAAGGCTATATTGAGAATTTTCTGTGCTTATATTTGTTCATGCTATTAAGGAATCTCAATAGTTGTGTATCATTTTATCTTTATTTTAATAAATTTGTTTTTAAATAAAAAATATAGTTTACTAAAGAAAATGTTCGACATGATAATGTCACATTTAACACATTGAACAATCTAATAGGTATGAAATCAATAGACTGTCACATACACAATTGTATTTTTTTGTTGTAAAAAGTTTACTTCCCACCTCTGAGGATAGACAACTTAAGAAAATTTAGTTGGTCACCCTGATCCTCACAAGACAAAACTACACATTACTGACTCATAAACCGACAGCCTTTATGGGAAAACAATTATCAATTTGCACGTGGATTAAGATGATTGATGTCTGCACTGAAGACTCAAATTATAAGAAAACTGTGCAGTTTTAGAATGTAGGGTTGGTTTGCCCTTATGACAAGATAGATTGAACTGATCATTCCAACCTTTATATTATTGAATATATTTTCAAAAACATAAAAAGTGTATTGGACAACTGTTTGTTGAGGGTTGTTTTGATGTATTAATTCAAAAGTAGGAATCTATTTTAAAGCTTTTTGATAAAAATTCTAAAACATGAACTAATTCGTATTTTGGGTGTCAAATTAGGAATTCACTTTGTAATTTGTGGACTTTAGAACGGGCCAAATCTATTAGTGGACCAATTAGAGAGCTATGTAATATTTTAGGGTATATATATATATGCTATGAAAACCTTTGCGAGACACACTGATTATTTATTCATTCAATAAGAGATATATTCTTTATTCAACAACTCGGGCTTACTAGCCCAACATGGTACTAGAGCTGGTTTGGGAAACAAGAACAGCCCGCCAAAAAAATAAGAACTGCTTTGGATTTAGCAAGAAAACATCAAAACATGGCGACAGCTTCATAACAAGTCGCAAGCAAAACAAAGTGTTGGTTCTAAAACTCACCCACGAGGTTCCAGATCTACAGTAACCACTGAGGACAGGATTCCGTCAATAGTAATACCTAAAGCACCAGGCTATCTAAGATTCAATGCGTAGCTAGATGGGGGATAAAGTGAACAGCAGCAATGTAGCCATTAATTTCACGCACCCTCTGTACCTGCACCCATCTGACACAACGGGGACTTCCATCATTCAACATGTGTTGGTTGGAAGTGAAAATTACACCATCTGGAGTCAGGCTATGTGAATAGCATTGCGAGGTAAACAGAAGCTAGGTTTTGCTGATAGTACTTGCAGAAAAGAGTCACAGGCAGAAGGTTTGCAGGAATAATGGGAACAGTGTAATGCTGTGGTGCTCACATGGTTGCTGAATTCAGTGTCCAAGGAAATAGAAAACAGCGTCATCTTCTTCCATGAAGCAAGTCTGGTTTGGAAAGATCTGCAAGAATGATTTGATAAGGTTTCTGGATCCCGAATCTTTTCACTCCATTGAGAAATTAATTCATTTAGGCAAGATTCACTCTCTATGTATAGTTACTACACAAAGTTAAAAGAATTATGGAAGGAGGAGTCGATGTTGTTCCCTATCCCTACCTGCCAGTGTAGCACCTCCAAGACATATGGGGAAAAGATACAAAGGCAGAAACTCCTTCAATTCCTCATGGGATTAAATGAATGTTTTGTGTCTGCACGGAGTCAAATCCTGTTGATGAGTCCTCTACGTACTGTGAATCAAGCCAATGATTACAGAAGACAAGGCGCAAAAAGTCATTGCTAATTCCCCTATAAACAGTCCAATTAATGAAATAGCAATGACTACGCCCAAAGGGCGAGGACGTGGCAAAGGCAAAGAAAGAGGACCTCCACAAGAATGTGCTCAATGCCATAAGAAAGGTCACATGAAAGAAATATATTGGGAATTAGTGGGATACCCGCCTGATTTTAGAGGCAATAAAAAACTCCAACCAAAATGCCTTAGCTAATCAGCTCACAATTGATTCAGACCAAACTATAAACTATTCATCAAATCTGAACAGCATAACGATGCCATCCTTGACAAGGGAGCAATATGACAGATTGATTGAGCTTCTAAAAAAGGACTCAGACATAGGAGTGCATGCTCTCACTGGTACATGTTTGGCTAGCTTTAAAACTTTCACACAAGCACCTGTTCAATGGGTCTTAGATTCAAGAGCCTCCACACATATGATAGGAAACTTTGATCTATTATATGCATATAAGAAAAATAATGGGCCCCGTTCAAAATATTAGAATTCCAAATGGACAACGAATAAGAGTAACACATGTAGGAACTGTACGATTAAAAGATAACATAATTTTGGAAAACATTTTATATGCATGTGAATTGAAATTTAACTTGATTTCAATACCTAGACTTACTAAAGAACAAAAATGCAAGGTAGTTTTCTTCCTTAACTACTATGTGGTATAAGATCTCCAGGATGGAAATGAGAGGAAGATGATAACTGGTAGACTGATAAACGAATTATATGTCTTAGAATTTGATACAAAATATTCCTATGCTAATACTGTAGACAAACTCGCTGATTTGACTTTGTTGCATAACAGGCTTGGGCATACCCCTATTTCTGTACTTAGACATTTGAGCATTGTAATTGATACTAATATGATGTTGAATAAGACATGTGAAGTGTGCATTTAGTCTAAGAAGACTAAATTCCCTTTTTTTAACTAGTTGCATTAAGAGTCAAGCATGTTTTGAGTTGATCTATATAGATGTATGGGGGCCTATCGAACCCCCACACATGTAGAAAATCAATTTTTGTAACGATTATAGATGATTTCTCACGTTCAACTTGGATTTTTCTGCTGGAATATAAGTCTGGCATTCATGAATGTGTGAAAAACTTTGTATCTTACATATTGACTTAATTTGATGCTAAAATAAAGAAGATAAGAAGCGACAACAGAACTGAATTTACTAACCACACTTTTAATAACTATTTGAATGAAAATGGTATAATCCATGAGACCTCTTGTCCATTTACCCATAACATAATGGAATAGTGGAAATGAAACATAGAATATTGATACAAATTGCTAGAGGCCTTATGATACAATCTAAAGTACCAACTAGGTTCTGGGGGGAGTGTGTGAAGATGGCTACTTACCTGGTCAATAGGATACCATCCAAGGTGTTGAAATATAAAACCCCATTTGAAAAGGTATATGGAAAGGAATCGGATCTAGATAATCTAAGAACTTGGGGTTTATTGGCATATGCCACTAACTTGACTTAAGTATATAAGTTTCAGCCTAGATCTATTCCATGTGTATTCCAAGGAGACCCAAATAATCAAAAAGGATATTTATTGTACAATTTGAAAAATAAGACAATATTTGTTAGTAGACATGTCACATTTGTAAAGAACAAGTTGCCATTTAAATACCACTCTACTTCAGATCAAGTGGGAGTGAGCAAAGACATGAGGGAACTATTTTTGTTTGATGATGAATCAATTCATGTGAGTAATCCTGCAAGAACAGAAGCAGAAGAGAATCCAATAAATGATAATGTATCTATTTCCCAGCCTAACAGTAGACCTAGTAGGGATAAAATACCACCTATTTGGTCTAGGGATTATATTTTTAATATGGATGGATCTGATAAAAAAAGAAAATAGTCAAAACACTTGCCTATATCCTTTGAACAGATACATGGCATATAAAAATGTGTTTGCTTCACACTTATGTTTTCTGTGTAAAATTGATTATGTTAGTAAGCCCATAACTTATGAAGAAGCAGAGAAGAGTGATGAATAGGTGAAAGCAATGAGAATAGAAATGGAGGCACTTGAAAATAACCAGACATGGGATATAGTACCACTACCAAGAGGAAAGAAACCTATTGGGTGTAAATGGGTCTTCAAGATTAAATATAACTCAAATGGTGGTATAGATAAGTTTAAAACTAGGTTGGTGGCAAAAGGATACAATCAGAAAGAGGGAGTGGATTATCATGAAATATTCTCCCCAGTAATAAAAATGATTATAGTCAGGTTGATTCTTAAGTTAGCTGCAATGAATAACTAGAATTTATATCATATGGATGTACACAATGCTTTCTTGCAGGGAGACTTAGAAGAAGAAGTCTATATGACAGTGCCACAAGGTTTTGAGTCTGATAAGACTAATATGGTTTTTAAATTAAAGAAATCATTACATGAGCTTAAACAAGCCTCTAGACAATGGAACTGTAAGTTGAATTCTTCATTAATTGCAGTAGGATTTACTCAGTGTAAAAATGATTACTCATTGTTCTCTAAATGTTTTTCAGATGGCATAGTAATGATCCTTGTTTATGTTGATGACCTGTTAGTTACTGGAAGTTGTGAAAACATAATTAAGGAAGCTAAAAACTATCTGCACAATGTATTTAAGATTAGGGATTTATGATTATTGAAACACTTTCTTGGGATAGAATAGCTAGATCCAAGAAAGGTGTAATTTTGTCACAAAGAAAATATGTTTTGGACTTACTTGCAGACACAGGACTAAGTGGGTGCAAGCTAATTTCTGTTCCAATGTCCCCAACATTGAAACTCAAAGCATTTGAAGAAAGAAAAGACAAAGACTCAGACTTGTTGAAGGATGCAGGGAGATATAGAAGATTGGTAGGACGTTTGATATATTTAACTTCTACACAACCTGACATTTGCGTTGCTATGCAAGTATTGAGCCAGTTTATGCAAACACCAACAAAGACACACATTTATACGGCATTGGGTGTTGTGAGATACCTGAAACAGAAGCCAGGCTTAGGGATTTTGATAAGTGCAAATCAAGATAACTCCCTTAGTTGCTACTGTGATTCAGATTGGGCATCATACGCAACCACAAGGAAATTAGTGACAAGATACCTGTTAAAGTTTGGGGATTCATTCATTATGTGGAAGACAAAGAAGCAAAACACAATTTCCAAATCATCTGTCGGAGCTGAATATAAAGCATTGGCAATGGTTGTGTTAGAAGTTGTATGGATAGTAGGATTAATGAAGGAGTGAATGTTGTTGTGTTGAGTCCAGTAAATATTTATTGTGATAGCAAATCTGCTATACACATTGCTAATAATCCAGTGTTTCATAAAAGAACTAAATATATTGAAATAAATTGTCATTTTGTTAGAGAAAAATTGTTAGGAAAAATCATTGATTTAGACATGTAAAATTAGAAGATCAAGAAGCAGATATATTGACAAAGGCAGTTGGTCGTGATGTGCAGAACAGACTTCTCAATAAGTTGAGAGCTATAGATATTTTTGGGCATCTAACTTGAGAGGGGGAGTGATGGACTTTAGAATAAGTCAAATCTATTAGTGGCCCAACCAGAGAGCTATGTAATATTTTAGGGTATATATATATATATGTGCTATGAAAACTTTTGCGAGATACACTGATTATCCATTCATTCAATAAGATATATATTCTTTATTCAACGACTCGGGCTTACCAGCCCAACAGTAATGAACTCATTTGAAAGAGCTATAGTTGAAGAAAGGATGAAAGTGGGGTGGACTTGTGAAAAATTAACCAACAAAAATTCTGTATTTTTCATTGACTTAGATATAATTAGATTTTTTTTTCCATGATAGGGATCATTCAATTAGAAGTAATTTTATTAAACACTCTTCTAATAAGGATTATAACTTCAGTTCATTATGTTGTGATGGGGATATTTAATATAAGATATATTAAATTAATTTTAATAAATTAAATAAATTAATTAATTTAGTTATTTGTAACTATTATTTATTAGTTTCTCTAATACCCCTTGAAGTATATGTATTGAACTACCCTTAATTCAAACTACCTTAATATGTACAATCATATATAAATATTTTAAGGAGAAAATTATAATTTTAAAAAATATATAAATTGAAGTTATATAATTATAATTAAAATAAATTCCCTATGTAACAGTATGTAGGAATAATATAACTCCTTCCGTTGAAGGCAGCGCCTTCCTACGAATAAATCTAAATATATAATATGACCCCTCCCTCATTAATACTATTTATATCTGAAAATTTTCCAATCTGATTCATATAATTTATTCCATGCTTTGAGTGTCCAATATTCCTTTTATCACTTCATTATTATCCAACGATACTTACTTCCGTTGGCAAAATACAAAAGGCAACCACCTTTCTTTTTGTTCGATCATGCACCGCACTTATAGTTAACAATGTGACACGATACTTCCACCATACACTGGTTTCAACCAATTCGCCGGCAAAATATTGGAGTGCATCAGAAAAATACAATCAAACATCGCCCAAAAAGGGAAGAAATGATCACAAACGGTGAACCACTTCATATGTAAGGTGTCAACAAATCTAGTTTTTGCTCAAACGAATCAGATGGTTTACTAATCAAACCCAAAAGAAATGCAAATGCAAGTATATAACAGAACAGAAATGGAAATGAATACTACATAGAAATGTGAAACTCCAATGAAGCGTAAACTGCCACCATCCTAATTAAAGAGCACAGAAGCCCAGAACAAGAGGAGGAAAGAGAACCCAGTGAACGCTACCCTGCCTGCTCCATTACCACCACCTGGTGTTGCTGCAAGAGGAATAAATGTATCTTATCAGCTAAAAAAGTACTCATTTATGGCTATTGAAATGTGTAAACATTTATGACACATGGTAGTAGATATATCGGCTTCTGAGTGCCCTTAATTATCACCTCCCCCAAGTTTGGCTCACAAGTCAGAGCAGTCAAAATGCTTTTCACATTGACGGTTAGGTGGAAATTGGAAACTGTTCTGTTTCCGGCATGTTTGGCTGAAATCAAAGGATGTTTTGAATCCAACAAAGCTCCTCTATAAATAGGAATTTGTTGGTTCAATTCCGTAACATCGTAACATTAGTGTTTTACCCGTCTAATTCAGAAAGAAATGAGGTTTTGAAGAGAAATTTCTTAAGAAAATTAACCAACTACTCTTAATGGTAATCCTAAAAATTTAAGGCATTTGTACTATAAACGAGGAGTTCTTTTCCCCCAAATTGAAGTTCTAGTGTGGGAACTGATAAGATTTGCAGAAAGTATATAAAATGAAGCATGGGTGAAATGTCGCTCTAGGGTGGGATGGCCTATAATCTAAAGTCAAAACGTGAGGATACAAACAAGCTTGAATTTTAATTTGGTTGGTTGGCCTGCATTGGAAGGTTGTTGCTATGTCATTTTCTAGTGACAGCTTTCGGATGTTAAAGGACACCCAAAAAATATTTTATATATATACATACATATATATATATATATATATATTACATAAAATGTGAAATTTGAATCATTCAAACTTTGAAATGGGTCTGAGAATTTTTACCCGGTGGCGTCTCTGTCGATGAAGGAGATGGAGCACTCCCTGAAATTTAGGGAAGTAAAAGAATAACGATAAAATCAATAAACGTTAAGTCAGCGTAATTACAATTTAGTATGCAACAAAATACAAATCAACAGATAATAGAGACAAATAAAGCGTGCTCATATGAATCCCAGGCTAGGATCACGTGAAATTTGTTGAAATCAATAGGTCGTCACGAGAAACAGATAGCAAAAAGGAATGCATGGAAGACGATCTTCCAAGTTCTAAAGAAGACAGACGAATTCAGAAGGCAGAGGGAATGAATTAATCAGACTTATATAAAAGAAAGAAATCAGCCGAAAACCATAAAATTCGAGAGAATCTAGAAGAACAAGGCGATGAAATTGATGAAATGCCGTAAGTACCCTTGCAATTGGAGAGATCGCTTGTGACGCCGCAACGGCGGCTGAGTCCGAGGGCCTGAGTGACGTTAATGCCCAAAGATTCGAGAAAGCCGGGAGTGTTGTAGAGATTGCAGAGGCAATCAAGCTGAGTGGCGACGGTTTCTTTGATCGGATTACAGCAGGAGTTAGGCGGTGTGGTGGTGGTGTTAATGTAGTCCAAGCATGAAATCAGCTTCTGCCCACAATTCGGCGTCGTTTGGGCATCCACCGAGGTGGTGGTGACGGTCACCGCCACAGCCACCGCGATCATCAACACCCTCCAGGAATTCATTTTCACTCCTTCTCTTGGCTTCTGGTTTCTGTATATGAAAAGTCGAATTTCGATCTGGTGGGAGGTTTTGATTCTGATTTATTTAAGATATTTATATAACTATATACTACCTCATTCGTCTCCTCGTCTTAGGTTTTAATTTTCTTTGCTTCCACACTGATTAGACGAAAATTCAACGCTGCATTCAAGAAAATATATCAAAATAGAACAAGAAAAGAAAATTCGGTACTCACGCGATCTCAGTCAGCGTGACCTCACGGTCGCGCATTTACAGCCAACGAACTGTTTACTCGAGATCTGGACAGTGGTTCAGATTTAAGATTTCAATAAATTAAATGATTTTATAAAACACAGTGTTTCTTACTATCTCCCACAAACTAGTGTTTATTTACCTATATTTAAAAAGAAGTGTTACCCCTCATATATATATATATATAAATTTAACTGATAAAAAAATAATATGTATAATTATTTAGAGTAATTTAATTTTTAAATAATATTATTTTATTGTAATTCTAGTTATAATATTTAATAAAGTATTCTAACTCTTGAGTGTCTAGATTTATACTAGAGAATAATAGACGATTAGCCCCAATCGATATTGATATCGGCTAAGAGAACAAAAAATTCTCTACCATTAGATTACAGATAATGTTCACTAACCCTAAAATTAAATATATAATAATATAATTTAATAAATAGTAACAAAAATTATTGTTATGTCAAATGAATACTTCTCCCGTCATATTTATAAAATATAGAGTTAATATAATGATATAATATCTAATTAGATCTTTTTAAATTTTGAGTTTAATTTTTTAAAAAAATAGATATGATAAAATGACAGCTAATATGATCCAATAAATAGTATAAAAAAATACTTCAAATACTTTTACATAGATCAAGAAAAACTTTAGAAATTTTGTTAATCATATTTTAAAATTTAATAATTTTTTAACTTTATCTATATTTAATACTCCCTCTAATTTATATTATAAGAATATTTCAACTAAATTATACAGGTCAATAAATGACAGTTAAATCATTAAATATGTTATAAAATATTAAATTTTTTTAAATCTATCAATACATAATTAAAAATATGACTTTTTTATCTCCCTCATAAATTTATAATTAAAAGTAAACTTAAAAGAAATTATTAATAAATATGTTAGGCTCTTACTAAAAAAAATTTTTAGAATGCTCTTATAATATGAATGAAGGAAAGGGAGCATATTTTATCGATCCTCGAACAATCCAAAGGCAAAAAGAGAATTTCAAGATGCTCAAAAGGTAATTATTTATCATGTCTTTATCAACAATGGCTTTCTTTTAGCAGCATCACCGTGACATTGTTACAATCTTTTTTTCACTTTGAAACCTTGTTACAATATAATATATCTATATTTTTAATATATAATTTTTTTTGTGGTCGTATAAAATTTTGAATAAAAAAGTAATTTGGGTTAAAATTTTAAACATAGCAATTAAATTCGGTCTATAAATTATATTTTTTATCTGTTCTTATCTTTTACGCTAAAGATATATTAATTAAATTTCTTTCAATCATTATTTTAGTCCCTCTAAATTTTTTAAAAAAATCTCAAAAAAATATTATTTGAATTTTAAAATTTTAAATTAATTTGTTTACTATATTTTTATAAGATATTAACTACTCATGTAAAATAAATATATTTTATAGTGATTTTTAATTTAAAATTTTAAAAAAATTAGAATTTTCCCGTATTTTTTTTTTGCCTCCTGGATAAGGATGCATTGATTGATTCAAAAGCTGGCATTTTAATATGCAATAGAAAAGCAAGAAAGTTTGGTCCATGTTTCACCAATCGAAAATTGCCAAATTAGAAAGTTGACTAGCTTACTCGTATGGCATTGACCATTGACCATTGACCAATCACGGGAGGGATTTCAACATCTAGAAAAGGCACAATGGTATTTATATGATATTCGTTGATACATAATTAAATTTTAATTATCCTCTTCTTGAAGTTTTCTCTTTTGAGCCGTTGAAGGTTTCAAATCAACTATGGAGCCTTGCATATTATTTATCCAAAAAAAAAATTGGCCTGTTTATTTCGCTTTTTTTTGTATAAATGAAAATCACTTTATTAAAATAACTACTTTTGAAAATATTTTATGTTTATATAAGTTTTTAATAATGATCATTTTAAAAATAAAATAAAATTTGATCATCTTAAGAAGCCATTTTGAATAACTTCTTATTACTTTGAGAACTCTTTTCAAGTAGAAAAAAAAATGCTTTTTGTTATTATTATTAAAAACAGGGGGGGAAAACTCTATTTTCATTAAAATCTCTAAGCTACAACGCAATTTTTTTTTATAATTGAAAAATTGCTTCTTCTTTCTCTTTTAAGCTTAAACAAAGCAACCTTATGAGTAGGTGGGATTCTAGCATCAGATCACAACAATTAAAAAAAAAAAATCATTACACACACACACAAATGTGTTCATAATCGGTAACAGAATTTTAATTTATACTCTGATGAGATATGAGATGAATTATTGACATCAGGATGATTTTAATTTGTAATAAATTACATATTTATATTTTTATTACTAAATAAATTGAAGAAAAATGAGAGAAGAAAAAGACTAAGTCAATGGGAGAAAAAGGACAAATATCGTAAGACAAGCGTGCAATGTTGAATTTATGAAATTAAGAAATGATAAATGAAAAGGGCCAAGGAGTTTGGGGTGAGCTAATTGGATTCTCTAGATCAAAACTCTTTCATATTAGCAAAATTAATGTTATACGAAATTGGTTTAAAAGGTACGAGTAAGCTCATTTCGAAAATATTAGTGAAAAAGCATAGGGGATATAGAATATATAAAGCCAAGGTGGATGAAGATATTCCTTTGTCTACTCAATAATTTTCAAGGTATATTTTTTGGTCCCTTTAACATAAAAAGTATACAAATATATTTGAATATGAACTATAAGATATTGGAAATATGAAATTAAAAAGAATTAAATATTAAATTAAAATAATGGAATTTAGAAGTTTTTTAAAACAAGAGTGAAATAAATAGTTTGTAAGTGTCTAATTTATAATAATATATGCTTTTAAAAATGACTAAAGTTGGGTTCCCAGAAACTTCATAGCTGAATTTCGTAAGGTGAGTTGTTTGGTCTCTACTTTTTTAAAATAATGTTGGGATGTTCTTTTGTGATTTTAGCTTATTTGTGAATATAATTTCAATTTGTTCTCCTATAATTGGTAATTAAGCATGCACAATTTGCAGCTGAGTCAATGTTATTTCATCATGCACAAAAAAAAAAACAAGGTTATAATATATTATTTCAATTTGTGAATATGATGCCTGATCTTATGTGATTTTAACTAATTTTACATCAAATGACCGAAAACCTTGTTTTGCATCATATTGGTTCATTCTTTCTAAAGATTATAATATAGACAAGGATGTGCTAATCCAATTGTGGATTCCATATGATGTTGGATATTTATTTATATTATAACCTATTTAGATATTAATTAGGATAATTAATAAATATTTCTGAGTGTGGCCCGTAGTTATTGGGCCAAGTCCAAGGTGGGTTATTGACTCAATTTATTTAAGGTTAGTTTTCTGATGATGGAAATTAATAATTCATCTTTGTAAGATCTTTTTTTGAGTCCAGAGCGAAACCCTAATCTCAGCTCTCATTTGAAGGTTCCCCACTGGTGACGGCTGAAAACAAGTTGGCATCGCTGTGCCTAATTACCAGCTGGAAGAATCTGTTGTTTAGCTGACAGTGTTCTTTGTTTGATAGGTATCCTATTGGAATCTCAATTCTCTTCAGATCAATTAAGCTAATAGTGAGAGGTAACTTTAAGTCTTCCATTGCATCTCAAATAGGTTTTATGTTTGAGTATTATTAATCTAGATTGATTATATTGCATTTGAAATGTTTATTTTCTAACATATGATTATTTCATCTTGCATGATTTTTAAACGATTTAGCAAAATTCATGACAGGGGAGTTTTTTTGTGCAGCTAAAGATTGATCAGACATTTCAACTAAGACTCGCTACTTGTCATATAAAAACACCAAAAATGAAAATCTTGAAATTTTCAAGGAAGTTGTCGAATGCCAATAATTGCTCGTAGTTTCCTATTATGGGATACACATGATGTCTTCTACATTTTTGACATAGATGGTCATATGATGTCCAGATTTTTGCATCTCAAGTACATATGAGAATTATCTTTGAGGAGATATCAAGATATCAAAAACATGATAGGTTCGTCTAATACTCCCATTAATTTTTTTTATATATATTTCATAGATAGCTGGTGACTTTGATAACACATATTTGTGTGTATAATAAACCCATAATTTGTATTTATACAAATAATTAATGAAGTTTAGTAAAATAACTCATTAAGTGTAATAAACATCATGCAACAATTGTCAAATGCAAAAAATTAATTGTAGTAACCAGCTAATCAAGTGTAGTAAATATCCTACAATATGAGCTTTTTTTCCATGACTTAATTTAAGTTTGCAAGTTGCTGTCAGATGTTTCGAATTGGCTAATGAAGTGGTAAATAGCTAATTAAGTGTACTAATTTGTTAAAACGCATTGTCATTTACTACACTTTATTAGTAAATAATAACACATTTTAGTAAATATCTATTTTACAATTCATTAGCTATTTGTTACATTAAACGACTTTGCCACGTAACATCTAGCCGCTGCCATTAGAGCTTTGATGACTGCTCGCTAGAGGGGGCACGGGAGCTCCAATGGGGGCCCCTAGTGATGGGTGCTAAGTTAGTTTTTTTTTTTTTTTCTGGTACAATGGACTGATTTGAGATTATGAAATTTCGAGTTACTGTTTTATCCTTTTGACATTTCTCAAGTATTTTTCTGTTATTTTTTCTAATATTTATTTCTTTTAGATCAAAGAATGTACTGATAGCATACAAATAATATTATGATCTCTTCAAACTTCATCTAAGGTTGAAATTTTGGTATTTTTCTAGCACTTGACTTGGTTTTATGTTGACTCCTATTAAATTGATAGGGTAATAAAATGAGGCAGCGTGATCATTGGTAATTGCGGAACTTGCCCAAGTTATCTCAACTTCTTTGTAATTAAGACATGACATATTTGTATAGAACTTTTCATTTTATTTTTATGGATTTTTTTTATTTTTAATATTCATCCTCAAAGATATATTTTTTCAAAATAATTTTGTAATATGAAACAAAGGTTAATAGAGTTAGATAACAAATAATGTCCAATGATACTCAATCACTCCTCTTGTATGGAAAACAAGTTAAAATTTTTCTCATCAATGAGAGCATAAAAGAAATATTTTAATAAATATATTAGAAAGAGTTTTTTTTTAAAATAGTAATATATTATATGGCAATCTGACATTTACCAAATAATTTCACGATTTTGCTTGACATTGAATAGTCAATGGTTAAGGTTTTTTAAGGGGAAAAACTGAAAAAGAGTAAGAAAATTAAAGGGAGAGAAAACAAAAAACAGAATTAAGCAAACGCAAGCAAGCTAGATGAACTATGGTTTCATCAGCAGAGTTGAAACTTGAGAATGATAATATCATATTCAAATGAGAAAGCGGACAAATAATCAAAATAGGAGTGTGAAATGTTGAATTTGACTTTTTAAACAATTTACTCAAATGAAATAAAAAAAAATAGAAAAGAGGAGAGTTAATGTATATATAATGAACTAGTTGGATTCTTCAAATAAAATATCTTTAATATCAGTTATGCGATTGTCAGCTCTTTCCCAAGGACCCCAACTAATAATACGGTCCTTTTTTTTTTATAAAAAAAATAACTGTAAAATTTATGTCAAATTCAATGTGGAATTCAAAAAGTAAAGCGCAAAAAATTAATTTTATGCATATTTAATTTTTTAAAAAATATAGTGTTATTTGTTGTGAAATATAAGTAGAAATTTTATAGGTGGAGAAGAAAGAATAATAAACTAATAACTATTAAGTTAAATAGAAGATGTTTTAACTGTTTAAATTAGCGATATTTTAAATTTAAATTTTTGTGAATGTAAAATATATTTTTTAAGAGTTACTCTCAATTAGGTCTAATAATATTTTAATCTAATATTAAGGAAAGAGTTAAAAATTAAAAATAAATTAGAAAATTAAAAAAGATTAATAAAAAGAACTAACTAACTATGATGTTCCAATGTTTCGAGAAGACATAAAAAAATCAACACCCAGTAGTTTACAACATCGAAATGTTGGGTTTGGACTTTGGACGAAATCATTCACTTGACACTTTTCCTAACAAGCACGCAAGCATAATTAATCATTCAGACATTCACTTGTGATAAAGATAGACGATGGCATTTTCTACGAATGTAACCGGGATTTGTTTATATTCTAAAAAAATATATGGTAGATATATATTTATTTAAATGCTGAGATGAATTTTGGGAATTTCAATTTTTTATTTTTATTTCATTATTTTTGTTTTAAAAAAAGCATAAAACAAATACAAAATTGATCTTTAATTTTTTCAAGAAATGGTTTCAATAATTATCAAACAACTAATAAGAATCGGAGAAATAATATCTAACTTGTTTAGTTTCATGCATTGAACATTAAACAAAAAATAATGCATGCATCAAGTTTCATGGGAGTTTACAAAACAAATCACATTGATCATGGCTTCTAGATAGACCTCAACCTCGATCAAATTAGGGCATTTGAGTAAATAGGCCTGGGTTTATAATAAGAATCTAAAATCTAGTCTAAGTCTAAATTTATATGGATGTCATTTTTTTAGGTAGACTTAAAATATTTTTAAATATCTAATATTTCTAATCTTTAATATAATATGTAATTGAGTCATTAAATTTATTTTAAATAAATAAAATTTTCAACTACCCCTTCTTAAAATATGAAGTTTGAGAAGTTTTATTTAAAAAATATTAAATATCAATTAATTATAAGATAAAATAAAAAAATAATTAATAAAATTATTAGTATTTTTTAATAAGAATAAAAAATACCCTCTAATTGGTCAATTTATGATAACCACGAGAAGGAGTATTTATTTAGTAGGTCTATAGAAAGGCCTCACCTATCATATCTTAATCCTCGTAAGTAGCCTTTAATCCTGTTGAAGTCTACATAAATATGGAATTCTAAAATAATTTTATAAAATTTATTATATATAATAAAATATATATTTAAAAAATTAATCACTCTAAACATGCAAGCTTTAGGCCAGACTTTAAATTAAAACACTTAATTGTTTTACCTTAAAATACTTCTAAATATATTTTAGGCCTAAGCTACTAGCTAAATAAGTTAGGTGTAACCACATTCCGTTTAGGCTAGTCGTAGGGCCCTAATAGGGAGATTAGTCTATTTTCATCCTTAGCAAATAGTTAATATATATAATAAAATCTGAAAAAAACTACTATTCACAAGATATTCACAATTTATATTTAATGTAATATTATGTATTTAGATTTAGATATTGACAAGAATATCAAACCTTAAAAATAAATTAATTAAATAAGGCCGACGTATTTGAATATTGGCTGCCCAAATTCAGCTGCTACTATTAAAGGTTTCTTGATATAAAAGTATGGGAGAAACTTCAAATTTTCATAACGTTTATTTTTTTTTAATAAAAAGAGAGAGAGAGCGCGTTTATTCATAATTTAGGGATGTATATAGACAAGGTTAAGTTAGATAACCCCTATCTAAAGAAATAATGTGATATATTTTATAGCATGATACTATATCCCACTTGATAAAACTCTTAAACATTTTGAGTTAGGTATGGGTGTGCTTCTATGCCCAAGTGATAATATCTTACTTATATTGTAGGATAAAAATATAATTATAAACTTTTACAATAATATCGTATTTATATATCTTTAAGAGTTAAATAATATCTATAATATACTAAAAATAAAGTGACAAAAATATAATAATTAAAGTTTTAAAGTCTATTGTATATATAAATTTTTTTTTAAAATTTAAGTAGTTTGTAATTGAAATTTTGTATCAATCTCCTCAAAGTTAATAAGGATGAAGCATCAACAAAATATAAAAGAATCAATTATAATTCGTAATATAATCATATGATAATTAATAAAATAAAAAAAAATCAATCTAGTTATAAATTTTAAAAAATATAACTTAGTATATCTCATTGTAATATATTTGGTACAAGGCACAATACAACAATACTTTGGGATTGTGCAATCTCACCTAGATGAGATTCCACAATACTCTCACCTGGTACTAAAAAATTAGTTCTAAGACTGCATATTTTTGGACTAAGTTGCCCATCCACCCGCCATCTCTCATATCTCTACATCATCTCATCTTCACCCCACTATCTATATGTCTCTCATCTCTCCCTTTGCATTATCTCATCTTCTTCCCCGTGTTCGCAACATCTTTGCCGACATCAGCCACCCACAATGGCAAAATAGAAGGTGAAGTCAAAGAAGAAAAGAGCAATTTCAAGACACAATTGGGTTATATTACATATTTGGGTCTTCTTCTTTAGGCAACTTTAAACGGGAACAATGGTTATGGGTTGCGAGAATGACGAGCACTCGTGACCTACCTTCACAGATCTGCAAATACGACAACACATTTTCACACAAATATTCTTCTTCTTCGGCGATCTTAAGATGGCAAGTTGTAGACCAAACCACCCCCGTCACAGATCTAGGTCTTCTTCTCCAAAAAGCCTCAGAGGTGAGAACGACAAACTTCAACAACAAAGTGTTAGTTCAAGGCAGACACATCCAAGAGCGGGTAAATTTGGTGTTTTAAAATTTTAACATAAATTTAAGCTCAAAGGATAACGAATATAATTGATAAAATGAAATAGAGTTCAAAGAGATTTCACCGAGGGAACACAAATTGATTTATACTAGCTTGGACCAAACTCTTATCCTATGTCCAGTCCTTAGAGTCCTTATAAGATTTTCCACTATCTCCAAGATTTCAATGGCCTATTGGTACCTTCAGTACAACAATTGACTCAATTAATCCTCTTTATTTCCCATAAGGTTATAATCTCGACTTAAGAGAACTAATCTTTTAAGGGAATAGAGTGAAATAAAGACAAAGTATTCTCAATCTCTCTTGAGAGTATATAGGTTGATACACATTGAAGTTCAATAAATTTAGAATTTGTTTATTTTTAGTTGGTTAGTTTCTTCATCAATGCAAGTCT
Organism: Leucaena leucocephala; assembly: GCA_037074615.1. NCBI lineage: Eukaryota > Viridiplantae > Streptophyta > Magnoliopsida > Fabales > Fabaceae > Leucaena > Leucaena leucocephala. Next base: position 13,845,719 of record CM073570.1, read on the forward strand.
TTAAATAGTTTTTACTCCGTTTGTAGCTGTTTAGAATCAGACTTGTATTCGTTGGAGTGAATGCATGGTTGGTCGTTGTCAGGTAGGTAAGCATTTAATGCATTGTCGAAAGTAGACAGTTTTTGTTGGTTGTAGCCTTCATCATTTCCAATTCGTAGCCTTTTTTGAATACACTTAATAAAAATGATATGTTATCCGTTGAAATATTGAATATGTAAACTGCTAATAAAAATCAAGTTATCAAATATTAAGTTTATAATCAAGTTTAGACGGTGTTTTAGAGAAGATAGGATGTATTAATCGATTACCTAATTGATTAATTATCATTAATTCGATCAATATTTTAATTAATGAGAAAAATAAAAAATAGAGCATCACCTTGATCAGATTATTCAAGCATATATAATGTAATTTTGATAAGATAAGTTTCTCAGTAGGTTTATCATGAAAAATGATAAAAACATACGCATTATTTAATTTGAATCACTTATATGTAATTTTGAAATAGATGAAATCAGTTTTAGTGTAAACATAGAAGGATATTTAAAATTTTTGACATTAATCAATTAACTAATTGATGAATATAATTTAATTAAATTCCTAATTGATTAATGTGTCTAGAATAATTGAATCAATAAATATTTTAACATCAGAGAGTTAATCACTTAATCTGTTAATGTAAATTAATCGATTAATATATTTATATTTGAATTGAGATTCTGATCATATCCCAATCATATCCCTTGAGATTCTCCTAGAATTATGCTAAATAAATATTATATATCCCTTGAGATCCTCCTAGAATTATGCTAAATAAATAGTGATCAAGGCTGTTAGATTTTATGTTAATTTGATCATTATATAATTAGGGTTAAGATGGGGTATTGGGCTTAGCTTCTAGGCCCATTCTCTTATACTTCTCCTCAAGCGGGTGAATAGATGTTTATCATTCCCAGCCTGCTTCTAAATCCTTCAAATTTTTCTTGAGTGAGTGACTTTGTCATTATATCTGCAATTTGCTTTCCTGAGGGAATATAGGCTAGATTGATTTCTCTGTCTTCCACTTTTTCTTTAATGAAGTATCAGTCTATTTTCACATGGTTTGTGTGGTCATGGTGTATTGGATTAGTGACCATCTTTATTGCTGACATGTCACACAAGGCTTTTAATGGACCCACCATTTTGACATATAACTCCTTTAGAAGTCTAATCAGCCATATCCCTTCACAAATTCTTAGTGCTAGTGTCCTTAGTTCTGATTTTACTGAACTTCTGCGGACTAAAGGTTATTTTTTGCTCCTCCATGTAATCAAGTTTCCCCATACATAAGAGCAGTAGCTAGTAACAGATCTCCTGTCTCTTTTTAAACCTGCCCAGTCAGCATCTGTAAATATCTCAACTCCTCTAAGTTCTCTTCAGACATCGTAGGATTCTGTAGACTACTGTCATATGCTATTTTTGGGGATTGCTTGAAAACTGACTTACTACAAGAACAGAATAACATATGTCAGGCCTAGTGTGTGATAAGTAATAAGTTTTCCTATTAACATTTGGTATCTTTCTTTATTCACTGATGTGCCATCTAGTCTAATTGTTAGTTTTTGATGCAGTTCCATTGGTGTCTTAGCATGACCCAACATACCTGTTTCGTGTACAAGGTCTAGAGTATATTTGCGTTGAGACACACCTATTCCTTTATGGCTTCTTACTACTTCCATTCCCAAGAAATACCTTAAAGGACCGAGGTCCTTAATCTCAAACTTTGTTGCCAAGTCCCTTTTGAGCCCTGTGATCTCTTCTTCATCGTTACTTGTTAGAACTATATCATCAACATATACAATAAGTATAGTTATTTTACCTTCACTTTGTTTGATGAAGAGAGTATCATCTGCTTGGCATATTTTGTAGTTCATCCCTTTAATGGCTTGAGAAAACTTCTCAAACCATGCTCTGGGGGATTGTTTGAGAGTGTACAAGGATTTGTGTAACCTGCACACTTTTCCCAAATTCTCGAAAGTTCTTACTCCCAAGGGAATTTCCATATAAACTTCTTCTAAATACCCATCTAGAAAAGCAGTTTTTTATATCGAGTTGGTGAAGAGGCCAATCAAGGTTGGTGGCTAGGGATAAGAGTACATTTATGGTATTTAATTTTCCTCTAGGAGTAAAGTTTCTTGATAATCTATTCCATAAGTTTGGGTGTATTCTCTAGCCACAAGACGTGCTTTATTTTTATTTATACTACCATCAGAATTATATTTTACTGTAAAAATCCATTTAGTGCTTACCACTGATTTACCTTTTGGAAGGTCTATAATTCTCCATGTTCCATTCTTGTGGAGAGCTCTTAGTTCTTCTTCTATAGCTTGTCTCCAATGTGGATACATCATTGCCTCATTGAAATTGTTGGGTATTTTCATACTGTCTACATTAGTTACAAAAGCTTTCATGTTTGGAGAGATCTTTTTGTATGAAGCATACTTACCAATAGGATGTTGTGTACAACTCCTTTTCCTTTTTCTTAGAGCTATAGGCCAGTGAAGATCTTCGAGATTAGGATCTGGTGCAGAATCATGGCGCTGTATTAGTGCGGAACTGGTAGTGTTATTGTTCTGTTGCTGTTCAGTAGTATTATTAGGCTGTTCTACCCCAGTTTCTGGTGTAAATTGATCGAGGGGATCACTTAAGGCTTCAAAAGGATTGTGGTCCTCAAAGATAGATCTGTTTAGGATCCTTTCTGTGCTGTATACTATCTGGTCAGGTCTGTTTTGGTTATTCTGAGTGCCATTGGTTAAGTTTGTGGTGCTGTATATGGGTTCTGTAGAGAGAGAGATGTCAATAAGGTTGTTTGAGAATGAGAGTGAGTCATTGTTTAGCTGCTGACCAATTTGAGGATTCTCATGTGGGTCGCAAATTATCCATTCACTCCCGTCATTCTCCCCCTAAATGGGTGATTTGGGATAGCAAAGTTGTTTCTCAATAAATTTAACATTCATAGTAATATAAATTTTGTTGGTGATAGGAGAGAAACATTTGTACCCTTTTTGATTAGATGACAAACCCAGGTTAATACATTTCATTGCACGAGGATCAAGTTCCCCCCTTCTCATTGTACACAAAAACAGTACATCCGAAAACCTTTGGAGGAAGAGACGTTACCAATGAAGAATTTGGAAATACAGCAAGAAAGGTTTGAAGAGAAGTTTTAAAGTTTAATATTTTTGAAGGCATTCTATTAATTAAGTGTGTGGTTGTGAGCATAGCATCTCCCCAGAGTTTATTGGGAACATTGCTTTCTAACATCAAGGCTTGGGCCACTTCAAGATGTCTATTTTTTCTTCCCAAAACCCCATTTTGTTGTGGTGAATAAACACAAGAGGTTTGATTTAAAAGACCATTTGTAGATAAAAATTTGTGAAGGGCGAATTGAAATATTCTTGTGCATTATCAGTTCTCAAAATTTTAATTGATGTTTGAAATTGGTTTTTGATAAAGATATAGAAATTTTTGAAGACTGAAAAAATTTCAGATTTATCTTTTAAGAGATAAACCCAAGTCAAGCTTGTGTGATCATCCATAAAGGTAACAAACCAGCAAGCCTTGGAGATAGTTTCAAATTTTGATGTCCCCAAAACATCATTATGAATAAGATTAAAAGGATGAGAGGATGGATATGGTTTTGAAGGGTAAGTATTTCGAACTTCTTTTGCTAAATAGTGAGTTTCACAATGAAAATGTGCAACAGCCTTTTTATTTATATTAGAAAATAGGATTCTCATATAGCTGACATTAGGATGGCCTAACCTAGAGTGCCACAGCATTATTTCATCAGTTGTCATAGTTGTTGTGGTAGGATAGGAAATAGGGTGTCTTGGAGAAGAGTTCTGAATATAATAAGGGCCATTTAGCAGTGCCAATCTTCTTCCTCAATGCCAAGTCCTGAAAGACAAAACTGTGGTCATCAAAAGTAACCAGGCAATTTAATTTATTAGCAACCAGTTTGACAGATAGCAAACTGTATTTGATGTCAGGAACAGATAGAACATTTTCCAAAGTAATATTTTTAGAAATAATAACAGTTCCAGAAACTAACACTTTTGAAAACTGCCTATTTGCCACTTCAACTTAATTATGTTCAGAATACTCACTAAATTTAAAAAATACTAACTTAAAACCAGTAATATGATCAATTGCGCTTGAATCAATTATCCATAGTTTGTTTTTGTTTTGCTGCTAAGAGCTTGGGTAAGAGCAGTACCTGCGTGAGCCATGGTAATAGAAGGAATTGCCGTCTCACTAGGAGCTGTAGAGTATTTATCTAATAACTTTCTTAGTAGAGTCAGTTACTTTTGGCTTGCTGCATTCTCATAAATAGGAGAGTTACTTACCATGACTCTTGCTACTATTCCAATTTTTTTCTTTGGATTTGTGATTTGGGGGTCTACCATGCAACTTCTAGCACTCCTCTCAGGTGTGACCATTTTTATTGCAATGGTCATGTTGTTTTAGATAAACAATACTTATTCTTTATTGATAGTCTGAAGGGATATTTATACATACAATAGAGAATTTTAGATAAATCTAGATACTAATAAACTAATATCATATCTTATCCTATATACTAATTATAGAATATTTATATATCTCATAATATCTCTAATATCTCTACACTCCCCCTCAAGTTAGAGCATAGATGTCAATCTTGTCTAACTTGTTACAAAGATATTCAACTCGAATTCCATTAAGAGTTTTAGTGAGGAGATCACCCAATTGATCATTGGATCTAACATATCATGTAGAGATGAAGTTTTCCTTGAACTTATCTTGAATAAAATGACAGGCAATTTCAATATGTTTCGTACGTTCATGGAATACCGAATTAGAAGCTATATGTAGGGTTACTTTATTATCACATTACAGCTTTGCTGGTAACGAGATTTTAAAGCCAACCTCCTTCAATAACTGATATATCTAGACTATCTCACATATTGATTGTGCTAAAACCAAGAACACAGGATTGGGAACCGTCTGCAATGGTGATATTTGAAGAGTTGACAAAAGAATTATAAGTGGAGAAGATATAGTGGTTACCTATCATTTGATCAGTAGCACCAGAGTCTATAATCTATTTGGAGGAAGAAGAGACAAAGGCAGTAGCCTCATTACCTGATGCAATACCAGCATTCACAGGGGGATTGACAGAATTTAATTGAGCATATTCGGTAGCGAAAATGATAACCGTGTCATTGGCTATGGCAGCGACATGTGCAGAGTTTTGTCGATTTTGTTTATTTTGAAGTTTATAGCACATATGTTTCGTATGACTCAGTTCCTTACAGTAGTAATAGATCACGTCCCTTGACCCTTGATTAAGGCCCTTGGTGTAGAACCACGACGATTAGGTGGCCTACAATTATCCGTCTGATTGTGACTGAGCAACGCACTAATAGGCTCAATAAAGGCTGATAAAGAGCTTTGTTCGGTTCTCAGTACACGAGAAAAAACTTCTTCAAGAGAGGGGAGCTGAACCCCAGATAAAATTTGAGAACAAGCAACTGCAAATCGAGGTGAAAGTGCAGTAAGAAAACTCATGGTAGCCATATGCTCTTGGTGAGACACATTAACCTTCTTCTCATCAGAAATAGACATGAGAGAATTTAGTTCTTCATACATTCCTTTAAAGTCCATAAAGAAGGCCATAAGGGGACGGTCATCTGGCATCTCTGTATGATGGAAAGATCTGCAAATCTCGTATATCCGAGAGATATTCTTACCTAAGTATAAAAGTGTCAAGTAGTCCATTAGTTCTTTAACAAATTCACAATGAGTAATAGAAGGCATGAGTTCACTGTCAATAGAGTTACGAATTTATAAAAGAAGTTGTACATCATCCCTTAACCATTACTTACGAGAGGCATCTTTCTCTTATGGGGATCATCAGTCAAGTGATCTTCTTTCTCAATACTTTAAAAATATATACGAATAGATTTACTCCAATCAAGATAATTTCTCAATCAATTTGTATTAAGTAATTTTAATAATTACTGAAATCATCTCAGAAATTGCGGTAGCTTTGGTTGCAGCCATAAAAAATAAAATCAGCAGAAGAACAAATTCTTGTCACTCTAAGGACAAATAGGACAAGTAAATCATAAATACAAGTAGCTACACTAGGAGACACTTAATAAATGAGGAAGCACTAAAATTACTAAACAGTCAAATCGGCTAGCATATCCAAACATAACCAAGTGATGGTTCCCACAGCAAATATGGAGTCAGGAACAGAAGGGCGCTGTGTCTAAGCAAACACTCTAATACTATGTTTTAGAGAAGCACAAGTCAAAACAAGCGCAGAAAACTCAAAATGGTTCCCATAGCTACTCTAATACCATGTTATTTTAGATAAATAATACTTATTCTTTATTGATAATGTAAAGGGATATTTATACATATAATAGAGAATTCTAGGTAAATCTAGATATTAATAAAATAATATCATACCTTATCCTATATACTAATTATAGGATATTTATATATCTCATAATATCTTTAATATCTCTATAGGTCACACCTTTTTCTAGCCTTTTGGTAGCCTTGTGGGCCATTAACAGCAAGACCAAAGGGATTGCTAGTAGCAACAGGAACAATAGGATTAGGAGTAGGGAGTACTTTCTTGCTTTCCTCGTATTTTATGGTATTGAAGGCTTCTATCAAAGTTGGAATAGGCCTGATGCTCATGACTCCACCACGTATGTCCTCAAAGGAATCATTGAGTCCAAGGAAGAATTTATAGCAGCGATCTTGGTCCACCAGTTTTTTATAAAAAATTTCAGCAACTTCATATAGGGCCAGTTGCTACCGGGGGCTTCATTAGAGCAGTAAAATAATGAGTTACAGATTTCTCACCTTGAAACAAACCATAAAGTTGCCTTTTGATCTGATAGAGAGCTACTGCATTATCTATATCAGGGTAGGCATTCTTGGTTGAGTCCCAAATTTCTTTGGTGATAGTGGTAAGCAGATAAGTCTCACCAATTTCTACTGTCATAGTTGACAAGCCAGGACATCACCAGGTTATTTTCAGCACGCCATGATTTGTAGGAAGCTTCAGTAGTGGCTGGTGGATCATCGAAGATATACTTCTGCTTATTGTGACCTCTAATAAATATCAAAACATGACTATATCATTGAAGATAATTATTGCCATTTAGGCGATGAGTAGTCAGCACTTGGGAGAACCTATTTGTTGCCGTCTAAGATAATCTCAACAAGGGATTGGGTGGTGTAGTCGATGACCCACCTTCAGCAGAGAAGACGCTTGACTTGAGAGCATCTTTGTACACCATAAAGAGCCTGTTTTGCTCTTTACAGCTCTGATGCTATGCTATTTTCTAAATAATTCTTATGATATATTTGCCTAACTGAAAAGAGTTATAATATATAGAGTAATAGGGGTATTACTAATTAATATTACCCTGATTATAAGGAACATTACTAATTAATATTGCCCTAATTATATCCCAATTATATCCTTTGAGATCCTCCTAGAATTATGTTAAATGAATATTATATATATATATCCCTTGAGATCCTCATAAAATTATGTTAAATAAATAGTAATTAAGGCTCCTCCTAGAATTATGTTAAATAAATAGTAATTAAGGCGGTCAGATTTTATATTAATCTTACCGTTATATGATTAGGGTTAAGATAGGGTATTGGGCCTAGCGTCAAGGGCTACTCTCTCACATGAAGAAGTGGTGCATAAGCTTCAAGGTCAGATGTGAACACAAATGAGTTGTTGTTTAACTTTTGAAGTTGCAGATGATTCTTGGTCGTTGTAAACTATCTACATAAGTGATCAATTAGACTTGAAAGCATGATTGTTTAACTTCGGTTTCTTTAAACTGTGCACATGTAGACCTTTTCTGTTTCTGATAAATTAGACTTTCTAGGTGCTGACAGCAATATTTGTTTATTCGTTGACAACAATCTGATTCTGCATAAATTGTGAAATGGAATTGATAAAATGCATAGATTGGGACTTTTCAAGATTTCATGCATTGCACTTTTGCCTTAATACATTGTGTGGTAGATAATGACGATAACTATACATTGTGAAATTTTATAATTGCAGTTCAAAAGGAAACTAGTAGCTGTAATCAATCAATGACTTATGAATAAAATGAGCTACATGATTAAAAAGCGAGCAGCGCAACTATAGAAGAGTCGAACTGGACAAGTGTAGAAGCAATGGCTGGAACAAAAGGGATGCAAAGAGTTGAATTGAAGCAATAGCAGGAAGAAGAAGAAGAACTGAATTTGATGACTTCATTCAGGAGGATCTAAGTTCATTTTGAACATGTATCTGTAACATATTATAACATAGTTTATATGCAGACAATGTAATGTAATCATATTGCAGAAGTTTCTTTATTTCAATAAAATTGTCTCAATCTTGGCAATAAATTTTCATGTGGTGACATGATTTACATTTTGTACAAACCTAAGTTAATTCTAATGCTTCAAGTGACTTCACACCATAATCCAAATGGAGCCTACAAACACACAAATAAAAATAAAATAAAATGATAATAAATGATATTCATATAAAGTGATCAAGAACTTGAAATATAGTAGCCTCACCATCATTAATGTTGTGAATGGCATTGGAGCGCTCAGTGGACCATGCTGTATTGAAATTGGTGTATTTGACACAAGAAGACTGTTGCATTGGAATTGGCATATTTGACACTGGGACACCATGTTGCACAGATACTAGTGTATTTGACATGGGGATACCATATTGCACGGGCACTGGTGTACGTGACATAGTGGGACTATATTGCACTGGTACTAGTGTATTTGACATAGGGGGGCTATTTTGCACTGTCACTGATGTATTTGACACAGGGAGCCCTTGTTGCACCAAAGTTGATTAGCTAGCTACTTCCAACGTATTTTGGGTTTCCGGTAACAAAATCAATAAAATCTCATTAAAAAACAAGATGTGATTCACTTAAAAATATCAACGTAAAAAATTTATACCGTTGAGCTTTTGGGAAGGCTTGTTAGTAGGTTTCTTTGAAGCTTTATTTTTTCTACTTTTCTGACTAGAGTTGTCAACCCAACTTAGTATTTAGTCTTTTAGCGTTCTCTCTTTTTGAAACCAATGCCTTCCCCAAAATTCTTACTACCACCATCATCAATACCGCCTTCATTATCAGCACCGTCAGATGAGTGTTTAATAAGAAGTTCAGACACTTTAGTACTAAGTTCTAGCACCACTTGATGAACCATAGAGAATGCCTCTGGACACTCAGATGCGTCACTAAGCTAATTTTATTAGCATTGGGCACAATTTCTTATATCGATTTGGTCATTCTAGTTTAGGATCAACCTCAATTTCCTTCCCCGTGTTATCACTTTGTTTTGGAGGGGATTCTCTTCTCTTCCCTCTTTTTTCTTTCTTCTCTTCTTTTATAATCATAAGATCAACATTTTAATGATTTAGATTTAATATTTTATAAAATATTATTATATTTTCTTTCCTGCAATTTTAAATTGTTGAAATTAAATTTTAGCGGATTGTATTTTATTATTTAATTTTTTATAATTTAAGATTTTAATAATAAATTTTAAAATGTTAAGATATGAATGGCTGAAATGTTTATCTAACTGTTAATTAGAAAAAGAAATAGAATAGCCAATAAATTTTAATTCAATAGGTGATATTTTCTACATCTTGGGTATAGAGGTTTTTCTGTATTATTACACATATTACTATATGCATGTAACCGTATAAAAACATTTTTCTCGAACATCACAAATCATGTCCTATGCTCGTCATCAGTATCCACTTCATTGTCAAAGCTCTGTTCCACCTGTTCAGATGCACTCGACCTATCCATATCTACAACATGTCATACCCATACTGTATAACTCTTATAAAAGCCCTCACAAATTAAATGATTGTACTATCTGTAGAATTTAGTTTTTTCTCATTCAAACATCTCACATAAGGATAATAAAACCTTCCATTGTCATTATCAATATTTCTTTTAGTAAAAATCCAAAAACTCCTTCACCCTATCAGAATACTCAACACTTATTCGTTTAGTATTTATCTAATTATGATCCATATTTGTGGAAGACTAAAAAATTAGAAAATAAGAAAATCTAGCTTAAATATAATTTTGGTAGAGAATATATCACGCACAAATGGAAGAAGTTACCAATTCAAACAATTGAATGACATCAATAAATCCTCACAAATAATAGCAAAAGTTAAAAATAGTGCATAAATTTTCAGTTCTCGACACAAGAAATTCAAAACAAAACTCACTGTGACAAAACGGTCGAGAACACATACACGTGCGAACTAGTGAAAAATGATAGATGAAAGGCGCGAAGGGGGTTCTGATTAACTTAAAGTGTATTTCAGAAGAAAATCTATATTGAATAAGATGAACAATAGGTGTAGAAAGATGCCATTGTCATTTTTTAATTAGTAAAAAGTATTTCAGAAGCATATCTACATTGGACCAAATGGACAACTGGAGTATAAAGAACCTTTTTTCTAAACCGGATATAATACACTTAAAGTTTAGAAAGTTTCAACATAATGTGAAATTGATAACCAGTGTAGAAAGACTCCACGATCATTTTTTAATTATTAAAATTATTTCAGAAGCAATTCTACACCCGTTGACATTTATATATAGTGTAAAAAATATGATAATCTACACTTGACGTTGACATGTCAAGTTTTAAGCTTTTATATTTTTTTTTATTTTTTAAAAAATAAAAGGAACATCATGTTATGAGAACAAGAAACTTGCTTTAGTAATAACTTTACATCCAAAAGTTTAAAATCTTAAAAAAATATCTATCAACCTATATATATATATAATATTATCTCCTTTTTGTCATTACATCAAAAAGATAAAAAAAAAGGGACAGATAAAGGTGCAGGCTTTCACTCCTCAAAGTTAGAGTTTTAAGAGTCATAGTAGGGACCAATAGGATTATAGAAACTATTATTCTGTTGATGGCAACGAACTTTAGAGCTGAAGACTATGAAACAGTCTTACAGTTCATCAAGTTTCAAAGTCAATTCTTTCACAGAGTCTTCTAGGTCATTGAAGCAAAGGATACATTCTTCAAGGCGTTCCATCAGAGTGTTCTACACCCGTTGACATTTATATATAGTGTAAAAAATATGATAATCTACACTTGACGTTGACATGTCAAGTTTTAAGCTTTTATATTTTTTTTTACTTTTTAAAAAATAAAAGGAACATCATGTTATGAGAACAAGAAACTTACTTTAGTAATAACTTTACATCCAAAAGTTTAAAATCTTAAAAAAATATCTATCAACCTATATATATATAATATTATCTCCTTTTTATCATTACATCAAAAAGATAAAAAAAAATAAGGGACAGATAAAGGTGCAGGCTTTCACTCCTCAAAGTTAGAGTTTTAAGAGTCATAGTAGGGACCAATAGGATTATAGAAACTATTATTCTGTTGATGGCAACGAACTTTAGAGCGGAAGACTATGAAACAGTCTTACAGTTCATCAAGTTTCAAAGTCAATTCTTTCACAAAGTCTTCTAGGTCATTGAAGCGAAGGATACATTCTTCAAGGCGTTCCATCAGAGTGATAACTATGGGAGAAAGAGAAGGAACTGAAGAGTGAGGTTCAAGATATTTGTCTCCAAAATTATCTCTATTTCTTTTATACGGTGGAGAAGGAGGTGTGCGTGAGGAAGAAATCATTGGAGGGTTCATATAGAAGAAAAGAAAACAGAGATAAAGTGATGAGATGAAAAGTACTGATCATATGAAGGGTATATATAAGGCTGAGGAATAAGAACAGCTTTATAAAAGAATATAGAAGAATGCAATTGGCATTATATCATAATAACTACAAACGTTGGGAACTGGAGAAGTGTGATGAATGTCTGCAGAAGTTACAGAAAAGAAGCAAGAAAGTATAGATAAGAAACTGAATAGTCACAAGAGGACTGGGCTAATCTACACCTAATCAAATGTCATCGGGTGTAGAAAGAAAATATCTAAATCGTACCTAATAGCAACAAGTGTAGAAAAAAAAATTCTAAACCGAACCAAAAATCAATCTGTATAGAAAGTATATTTTAAACTGGCTATGAAGGTCTCCGATTTAGTAAATTTTTCTACACCAGTCACGTGAATATCCAGTATAAATATTTTATTTTATTTATAAAAATATTACCGATTATTTTTTTAACCGTCTCCACAATGACCAGTTTAGAAATAGGGCTTTAGAAAGTCTATTTTATAATAGTGTACATCCTATTGTTGATATGAAAACTTTATTAGTAAGCAATTTGTAAGTATATTTATAAGTGCTTTAGTTTTGTTGAGTTCCTAAAATTTAACTAATATAAACTTTTTTTATATAAAAAAAAAATAATAGAATATATGAGAGATAAGAAGGGACGATAAGAAAATACATTCCCCCGAATTTTTTGTCCCTTGAGATAAAACGTGGCACTTGTATAGAACAAGCTTGTGCAACCATTGTTGCCTTTTGCAGGGTGAAAAGGAAAGGCAACTGTGGAGTTCATTGAATTCAATCATGCATGTCAATAAAGCATCCTTTTATCATTACGAAGGAAAACCAACATGATATGCTTTAAATAAAATTGGACCTTCAAACTTCATGAATTATATATATATTAAGAAAGTTCTTATATTATTTGTCTTGAAAAGAGAAAATATAAAAACAATCATTATATTACATACTAACTATATATTTGTAAAAAGAAAGCTAACAAAAAACTGTTTGTAAAAAGAAGAAAAGCGGTGTCCTACTGTTTTTGATAATTTTGTTATAATTGATAATAATTTTGTCCAAATGGAAGGTGCACCTAACCTTAGCTTGATTGGGTAAATCCACCGCCAGCTGTACGAGGCCAATAACAAGTCAGTCAAGTAAGCATCTTTACACATACATACATATATATATATATATACACACATATTATTGAAAAACAATTAAAACTGATGTTTTATGACAACTTTGTGCGTGGTCTAAATTCTATCATTATTGTATCTCAACTTTTTAACGGCATTTTGTAACTGCTGTTAAAAATATTATCTTTTACTACAATTTTAGGTAAAAAAATTGTGAAATATAATACTTTTAACAGCGATTACAAAATAAATCATAATTAATAGTTAGCTTTTTACAACAGTTCTACTTAAAATTATTATTAAAAATGATATTTTAACAATAATTATAAAATAAATAATTATTAATAGTTCGCTTTCCACAACGGTTCTGCCTAAAATCGCTGTGGAAAGCTTGCTTATTTTGCTTTTTAATATTTTCATTGTAGTTCTCAATTTAACTATCATGGAGAGGTATTTATTTTTGTTAATTTTTTATTTTATACTATCTTACATTTAGTATAATCAAGGTAAATCAATTTCTAGCAGCAAAGTATGAAATCAGCAATTTAAAAATCTAAATATTTCTAAAATAATTCAAATTGGTAAATTTTCAATAAACCAAATAGATATTTGTACATTATATATATAAGAAGGAAATAGTGGAATAATCTATCATAAACAAGTTAAAAAATTATTATCTAAATATTTACCAACAAATTAATAAACATTTCTTCTTCAAGGCATGTCTAGAAAAACTAAATATGTGAATAAATTGAAGAATAACTAAATATTAATCGTGTCATCTTCATAATCATATAAGTGATTTGTGAGCCCTATCTCAATAATTTCGTGAATATAGTAGATCACACAACATCTGCATTTGATATTACCAGGTTAATAGTGATACTAACAAAATATAAAAATATAGAGCGCATTAAGGAATATTAAACTTTATACTTAATAAATTTATAAAAATAAAATTTAATTAATTGAAAACAACTTAGTGTAGAAAAAATTCAAATAAGATTAGTACCATGTGTATGGGCTCTGAAATGATTGACATTGTGCACACCCTATCGCCAATTGAAAGAAAATATATCATATAACTTGTTAAATTTTATACTTAATAAATCTATAAAGAAAAACTCACGTGTTGATGATAGATACAATCCCAGGATTTGGCTATCCAAACATTGTGTCGAACCAGTAAACTACATTATCTTGAGGAGCAATGGCAAGTAGAGTCTAATACATACTACAAAATATTAACAATGTTATATATGATTTTGTTATAATATGTATATGTGTTTGCCAAGTACAAGAGTACACTTACCATTTATGTAAGATGCAAAATATATCATCCTCTTGATAGGGTCATGATATCAACCATGTACATCATCCATGAGCTCCTACCATTACTTATCTCCTGAACCTTTTTTTTCGGACACATAAAGCCATATATGTCTCCTTTAACTTCGTCCAAGCATTTGCTATAGAAGTGGCTATTCAAAAGGGAAAGGAGTCAGTATGCGAATGATAAAACATAGTATTAAAATAAGTTTACAACTTACAATATGGCTAACTGGATGATAGATGAATCTAGCATATCAAAATTTATAGCATATCAAAATTTAAGAATTACACTGTCATTTCTATCTAGGGTGAATTTATATGGCTCCTCTATATTCAAAATCTCTGACAGAATTGTGAAACTAAATACTTCCTCCAAGTAAAATATTATTATATGTACGTGTTTGCTAAGTATAAGAATATACTTACCCCTTATGTAAGGTGTAAAATATATCGTCCTCTTGATTCAGGTCATAACATCGACCATGTACATCATCCTTGAGCTAATACCATTACTTGTCTCTTAAACCTTTTTTTGCAGACACATGAAGCCATATATATCTCTTTTTGCTTCGTCCAGGCATTTACTATAGAAGTGGTTGTTATTCAAAAGAGAAAGAAGTCAGTGAGCACATGATAAAACATAAAGTATTAAAATAAATCTATAACTTACAATATGGCTAATTGGATAATAGATGAATCTAGCATATGAAAATTTAGGAACTACACTATGTCATTCTTATCCTGGGTGAATTTATATTGCTCCTCTATACTTAAAATCCCTAGAATTGTGAAACAAAGTGCTTCCTCTAGACCATCTGCTAGAGTATGAAGAGTTGACATATTGTCATATCTTGTGGACATGTTCAGATGAAGAGGTTGGAGCTTGTCTATTTTCGCCCTCTTTAGCTTCAGCTTCTGTGATGCCCCTTCAATGTTGTCTTCTTTAGCACTTTCTTTGGTTCCAGCTCCGGTGTTACTCCTTTCTCAATTTGGTCAAATATGTTGGCCATAGAAGAAATTGTCTTGGAGTATCATCTAATATGTAAACCTCATCAGTAGGACAGGAAACTGTTATAGTACTAAAACCTTTTCTAATAGAATGTACCGTCACCTTCGTTTTGCCATGTGGAATTCTCTTATGGTGAATTATTGTGGTGGCTATGTACACTGTACCATAAGTGGCAAGGGCTATAGTCCCTTTGTCTATCGTAATGAAAAGACCACTATCTTCTTTATTATCTTCGGTCTAGTGAGGGTTAGGTTTAGGATCACATGATTGGGAGATAAACTTCTCCTTCTTATTATTTCTGCTCTTACCACTTGTCACCACAGGATAACCCTAAAAATATAAAAGAAATTATTCAAGACAAAATACATATTAAATGTCCCTTAAAAAAGTGAATATTTTTTACCTCTGAACATTGAACGGTAGTGGGGAAGCCCATCATTATCATTGCTTGATTGAGTCTGGCATGCAAATAGCCTCATTAAGTATGGCATCGATAGCTTGGTTGAGTATGACATCAATCTCCTTATGCATCCTTTCCAAGTCCATTTGATGATGTGCATTAAGTTGTGCAATAAGTTCATCCTGAACCTTTTGGAGCTTGTCTTTAGAGCTCATCGTGATGAGGAGCCAAAAAACTCTTTTTGAATAACTCCTTTGGAATCCCCTCTTACTCGACTTAGATGGTTAGGCTTTCCAATAGCTATATATTCCTTTTTATGAATGAAGCACCATTTAGTTAATTGTTCCTCTAGTGTATCCTATAACATACAAGTAACTAAGTTAAAATAATTGAAGAGCACGTAATAATTTATATTTTTTTACTATTTAAATTAATTACTTATAATCCTCTTAGCAATAATAGTAATCATTATCCCTTCTTAACTCTCTCGAGACGTGTAATATGTAAAATCCTCCTAAAATATAACTATTATTAATTATTTTACATATTTTGTTCACAATATAACTCAATAACAATATAACTATGGTTATAAATAAAATTCTTTAATTTTGAAAGAGTTAATCATAGTAGCAAAAAGCTTTACTAAGATCCAAAATAAATCTTACCATGATTATAAAAAAGATTTTTATTAATCGACAAATAATTATGATAGAAAAAAAAATATGAGTCAAATTATGTAGAACATATAAATCGTTAAATTTTTATAAATTGTATATTATAACTAGATAGATATTAAAGTAAATTTAATTTTATATTATAAATTTTATAATTTTCTATAAATATATATATATCAATTAATATAATGGTAATTATAGATTTTTTTATGAAATATTTTTAATGATATTAAAAATTAGATTAAAATGTATATATTTCAAATATAATATAAGAGATGTAATTTTAATAAAATTGAGGAATTAATCAATAACTTAGAAAAATCAATTATGGATATTTAAAATATCATCCCCATAATCAAATATAAATAAAGTATTATATTATGTTAGAGTATGCAGAATGAGACCTATTGTGACAATATATAAATAATCTATACATAAATCAAAAGGAAGAGGTTATACAATTGCTATAACATTAATCAAACCTTTAAAACCTTGTATGAGATTCTAAGATGAGATCAAGTCAACCGAACCACTTTATACCTATCGACCGAACTCATAGGCTAGTGATAACTACCATATAACTAGCCACTCAAAGATCTGACCGATCAAGTGTTGTGAATCAGCTAAAATTCACAAAGCATAAGAGCGAACCATATGTTCATTCTCTCTCAGTAAACAGGTAGGGATATCATAGCCCCGCGGTAAACTATTAGGGCAAGTCTCTTGGTAAATCGTTAGGCAAATCTCTCGATAAATTGGTGAGACAAAATCCAATCATCATGCATTAATTGAGGAATCATCACGTGACGGTAACCAACACAATCCACTCGCCAATTTCTATGATATGCATTGTACTCAACACTCAACAAGTGGTCAATTTTAAATTCCATAATCATTTTCTAAATCACAATTTCTCAAAATTTTAATACGATATTGTAAGTTTCAAGAATGATATTTTTAAAACACAAGTCCCACAAGATAATTTTATTTTGTTATATATTAACATAATTCCAAAGTATTCCAATAAACTAAAACTATTCACAAGCAAGACATTAACATGTATAACAAGTAGAAAGCGATTACTTATTGCCAAAACAAGAAATAATTACAACAAGTCTAATGGCCCCTAAGTACAACAACATCAATCACAAACAATTTAGTATTTTAACAAAAGTTTTTTAAAAACCCCAATAATATTCTGATGGGAGTGAAGAGAGAATCAAGATGATAATGAGAGTTAAGAACTAGACTTAGGTGCTAATATATATTTTATAAAGTTTAAAATTCTAATATTATCTAATCAAATTCTACTACCCTCCAATTGGTATAAGCAATGATAATCTTAACATGTACTATATAGCTGACATAGATGTTAAGCAATAGCCCATTGTTACCTATTGACTTCTTGTCATAATTAAACCCCATCGTTAATTTCATAGGCTTTGTCCCCTTATCTATTTTAGCCACTCATTTCATACAGGTCGAACATCTGCCTCTTTTATTGCCTTGCTAACCAAAACCTTACTAACTATAACCATCCTGACATAAACTAAATAGGTCCTATTCACAAAACAATAAATAAAAGAGGTAAGAATAAAAAATGGTAATTATGCAATCAATTTAGTAATCAAATAAATATTTATTACAAACAATAAATTAATTTATTACTACTTGATATCTACCAAAATTTTTTCACAATAATAATAAACAATCTCAAATAATAATTAAATCCATTAAAATTGCCAATCAAATTTTTTGTTAACCAAATAACTTAATTTATAACTTTTATATTGCTCAAACAAAAAAAGATACAAAAATACCAAACACAATAAAAACTAACAATATATTAATAACAAAAAGTATTGACTAAATAAATAGTACTTAATAAATAAACAAACACTATAAAACATTGGCAACATATTGAATAAATAGGAACCAATGAATTGAATAAGCCTATTAACAACAACAAAAATTCAATGTAACAATGTAATAATCTAAATACTACAAAATTCAAATTTTTTTCTAGCTAGTGGGGTATGTAGATTAATAATGGACAATATTCAACTCATGAAGGAAGATATCACATATAATTTTATAAAAGAAATTTCAAAAACACACCCATAAATTTAAAAAATTCGTAAAAACATACCCACAAATAAATAGAAATAAATATAACAAATCAATACTATAAAAATCAAGTCTTTAATACAAAAATGATAGCCCATATGATGAATTACAGTTTATAAACAACGAATAACTAAAAAAATAATAAAAATGAGCAAATAAATAAGTTAAACAGTGATGATTTATAGCTTTCATTTTAAAAAATGATGTTAACGACCAAGATAGATACTAAAAATAGGAGAAAAATGCAGAAAAATGACCTTCATATAAGTCTGTCGTGGTGAAACAAAGAAATGGGATCACAAACAGTGTAAAAAAGTGAAACTAAAATTAAAATTGGTTTAGAGATTTTGAAACTTTAAAAAACTTTTAACGGCAATTTTTGACACTTTTAACTGCTGTTTTATAAAAATCACTATTAAAAATATTTATTATAGTAGTTTTCTAAAAATTTGCCGTGATAATTATTTATCACGACTTTTTTTTTTCAAACACCGTAACAACTTTTACTCCACCTCAATTTTTTAAACTCAGTTAGCTACTTTTAATAGTGGTTATTTAAGAAAATATATTTAAAAAGTATATTTTATAGCGTTTTTTATAAAAATAGCCATGAAAAATATTTTGTGTTAAAACTTATTTATAAAAATGATATTATCTTTTTTTATGGCTTTTTTCCTTATAATCACCATGAATTAACACTGTGAAAAGTAACTTTTTAGTAGTGCTATAGATATTAGTTAAATAAGCAATTTTATTATCTCACTTATGTACCCACTTTTTTACTATTATTATTGGGGCATTATAATTCAAAAAATAAAAAGAATATGATATTTTAAATTAAATTTTAATATTTATCACTTTTTCAAAATATCATTTAATTAATGAATGAAAATAACAAAAAAATGAAAATAAAGAATACCCACCAATTTAATGATTCAACCATGATTAAAATAGAATTGTTATGTACGTGCATATAAGATTATTATTATTTAACAAATATATAATATAAACTAAATATATTAATAAAATATCAAATTAAATATATTACTACATACATACATTAATTAAATTGATTATAATACAACAGAAGGCATGAAAAATATTCTTTACAGAAGACTAGAAATATATTTTAAAAAAAATAATTTTATACATATCGCCATCCGATATATTTCAGTTTTCTGCGAGTGGCAAATATATTAATATTAAGAATATGGAAAGCAAATGATAAATGCCTCTCATATGTTTATATCTTTTAATCATAAAATTCTTAAAATACTATGAAACGGTTAACATTAACGTCACATCATCGACTAAATGAAAAGAACATACTTTGTCCTTTAATCAATTACTCTACTAAAAGTCTTTGTATGTGGCAAATTACTATAAGCAATATATTGAAGTGACTAAATGTTTTAAGTAATTGAAGATTTAGTATTAGATATGGGACGTCATTGTTAATTTATTATGCGACAGCGGACGAGTTCCGAAATCTAAATTATTATTACTTAACTATTTTCTCATAAATATTAGATATTCTAAATTAGCAATGTCCTCCCTAAAGATAAAATAGTAAAAATGATGCAATCTTATCCTTCATTAAATATCCATATGTTATTTTATACCTATTTAGATAAATTTAAAATTTTAATTTTAAAATAGTTTTTAACTCAAATTTTAATTTAAAAAATTTTAAAATAAATAATTATATTTGTCTAAAAGATTTTTTTTTACTAAATCTTAATTTAAAACTAATATGTTATATAATTATTGGGAATAATTTTTATAACAGTAAAAGAGTTTATAAACTATTTAATTACTATTTTACTCATATTTTTTCTCTCATTATTTATCATTTTTCTTCTTTACCTTCTCTCTTCTCTCATCTCCACCTTATATCATCTCTCATCTCTCATATTTTTAATAAAATTATATTATTTTTTTATAATTTACTAATAATAAAAGTCTTTCTAATAATAACTATGTAAAAATTGATTTATTTATAAGAATTTTTTTCCTATAAACTCTTTTTTATAAACTATTTTTTAAAAATTGTCTAAAAATTCTTTTTTTCTATAAATTATTTTTTGAAAACATATCTATTTTATCAATAAATTGTTGGATAAAGTGTTAAGTAATCTTATGTTTATAAAAAAGCAAAAAATAAATTTAAATTAGCATATTTTTTTCTATAAACTCTTTTTTATAAATTATTTTTAAAAGTTATCTAAAAATTTATTTTTTTCTATAAGCTATTTTTTAAAAATATATCTAAATGGGACATTTTATTAATAATTTTTTAGATAAAGTGTTAAGTAATTTTTTTTTATAAAAAATAAATTTAAATTATCACACTTTTTAAAAGAAGTAAAACAATTTCACCACTAGATTTTAAAAGGGATATCTTTTGATATTAAAAATTACAGAAAAGACTCCATAAAAAATTACAAATAAATATCAAGAGACTAATATTATTTTTTATCCATGTCAAAAAAATCAAAATACCATTTCAATTAATAATTTTGACTGACTATAAGGTGACCAACTACTTTAAATAAAATTTGTATTAAATTTTCATAAAATCTAGTAGTAATATTTTTTTAAAAAAATAACATCAATCAAAACCTATAAAATCTGATAAGTAATGTCAATCTAAGGTTTAAAACAAACTACATTATTCATTATAATCATGAACAATATAAATTCCATCGATTTCCATACACACTAAAAAGTGAACTATGTTTATTCTTGAAAATAATTATGAGCTTTAAAATCTCTTTATCTACTTTTTTTAAGATATAAGTAATTTATTAAAATTTCATTATTTTTATAATTTAAAAAAAGATAAACTACAAGTAAATAAGTTGGGTGTAGTTTCTTGTGCATCATATTAATCTAAAAAATTCAGTTACACTATATATCACTTATAAATAATATATTTTATATTTATTTTAAACTAGTTCTAACGTGTTTCTAATGCTTGGTTCGTCAAGTCCAATATCAAAATATGTATGTGTTTAATCTGTTGTCCATCATATCTACCAATATGAAAAGTTAACAAGAAAGTGGGATTCAGTTTAAACAGTAGTGAGATAAAGTGACATAAAAAACAAAAACTGATCCATTATCCATAAGACCATAGATTTCATTTATTAGATTTCAACACTCCATCATACAACCCAACTTATAAAACCACATCACAAATTTCATTTATTGAATAGATCTTCATCAATACTCAGTGTTGGAGCTTCCAGGCATCTCAAGATGAACATGAGAAGAACCTAAAGGACAGAAAACAACTCTGTAATTGGAACCAGCAGGGCAAGTGAAGGTACTTGATGGATCATCCTGAGGATAGCTATAAGAATCGTGACATCGTTCTTTGAAGAATCTTGAATAAGGTGTAGGTCCACAGCTTCCTTGTCCATTGGTACAGCAATATTCATTTGTCTTAAACACTGTGCATGGATTGTTACATCCTCCAGGTGCCCTTAATTCATTCGGACACTGTCCGTTAATGTCTGCCGTACAGCTTATCTTGTGGCACGCACCGTTCACAGGGTAGAAATCCATGGGGATATTGAAGCCGTCCACTAAGGATATGTCGTAGAAATCTTGGTTCGCGTATTGGTTTAAGGCGAATTCGGCGAGTGTGTTTGGAGGGACGCCCCAGCCAGTACATTGGAGACCGCCGGTGCAGTCACCGGTCTGGCAGCGACCGTGGCCGCTGGCATCGAAGTTGCAGCCGGTTCGGCCCCAGATGCGAGCCATGACAGTTCCTGGATTCACCCAGAGGTTCCATGTCTGGCCACGGTCAAGGCGGCGACCACCGCCAGGGCTGGCAGCGGCCCAGACAGTGTAAGGACAGTTGTTGACGATCTCAAAGTTGGCTGCGTGAGTAGAGATGAGAGAGAAAGATAAGAAGATAAGGGAGAAGAAGGAGCTAGTGGAAGAAGGAGCCATGTTTAGTAAGATGGGATTTTTAGTGAGATAAATAGCATATATATATATATATATATATATAACGTACTACAATGGAGGGGGGCTGCTATAGTCCGAGGCTGCCATTGGATTGCTGAAAAGTCAAGGGGCACAAGACAGGATAAGGTGGTTCAAATTACTCAATTTCATATTGTCAATGTCGTGTTCATTTGATTGGGACGTAACCGGAAACACTTCAGTAAATAGTTACTCCATCCTGTACCACACTTCTAATCATTTTATCAAAATAAAAAAGTAATAATTAAGTAATTAATTTAATTAAAAATAAAATAAAATCTTAATTATTTTGTCAATATTTAATAAAAAGTAATAAAAAATATAATTAATAAGATTTTAAATAAATATAATTTTAAAAAAATTAATAACTCACTTAATGATAGATAATAAAAATCATCTAGAAAATACCTTATAACAATGGCATAAGATTATTCAATTAAAAAATATTAATCCAATTTTCAGAGCATCGGTTTTTTCGCCAGATCAGCCCATCTTATTTCGATTTGGGCATTTTATATTACTTTAGTAAAATTAAAGGGTTGAAAGGCACATCTACTCACAAGTATAGTATTCTATGAGAAGTTAATATATTTTAAAAATTTTATGAGGAGTAATATTGTCATAAAATTTTTGTGTCTTGGCAATATTATCCTGTTATTACTTAAAATTAAATTTAATTTTAATTAATTAATATATTAATATAGTATGTCACGTGACATATTAACATAGCATTCACATCTTCTTTTAATATTTATTAAAGTATAAATTTATTTTAAAAATTTTCATAAGAAAATACTGAATACCTAAAAGTTATTTTAAGTTTAATATTGTCCTAACATTTATCCAAATTTAATTTGATAGTTAGTTTAATCAAATATAATAAACTAATTAGTTTATATACTATCTACTTTATATTTTTTGAGGTTAAATTTATAAATAAAAAAAATTAAAAAAATATTTTCTTTCAAACCCTGTCATTAATAGAATATCACTATCGAGAAATTATATTTATTTTGAGGGGAAAAAACTAGTTATTACATATATCATCTATTTTATATTTTTTAAATCATATTTATAAATAAAAAAAATTAAAAAAAAATGTATCCCTCCAAACTCTATTATTATTAAAGTATTATTCTCATCACACTATACTTTAACAACTACTCAAAAAATACTATATGTTATTTTTAAAATAAAATATAATTTTTTGAGAGTAATATTCTATTAATGATAGGATTTTGAAGAATATATTTTTTAAGTTTTCTTTATTTATAAATCTAACCTTAAAAGAATGAAGTGGACAACGCGGGCTAGTTATTTCAATATATTTGATTAAATTAATATTAAAATTGAACTGAGATAACGGTTGGGTTAATATTGAACATATAAAAAATTTGTAAATATCTAGTGCTCTATAATAAAAATTTTTAAAATAAATTTACAACTTAACTAATAGTAAAAGATAGTATGGATATCACATCAATATATTTATTAATTGTCAGCTAAATTTAATTTTAAGTAATAATTAAAATAAAAATATTATATTTTTAAACTATTAGGTGACACTATTTTTAAAAAAATTTAGGATACCATTGTCTCTTATAAAACTTTTAAATCGTATTAATTTTTATTTTTACGGTAAAAATACCCTTTTAACCTAAAATTAAAAGATGAATTACCAATTCTTTAAGGACTTAAAATGTAATTAGGTTAAAAAATGAATATCAAATAAAAAGTGACTTGAGATTACATGGATGATGATGATAGGATTAGGTGAAAAATTAAATTATATTTTTAATTAGAATTATTTTTATTAAAGATAATAAGAGTTTTTGTAAGTATATAATCGTGTTTGAAAAGTATTATAAAAGGGGCGGCCGATCAGGCTCATCTTTTAATGAACAAAAAGTCAAAAGTATTGGGCGCCATTATTATTTTGCCTATGTCTTTGAAGCCGCCCCTCATAATATCTTACACCTTTAAATTTTATGCTTCTATAACATTCCTCCCCTTTCTAAAAATCTTACATGATCACCCCATACAAAATGTCATTTAAATGCTAAATTTCCACAAATACCTTTATTAGTTGTAATATAGAAAAAGATTGTACTAGAGAAGAAATTAAAACTAGTTAAGGAATATTTATTTTAATTGAAGAATCAAATTGGAAGATAATAATATCTTTTTATTATTTTAATTATACAAATTACTTTTAATTACTTTATTTTTAATTTTTATAAAGTAGTTAGAAATGTCTTATAATATAAATCATAGATAATATTTATAAAAGCTATTAAAATTTGTTTTTTGAACTGGTTTGAATACATTCAAAAAAAACTATTGAATGTACTAATAAAAAAAATTAAATTAAACAATATGGAGTTATTGGCAAAGTATAGGAAGATTGGAGTGAATATTTTGAAGGTATGGATAGGAACATTTTTATTGAGTCTGTGATTCATATCACTAACACAACTAGTGGGATAAAAATCTTAATAGTTGTTGCTACTACTAAAAAAATAATTACTATATTATCTAATGTAACATATTAAATATGTATAAATAATAATAGAAGTTTTACTCAAATAAAAGAATGTGGACATTTAAGAGAGAGGAATTATACTTGCTCTGCTCTTAAACATAAGAGTTATATATATAATTAATTTATAACGATTAAAAAATTATTTTAATTATTTTTTAAAATATATATAGTTTTTTTTAAATTATCTATTTTTACCTACTCACAAAAATATCTATTTTAATATTTTATATTAAAAATAATTTTAAAAAAATTAATATTAGTAATTGATAAAAATAATTTTAAAAAATTATAAATTAAAATATAAAATAAATTAATATTTTATATCTAAAATTTATTTAAAACACTCTCAAATCATTACTTTAAAAGCACTTTTACTTTAATTTTTTTATATAAATATTTATCTAAAATCTTTTTTAAAAACTAATCCTCTTAATAATAAGGCATCGTTTTCCAAGGAGTAATATAATATAATATCATATATATATATATAAACGCCACCACTAGGCATTCATTAGTGATGTATGTGAATCTTCTTATTTTTATCTCTCTCCTTATCCCTCATCATCACTTCCCTCATTTTCCTTGCCTATCCATTCGCTGAGAAAAAAATGTTTAAAAAAAGTCTTTTAAATATTTTTTTTAAAAAAATAAAAAACACTTTAAAACTTAAAAAAAAAGAGTGTTTTTAAAAAATATTTTTTTTGGGCAGTGAATAGAGGAAGCAAGACAAAAGAGGAAAATTACGGTAAGGAATGAGGAGAGAGATAAAAGTAATAAGATTCACTTCCATTAGTGATGGCTAACATGATTTTGTCGGCTAACATGATTTTGATCTAAGAGAGTTATTTTATTTTATATAAAAAGGTTTTGATTTAATATTGATTGTTTCCAATTAGAAATAGTAATTTGAAACATATTCTAAAATTTGTTGCTTAAATATAATTATCATAAAAATTAAGATAAAAATACATTTCAATGCAAGTGAAAAATCCAAAGTTACCCTTTTGATTTATATCCAAAAATTATTCTTAAAAAACAAATAATTGTAAATGATAAATTAGAGTAGGCCCTACACATCATATAAAAGATTAAATGAGTTGTGTTTATCAATGCAATGAATGAGCTCCATCCACTTTCCCTGAAATTTAGATATAATATATAATTAATTTATAGATATTAACAAAATTATTTTAGTTTTTTTTTAAATGTATATAGGTTTTCCAAAGTATCTATTTTAAATAATCTTTAGTATATGTAATAAATAGAAAGGAATTTTAAAAAATATAAATTAAAAGATAAAATAAATTAATATCTTATATTTAAAATTTATTTAAAAAATTCTCAAATTATTATTTTAAAATTATTTTTATATTAAACTTTTTTGTATATTTATCTAAAATCATTTTCAAAAGCTAATCCTCTTAATAAAAAGTAAACTTTTCTACTAACATTTAACACAAGATCCAATGAGTAATAATATATATATATATATATATATATATATATATAAACGCCAACACTTGGCATTTATTAGTGATAGGTAACATGGTTTTGTCGGCTAACATGGTTTTGATCTAATAGAGAGTTATTTTATTTTATTTTATATAAAAAAGGTTCTGATTTAATATTGATTGTTTCCAATTATAAATAGTAATTTGAAACATATTCTATAAATTTTAGCTTAAATATAATTATCATAAAAAATAAGATAAAAATACATTTTAATGCAAGTGAAAAGCCAAAGTTACCCTTTTATTTATACCCAAAAATTATTCATAAGAAACAAATAACTATAAATGATAAATTTGAGTAAGCCCTGCAAATCATATAAAAGATTAAATGCGTTGTGTTTCTCAAGGCAATGAATGAGCTCCATCCACTTGCCCTGAAATCTAGATATGATATATGGACTTGTTTATTAATGAGATATATCTTTTTCAACGAAAAAAGAGAGAGAGAACCGTGATCTTCAAGATGCTCCGAATAAACTTACAGGATTAAAGGAATATTCGAAATTTTACCACAAAAAAAAAAAAGGCATATTCGAAATCTAGGGAGGCATTCTTTTTCTAGTGGCCATAACGTATACGTTGATACTTTCTTTATAACAAGATATAAATATAATGGAAGACAAACTTAGGTGAAGTTCAATTTTATAAGTAAATTTATAAATATATATATATATAATAAAATGATAAATATTTATAGTTTAAAAATGAATTTATAAGTAAATATGTATATTTTAATAACTAATAATAACAAACTAATGAGTGTCTATATAAATTTTATTAATTATAATTTATATTAGTGTATGCATGATTAAATTTATAAATGATATACACATTTTAATAATTAATAATAGTAAAATAATAAATATAATAAAAAAACTTAACACATATTAGTAATTTGATCTAAAATTTGTCACTCTTTTAATATCTAACAATATGTAATTGAAAAATACTTAATATTACATGACTGCATAAAAAATCAATTTTAAGCACATAGCCGGAGAAAAAAATTGGGTATAAACCAGAAATTGAGTATAAACCATTATATGAACCATCAACTAAGTTTTTTTTTTTTTAGAAAAAAACTTAGGTAAATTGGTCTTGAGACTCCCATGGGTTGAAATATATCTCCAAACTCAAAAAATATCTGATATTATACTCCACATTTTGATGATGATAAATGATTTAATAATGACTTTTTCAAATATGGCTTTTACAAAAATTATTTTTTATTAAACTTATCGATAAAATATTTGATAAATAAAAATAATTTATTTAACTAAATTAGAAAATTTATTTTATAAAAAAAATTTATTGAAGTATTGATCGATAAAAGTATTTATCAATAAAGACTTTGATACATATATAAGTAGAAAATTTAGTTTTTAAATTGTGAAAATTGTTTTTTAAAAAATATTTATTGATAAATACTTTTATAAACACTTCAGTTTTTAAATCAAAGCTCTAAAACTATAAAACGATTTGAATATTTATCAATTAAGAAATGATCTTATGACTTTATTTAAAAAATGATCTTATAAAATCTTATTTTAAAATATATTATATAGCATATGAGATAAGAATAAAAAAATCAAAGAAAGTTTTAAGTTAGACCATTGTTCTTCAATGTCAGGCATTTATTGAATAACTATTCAATAAACCTATTTATCGAAAAATACTTCAATAAATTGGCTATTATGGTTCTAGGATAACTATTTTGAAAAGAATTTTCTCAATGAATATTTTAATAAATCTGAATCAAGCCTCCATTATCAAAAGTTTATTTTTCAAAAGACATTTCAATAAGGATAGTTATCAAAGTATTATTCTATAAGAGTTAATTTGTTTTAATACAAAATATTTAATTTTTATCGAAGCTCTTTTCTATAAGGTATTTGTTCGATAAACACTTCGATAAATTTAACTGTTATTTAAAAATAATTTCAAACCAGACTTTGATAGACTTAGATATTTCAATCCAAAACATTATGAATTAATTCATATATACTTGAACACTTTTTATATCTTTTACGCAACCAATTTCTAGATCATTTGCAAGCAAACACAAGATCAAATGATTAAATTCATCAAAAAGCAAAATATGTCAAAATTTATTAAATTATTCAACTGTTAGTAACCAACGACTCTATTCCTCAATAGCTACTTTAATGAGTTTAACGGGATATTCAAACAATTTAACTATAAAAGAAGCTAGAAAAATGCTAAGTTAAGATACAAAAATGAACAATGCTATTGAAGCATTCATTAATATGTTCATTGCTACTCTCTTTCATTTTGTTTCTCATTCTCTGAAGTAAGCATCTTGATCTTTGAGAAAGAAACTTAGATATTGTTATCTTTAATATTTATCATTATCACTCTACTATAGAGAGTTTGAAAACTTCATTCATTATCTGATACTCAAGAGTGAGATTTTTAAGTGGGATTATAACCTTACAGAAAATAAGGGGTGTTAGAATGGTTGTTTCACTTAAGAGGGCAGTGAATTGGGTATTTTAAAAACTTCAACAACTTTAAATAAAATCACAAGATTAAGTTTAGAAAGATATAACTGATAAAGGAAGATGAATGAGAGATATTACACAAAGACGATTTATATTGGTTTAGCCCAACCACTTGACTTATGTCAGTACTCAGAGCTCTTCTAAATATTCCACTATCCTTTACGATTCACGGTCTCTTAGCACCTTAGTATATTAATCCTAAGAATCTCTCTAACTCCCATTACAACCTACAAGGTAATAACCCACTCAAGGAATCCACTTTTGAGTATCTCATAAAAATGAATAAAGAATTACAATGATCTCTTACTAGAGGGATTGTGTAAAACACTAAAATACATACTTTCAAAGTTTTTCTCTCTCAAGAATAATATATGCTCTATTCAGGGAATGAAAAACATAGTAAAATAGACATAGCAATGAATGTTTCAGATAAATTTTATCATGATTGTTGTTCATTGTTGCGCATTGCTCTTTTTCTCTTTTCATCTATACTTCAACTTTTTCTCTCCAGCTACTTTTATAATTGAGTTATTCATAAATATGTTAGATGGCCATTGAAATAGCCGTTGTAAAATATATCTGTTGTTTTTTATGTATGCATTCTAATAGATTTCACTTTTTATGAAATTTTTCGTTTGATCTTCTTTCTATCTAAAAATGACTGGAGATATGTTCGATAAAAGATATATAAAGGATTTGAACATATAACAATTGATTTAAAATGATTTAGTTTGAATCATCAAATTCTGTCAAAGTATAGTTTAAAGTTCTATTTAAAAATCAGTTGAATTGAATGAAGTATTTATCGAAAATATACTTTATCGAATAGGACTTCGATAAATATCAAATAAATTGCATTGAAATAGTTTTAGTTCTTATTGAATAGAACATAAATAAACAACCCTATCAAATAGTCTTTAATAAATATCCTTTTTATAATATAGGCATTTAGACTTATCAATATTTTAACTTCATTTCAAAGCATTTCACAATAGTCAATTTATCGAAATGTTCTTTGATAAAAAAGTTTATCGAATAACTTATCAATAAATATCTGAAGAACAAACTTTCAAACTTTCTTTGATGTTTAATCTTTTCTCAACCTATGCAATATATTTGGAAACAAGAATTCATAAAATCATTTATAAAAGCAAAGCAAGTCATAAGCTCATAAGATCACTCAATAGTCGTTCGTTAAATCATTATCAAATTTAGAATCTAGAGAGAGAATCTTCTTCTCATTTGTTAAAGTATTTATTGAAGAGATACCTTATTGAACATGATTTCAATAAATAGATGGATCGAATAACTCTTCGAAAAACATCATAAGTTCTTTCATATTTCAAAACATTTCAGAATATACAATTTATTGGAGTATTCTGTAATAAATAGGCTTATTAAATAACTTATTGATAAAAATCTGAAGAGCAATGTCAAACTTTATTCTTTCATGATTAACCTCTCTTCATTTTACAAGATTTCTTAACAACCTTTCGAGAAATAGATAGTTCAGACAAATCATCAACTTTATTAGTAAATTTTTTTTTATTTATCAAAGTGTTCTTCACTAAATTCCTTTATCAAATAATACTTCAATAAATAGAGTCTTGAACCATACTTTAGTTAAAAGACTTAATATTTATCGAATAACTTGCCGATAAACTAATAAATTTTTTTAAAACAGAGAGAAATAAATTGATTTACTTCATTTATCGAATGGCTTATAGATAAACCAATTTACTTATCAATGTTTCGATAAATGCATTTCAAACCAGGTTTCACAAAGTTTTTCTGATACATATATTTATCGAAGTTTTTATTGATGAATATTTAATAAATTCTTTTATATCAACTAATTTCATAGATTGAGTTGTTACCTTATTTATCGAAAGTATTTTCAATAAATAATCTTATCGAATAAGTTTTCAAAAAATTTGAGTTCAAAGACCACTAACTCAGACTTTTCATAAACTATGTTTAAAGTTATTTATCGAAGTATTTATTGATAACTGACTTTATCGAATAAGGCATCTAAAATATCTTTTAGTAATCAGTTTTGCCTCACAAATTTCATTCTTATTTATCGAAGAGCTTACCAATAAATATCATTATCAATAAGTTTATAAAAAAAAGCTGAATTCAAATAGGTTTTGAATATCATTTATCATCATCAAAATATTAGAGTCTAACAAGGGGAGTGATAGAATCAATCTCAAGCACCAAAGTCTATGAATCTTAAAGAATAATAGAATAATCATATGAATTATGGGGACTGAATGTAGGCCAAATGGTGGGATTAAACTAATATAAATAGTCTCTGTGCATCTTCTCTTCTTTTATCAATTATATCTTTCTAAACTCAATCTTCATTTTATAATTGAAGTTTAAAATTTTCAATCTAAACCAATTCTAACAAGAGGTACTTTTATATCTTCCACAAACAAAGTCCTCACATCAAAAGTAAATTTAAACTCATGACCTTGTAGATTAGAAGCCACTTTCTTAACCTTATTGGCACCATCAACTAATTTTTTTTAACTGAACACCATAATCTAATTTAGAACAATCTTTTTTTCTGGTACAATAATTTAGAACAATCTAAATAGTAAATGATCTCGTACCTTTCGTCCGAAAAAAAAAGCTCATATATTGTACGTTAATTTTGGGCTTATATAGATCCAACCCAAAAATATGCTTCATCCATAAATTTAGGTCCAATCCTCTCCCAAGCCCAAGTGAATCTGAATGGAAGAAAAAGGTTCATTAATTATATGAATTCAGTCCACACATGTATAATTATATACCACTCATGTATAATTATGTACCATTACCAATTGAGATTGATCCAAGTGATAAGTAACTCGATATTACTTAAGCGAGATTTTGAGTTCGAGCTTTGGCGTATGCAAAAAATCCCTGTTGGGAGACTCAACTACCATAGCCAGGTACGCGACACAGATGAGATCCGGATGTAGTTAGGATAAAACTCAAGTGAACCGGATGTACAACTAAAAAAAATTATCTACCATTAGTTTTAATCGTGGTATTTAGGGAGATATTTTAATTCTTGAGTGTCTAGACTTATTCCTGATAGTAATAAATGGCTTACCCTACCTGATATTAGTATCACCTAGGAGGAAAGAAGATTTCACTAGATAGTAGGTAAGTCTAACTCTGTTATAAAAATTTTTATACAAATATATATATATATATATATATACCACTCATATTTCTAAGTTAATTTTTAGGAGAAATCCCAAGTATAAGTCACTTTTTCATAAAGTCAATACTATTAAATTCTTTATTTTCCATAAATAGCCTTATTAATTGTAATGTAAAGAGATATTATACGAAAAAAAAAGGTAATTAAGATATGTTGATGTAAATTGGAAGGTAATTAAAATATTTTCTTGTAGAAATGATAACTCTAAACTTAAAATACTTAGTGTTACTAAAAATATTTTTAAATATTGGAATCGTTAAAAATTAATTTAAGATATTAAGTATTATTAAAAAATATTAAGGTTCTAAATATATAAAAATTATTTCAGGATGTTGAGTGTTAGTAGAAGAATATATTAGGATGCGATATGTTAGATACTAGATGCTATTATAAAAATATTTTTAGGTGATAAATCCATAAAAAATATTTTAAAATAGAGTATTATTATAAAAAAATATATATTTCACTGTGTATACTATTGTTTCTTGTTTTAAAAAAAGTGTTCTATATATTGACTTAGTGTTACTAAAAAAATATTTTAAAATGCTAAAATTAATAAAAATTAATTTAGGATATTGAGCGTTATTAAAAAATATTAAGTTTCTAGATATATAAAAATTATTTTAGAATATTGAGTATTATTAGAAGAATATATTAGGATGGGATATGTTAGATACTAGATACAATTATAAAAATATTTTTAGGTGATAAATCCCTAAAAAATATTTTAAAATATTAAGTATTACTATAAAAAAAATATTTTACTGTGGATACTATTGGTTTTTGTTTTAAAAAAAGTGTTCCACATATTGACTTAATGCCTCCGTTGATGCTCAGTCTGTGGTCACCTTTACCAATTTCGGTGACCAGTTGTTATATGCGAATAGCATTGATATTAAGATCATCGTCTTTGTACAAAAAAAAAAAAAACAGAAAAAAAGATCATGGTCTAGTAGCAGTTTTTTATAAAAAAAAATCAATTAAATTCTATAAAATTTGATAGTCATGTCAATATAAAGTTTTAAAAAAACATTATTCATGTCAATATAAAATTTAAAACAAACATTGTTCATTATAGTCATGAACAATAATATATAATGCATCGATTTTCATCCACACGTTAGCTTTAAAAAGCAAATTCTTGAAAACAAATATGAGCTTCAAAATTTCTTAATCTAATTTTTGGGTAAAAATTAATTTATTAAAATTTGGGAAAATCAGTAAAAAATACTTTTTGAATTATAAAATTCTGAAAACAATATCTTAATGTATAAAATGATAAAATGATCACAAGAATCAATATAAGATTTTAAAATTTAGAGAAAAAGATATAATTGACTTAAAGAGAATAGTAAATATCGGAATAAAGGTGGTTAAAAGTATTACTAAAGTTATCAATTCCATTATACAAGTAATCAATAACAAAAAATCTGACCAAATTACTTGTAATTAATTTATTAAAGGAGTAGTAAACACTACAAAAAAATTGACTTTCAGCGGCGACAAAAGTCGCCGCTATTAGCGGCGACAAAAGTCGCCGCTATTAGCGGCGACTTTTTGTCGCCGCCAAGTCGCCGCCTATGAGATTGTCGCATATAAGAATCAGTGGCGACAATTGAAAGTCGCCGCTAAATGTCAACAATCAACGGCGACATTGGGTCACCGTTGAATGTCAACAATCAGCGGCGACCTAATGTCGTCGTTGAAAGTTCAACAAAAAACCCAAACTCGCCACCAAAGGTAAAGTATAGGCGGCGACATATGTCGCCACCTAATGTGGAATCAGCGGCGACAATTGTCGCCGCTGAAAGTCAATAATTACTTTTAAATTCTTTTTCCTATTTTTTTAAATAAAAACTTGTAATGGGTTTATAAATATATAAATAAAATAATAAATAACTAAATGAACTAAAATCTAATAACATTAATGAATAATTCACATCATTATTTCAAATATCATAGTACATCAATTAATAAGACATATTTAAAAATAAAATAAAAATGTTGATCATAATCTTTTAACAATTGAACTCCAATAATTTGAAGGGTTTTTAGATTCAACTTCATTGTCCTTTACTCTGACTACATCTTGGTTGTCTGCTGGTTCTCCTTCTTCAAATTATTCTGCTTCCTCCTCCTCCTCCTTATCAGCTTTATCTTCTTCAACTTCTTTTGCGGCATCTTCCATAACTTCAACATCATTCAAAATTTCAGGAGGCTCAGCAAGGAAAAGAAGACCAGACATATCTTACAATTACACAGCTAAATAAGTAAGTACTCACTGTTAAAAAAGAACCAAGTTGAACAACCCCATGAGTAAGCACATGAATAACCACTTATGGAACAGTATGGTGAAATTTATTTACAGCAAAATTTGGAGAATAAAGATAACCGCAAATCTGCATTCTAGCCAAAAATTGATGGTGCACTTCATTGTATACCTAAGAAAAGGCACGAATAAAAGAAACAAAAATAAAATTCACAAGTACATATGCTCCAAGTCTATCCCTTCCAGGGAAAAGGAAAAGATACTATTTACTACTTCAGCACAAAAGGGCTAAGCTCATATGATCTCCATTATAAGTTCACAAGTTCATCATCATCTAAATTACCAAGAATTTGCCTACAAAAGCAAGGAAATACCACGGAATATTTTTATTCCTCACAAGGAAATTACACACATACATGTACTCTAGCTAAAGTGATGCCAGCCTTTGCGTGAGAAAGATAGATTACCATATTAACATATCCCTAGAGGAAGGAAAAAATGGTTTTTCTTCTTATAGTACAAGAAAATAAGATCGAATAATGATGGATCAATCAGCTCCCTGATTCTGTTCTTCTTCAACAATGGTTTTGCCTGCAAAATTCATTACCCACAAACTAAGAGAACTTCCCAAATAAGCTTATGTAAGGGCTCTCTCTTTTCACAGGGATACATACCCATAAAACAAGGCTTTGCTGTGAATAAATTTTAGAAACATTTCAATCTAATCCTTTTACTGTATTGAACTATTGCAAGCAGAGAAGCCAATGCTATACCTAATACACCATGGAAGGTTTTCCTTGGAACCTAGTAATGCAGGAGAATGAGAGAATTAATTAAAGTTTTTATCAAAACTAAACAGTAATTTAATCATTTGTGGGAGGAAATAATTGTTAAGCATATATATATATATATACCATGAAGTATTGAAGCTAAGCTTCCTTTTTCAGAGAATTCAAGAACAATGTGCATGCCTCCTTCAACGCCATAGCCTACTAGTTTTGCAGTATTGGGATGATTAACGTGTGCCATTATGCCAAGTTCTGATTAACACCCTTTGTAAACTTCAGCATACCCACATTTCCCAATGAGGTTTTCTGCAACCAAAACAAAGGTGAGTTTTTTCACACAAGAAAAAAAATCAAATTTTTTAAGAGCGCATTATTATTAATACGTGCCTTGACTAAAGGAACTGGTTGCAAGTAGAATTTCCCTGTAAGTGAAGATCTGCCATGGTGAATTGTGGAGAGAGGAATCTGCACCCACGCGAGAACTTGGAAATATTGTCTCTCTCATGCTTCTGCGTATTCTCTTAGACAACTTGAAGACACTGAGAGGAGGAGGATTCATGGTGGCGGGTACGGGTACGGGTTCATTCTGCTCATTCTCCTATGAATCTTCTTAGGATTGCGGCAACCGATCTTGTAGAACACAGCATAATACCATTGATTCCGGCCGCACAGAGTCTTCAAGGCTTCTTTCAACAACACGCACGGCAATGTCACAAACAAAGAAAAAGAGAAACCCCACACTTTAGTCTAGATCTGTGTTTAAGTGCTTCAATATTTACTTATTTTAGCTAAATCGACCATAAACCACTCAAAATCTCAACTTAAATCAGTGACCCAGTCAAAATCAAAAGAGCAAAGGAGACGGAGCTAAAGACGGAGTCAAAGAGTTCACCTCAGGGGGTCGACGGTGCTACGAGTTTGATCTCCGGCATCACAAGCTCGTCCCTCCTCCGACCACTCTTCCGACGCTCCCATTCTGACTCTGGAATGTTCGAAGATGATGATGAATGAATGAGAAGAAAGTGAAAGAATTGAGTTGTTTAAAAGTGAAGAGAAGTGACGGGGGCAAAATAAATTGACCTTCAGCGGTGACAAGAAAAGTCGCCGCTGAAAGTCTTATTTTTATCAAATAATTTTTAAAAATAATCCACTTAATAAAATAATGATATTTTTTCCCAATAACTTCTTCAACTTGTTAGAGAATTTTTATAAACATTTTTGGGTAAATAATAACTTCTAACTATTTTTCTTAAAATTTCTAAGAAAATATGCTTTTAATTCCTAAAAAATAGCTATTAAATCATTTCGATCTCTTTTGAGGAAATAAACTCTTTCATAATTTTCTAAGCCCTAAGATACGTATTTTATGATTTTTTTTGTTCAACAGAGGATATATACAACAGTAATTAAGAATGTGTGTATGTATTTTACGTCCATTCTTTCTATCACACACACATTAAGAATATATGATCTCTCACACACACACATCTCCCTCTCTCTATCTCCTCCTCACATTGTCTCTAACACATAGATACTAACTCTTACACTCATTGACACACATTTATAATATCTCTATCATGCACATAACCCTGCTTCATCTTCTTATTTTACAGACATTACATTATTATATGTATAATCTCTCCTTATTATAATAACAAGTGAAATTTTTTCATTTATTATTTAAAAACAATATTATTCAATAATTTAATTCTATAATTTCTTAAAACCCCTTCAAGGGAAAAATTTGTATGAACACTTTTGTCGCCGCTGAATCACACCTTCTGCGGTGACAATTTTTGTCGCCGCAGAAAGGTGTGGACAATTTTTTCTTTTTTTTTTTGAGCTTCTGCGGCGACAAAATAATGTTGCTGCTGAAAGTCTTACTTTCAGCGGCGACTTTATCTTGTCGCCGCAGAAAGATGTGGACAATTTTTTTTTTGAGCTTCTGCGGTGACATAAAAAGTCGCCGCTGAAGATCTATTTTCAGCGGCAACTTTTTATGTCACCGCTGAAGAGCTATTTTCAGCGGCAACTTTTTATGTCGCCGCTGAAGAGCTATTTTCAGCGGCGACTTTTTATGTCGCCGCTGAAAAGTTGTCGCCAAATCATTGATTTTTTGTAGTGAAATATTCTAACTAATATAGTTAAAATCATTACTCAAGTTGTCAATTCTTTTGTACAAGTAGATCTAATTACTTGCAATTAAATTGTTAAATTGTACTAAATATCATAACGAATGCAGTTAAAATATTAAAAAAGTTGTCAATTCATTTGCACGAGTAGTGATCAATAACATAAAACGTAACCCAATTACTTATAACTAAGTTGTCAAATAGAATAATAAATATTATAATGAAGGTAGTTAAAATCATTACCAAAGTTGTTAATTATGTTACACGAGTAGTCAATAA
The DNA here is from genome assembly GCA_037074615.1 of Leucaena leucocephala. Lineage (NCBI taxonomy): Eukaryota > Viridiplantae > Streptophyta > Magnoliopsida > Fabales > Fabaceae > Leucaena > Leucaena leucocephala. The sequence continues at coordinate 13,883,492 of CM073570.1, forward strand.
CACAAAATCTGACCCAATTACTTACAACTAAATTATTACAAAAAGTAGTAAATATCATAATGAAAGTGGATCAAATAATTATAAATATTGTCAATACCATTACAAAAATAATATAAATATCATTTCATAATTAGAGTACCACTAAAAAACTTTTAGGGGCAATTATTTCTTTTCTGTCAAATTTTAAAATCCTAGATTGATATTTTTTACCAATATATCATTTTACATATTAGAATACCCTTTTTAAAATTTTAGAAATCAAATCCTCTTAAAATTTAATTACTTTTATAATGTTTAAAAAGATAAACAATGTGTGTGTTTAACAATTGTCAAAACCATGATTTTAAAAGAAATTTTATTCTAAACTATAGTTTTAAAACTTTTTTAAACAAACAATCATTTTTTTTATAAATACTTATAAGTTAAATCATAGTTTCAGATAAACTTATGATAATAGATTTTAGATAGAAAAAAAAGGATTTATGGTCATCAAAATACAAGTTTACCTTACTTTTTCTCCATTATCTCTCCTCTTTCTTCTCTCTGTATCATTTATGTCATATCTTCTCTCCACCACCATTTCTGTCTAACAGGAAGCAAGAAGAAAGAGGCGATATGGCATGTCATCGTCATCAAAGGAGGAAGAGGCCGTGGTTATCGTTAGGAGGCACCGTCATCTTCTGGGAGGGAGGAGGGTCTAGATCTGGTCCTCAACACCAGAGGTGGAAGCATCCATCAGGAACAGTAGGCTCTATTATTATTGTTGCTAGGAAGGAGGAGGGTCCTCGTCTTCTAGTCCTCATGACCGGAGGAGGAAGTAGTCATTGCTAGGAAGGAGGAGGGTTCTTGTTGTATAGTTCATGTTGAAGTCTCTAGGAGAATGATGAATAGTGACAAAAATTTGTATATATATTTTTTTACCTTATACCCCTTATAGTAATTTACCAATCATAAAAATTATTTTAATAATAATCATCTAAATACTCATTTATTTCTAATTATTTTTTCTATATGCTCTTTTCTATAAGAGTTTATCTAAAAGCACTTTAATTTTTTTTTTCTATAAGTTGTTCTCCAAAAACTAATTCAAATGGGCCTATAATTAATTAGGTGTATTTTTTTGTGAATTATATCAAATATAAAAGAATTAGTATAAATAATAGGTATCTTTTTCTAATTTTCATATTTTATATGCACTTTATACTTGTTCTAACGTGTTTATCACCGAGGTGGCAAATCCGATCTCAAAACATGCATACGTTTATTGTACCTCATATCTTAAAAAATATACTATTGTATTTCTTCGTATTTATATTCTAGTAATTCTATTTTATTGAATTATGGATAGTTTATATATAAATATTTTATTTATTTATGTATTATTTCCTTTTCTATTTAAACATTACACGTTTTAGAATCATTTATGAATATTTTTATATAATATAGTTTAATTATGATTGGGTTAAATCTCAATTTATTCAAAATTTAACTATTGACCATCAATCGGTTCAAGGAATATGTGAGATGTATAACATATTCAAACCTCATATGCATGATCTTCCTACATTTTTTTTTATTTCTCGCCCAAGAATGAAACCAGAAGATTTAGGAAGCATATGCATCCCTTCTTAAACAAAGACTTATTAAATTAATTAAGTTTAATTGGGCTTATCAAGTCTTTTTATGTTAAAAAAATATCAAAAATAAAAAGAGAAAAGAAAAGACTAATAATTAATTATAAACCTCTTAACATTTTTTCAAGGATGATACATTTCCTCTCCTAAAGCCCAACACTCTCTCAGTCCACTTAAAGAAAGCTAAAATCTTTTCAAAATTTGATTATCCACTTAAAGAAGGCTAAAATCTTTTCAAAATTTAATCTCAAAGCTAGTTTTTGGCAACTATGCATCCATCCAAATGACCGGTATAAAACTACATTCTACATTCCAAATGCTAATACCAATAGACAATAATGCATTTTGGGCTTAAAGCTGCGCCATCTCTATTATGCTTAAAGATTATGATAAAGATATTTGAGTATATACTTAATAATACCTTAATTTATATTAATGATATTCTCCTCCTCTCTAAAGATCAAGAATCCCATAAAACTCTATAATCTCATTTCATTGATATCATAAGGCAATATGGGATTATGCTTTTAACTAAGAAAGGAGAAATTAGAACTACTGTCACGTCCCAAAATTTGGACCGTGACCGGCACAGAATATGAATAATTTCATATTCTGAAAGTCTAAAACCTTAAATACAACGTTTAAAGTTTCCATAACATTTTTCAAAATAACATAATCTTTTCTAATGTCTATGTGGAGCATTTACCTTTTTATTCAAAATAACACAAGTACTTAATAAAGATTAAAATCAATCTTGTTCAAAAACAACGCTTCGGATCTGCGACGAGGCTCTTTACTGCTCAGCGGGAGGATTAGGGTCACCTGCACTATCTGAAGCCAAATAATCTACTCGTGAATAACGTCCCAAAAATATTATTTAAAAGAATGCGAAAATAAACAATGCATAATCATGTTGAAAATGTACTTCATAACATTTCGTAATCTGATGCAAGTCTTTCTGTAAATATTTGTATTTCAAGGAAAACAACAATCTGAAATAACCATTTCAATCCAATCGTTGAAATAACCTTTTCAAATCAATCGTTGAAATAACCATTTCTTTCAAAATCATAACTTTTCTGTAGAACTTCAACAGAACGAAAATAGATGTGGACACACAGTCTACGAGGGTAACTAACCAATCTGGCAGCTCGAAGCTGTTAACTGTCGGTGGCTCAAGGCCACTAACCTTCACGAGTACGAAACCCACGGTGAAATCTGGTAGCTTAGCCACTACCCTTCGTGAGTACAAAACCCACGGTGAAATCTGTCGAGCTCGGGTAACCAAGGTGCACCAAGGACTAACAGTACTGTTGTTAGCAACCAGCGTTCTGTATTCCATCCTAAAACATTTCCATCATGCGTGGGGTTTATTTCACATGAAATAATCTCAATCGTTTCAATGCCATAATCATTGGTAAAATCACTTTAACTTTCCAAAAATCCCAGCCTGAACATTCAAAATCAAGTTACTGTAAAAACATATGCAATTCACATAGAAATATTTCATGAATAACATCAGTTCACTGTCAAATCTTTTTCTAAAGCCTCTTTATCCATTTTCATGCATAATCGTAATCCTATGTAAATTAATCGAGAGAAAATCATTTCTAACGATTTAAACCATACTTTCATAAAACTTGCTTTCCGAAATCCATATTTGAAATTCATCATTTGAAATAATAATGCATTTGAAAAATGTAAATTTTAGGGAACGTTATTCACTCACCTCCACGCTCCTAAACCGTTACTCTTTTCAGCCCAACAACTTCGATCACATTCACTTCTAAATCCCCTGGTATTCCGATATAGTATATTAACATTCTATTTTAAAGCTTTAACAAAAGTAATTATCCTTAGTCTGATATTTCCTTTCATTACATGCCATCAACCATTCAATCAAAGATTCAATACATATGCTTCTAACCAACAACCAATGCTCCCTTACACTATAACCCATCATGAAAGCAAACACTTATTCATTTATAAATATTAAACATGGCCTTAGCACAGATTTATGACTTCCACAATTCATTTATATATATATAAGAGTATGTTTTTAATACCCCACTTAAGCTAAATTAACTATACATTACCTTAAGGCCTTTATGCTTGTTTTAATTATACCTAACATAAGCTTCCAAAACAACTTCTAGAATGCCAAAACAACAAATTCTTCATTCCCCCAAAACCAGGTACAGTGAACACAATAATTCCCTCAAACAATATACACATCCTATATATATTCCTTGACCATATGAAAACTTTACTTGACAAGTTCTTAAAACTATGGGTCGTTACTTGCATCTCAAATCAAATTTCCATCCACCAGAAATTTTGTAACTACAATATATACACCAAAACAATCAATGCTTTGAACCTTCAGCATAAATATTTCAGCTCAACATCTCATTCTAGCCACTCTTTATATACTCAAACACATCCACTCCAATCACGTACAGCAAGCCATTCTTCTCTCTTTTCTTTCTTTTCTCCACTAAATCAGAAAGCTACCATATGACACTGACAGAACAACAGTCAACAATATCCTCATCTCTCCTTAATGCTATATATTCCCAATTTCCAATTCATCTATGCCTATACATACATGCACTATGAAACTTCACACCCCCAAACAGTATATCGCGAGCATATAATGAGACAACAGTGATTTATGCATTCTTCCTCCCATCAAAACCAAATCCATGGCATTAATCAACAAATCTGATTCACCCACATATATATGAACACAGATACAACACACGTAATGCACACACACACACACACATATATACATATATATACATATATCCTTCACATCAGCAGCAACGAATAGCAATAACAACTTCAATCACATACACCCCCTTTTTCCTTGCAGTTTCACACACCGACAGAGTACCCAGAGAAAATGAAATCATCACCCAATAGCACAGCGTCCCAACAACCAATTTATGCATCCATATATTATTAGAACGAAGATCCTAACTTCAAAAATCTGATGGCTAAGCCACTATTTCTGCTCTTCTCTTTATTCTCATATATTAACAGAATATTTGATCAGAAAAGTACTGGTTGCCAGAGAATTATGCAGAGGAGTAGAAGAAACTTACGGTGTTTCACCCACGGCGGACTTCACGATGGAAGGACGAAGAACAGCTACTAAACAAAGAAAGAATGCAGAAAAGCTTTCAACTTCCATGGCTTCTTCCCCAGTGACGCTAAAACAGAGCAGATCAGGGAGAACGACGGCAAGCGATTGATAACACATACACGCGACAACAGCCTAAACAATGGAAAGGGATAAAATTGGAATGGGTTCCTCTCTCACTTCTGGTGGTGTGCACATAGACGACACAGTCGCTGAACAAATAAGGAAGGAGGGGAACGACGGTGATGGATGGCAGAATGAGCAACATAAATGGCCAATTCCAGAGTCACTTGAACAGTGAGCTTGCGTCCCCTCTCTTCTCTCTCGCTGTCGATGCCCCAGAAAAATATAGCCAGGCAGAGGGAAAATAGGGGTCGGTGATGATGGAACAAGGGAGAGGAAGCACTGGCGGAAGCAATCAACTGAAACATGGCATCGGTGGCGTGGAGCGTTCGCCGCTGCTCTCACTGGCTCCCTGCTATCTCGCTGGCTTGCCGCTGAGAAAACTGAAGAAATGGTACGGTGGCTGCAGGATAAACGAGGGAGGGAAAAATGGAAATTTCAAGCTGGAAAAAGAAAAAAAAACACGCTTGCAGATGACAAGGTTTGAACACGGATAAGCTGGATTTACTCCCGTCCCAATAGCCCCTCAGCTAACACTCCCTATTGCCAATTTTTGCAAGGAATAAATATATATACCTTTGTTGACTAAATTTTTATCTATAAAATTTCAGAGTTATAACAACTACTAAGATTGAGTTTATGAGGATGACCTTTGAGGATGGCTAATATTAGCCAGGACGAAATATTGCGGCAGAATTGTGCAAATTTCCAAATGAAAACTTAACCACAAAGCATATTCAACAATTCCTGGGAATAATAAATTTTCAGAACCTGAGGTTGGGGTGCCAGTACCACTGGTTGGAGCATTTAACCCAATTATATTGTTTATTATTGTGATTATTCTTTATCAATGAACACGTAAGAAAAATTATTCTTGTGATCCTAAATGTGAAATAATATATATATATATATAGAGAGAGAGAGAGAGACCATTGAGTATCAGCACTTCCCACTGCTCACATTCAAACATCGCTCTTTGACCTTTTGACCAACCATAATGAATATAAGTAGCACCACTACCAATATTACACTGTCGTTCTATATTTTTAATTAAATTAAAATAAATTATAAATAAAAATAATGGCAACTGTCTCTTGAACTAAAAAAAAATCCAATAAAAAAAATTAGAGCGAGTTACGTTTAACTGTAGGTTTGACACACGATATAGGATAAAGCTTGATGGTACATAACTCGAAGGGACGAACATGGAGAATGATAAAATCCTAATACCATGTCATGTTCTCTATACGCTGTAAAAATAAACATTATCTCATGCTTAGTTATGTATAATATGACACTATATATGCTGGATGAAAAATAATCTTTTAAAAAAAATAATCAGGTTACTTATTCAGATATAAAATTTTAAAATTAAAAAAATAGATGGAATTGCCCATATTAAAGAGAATAGTAATTAAATATTATAATGAATATAGTTAAAATTATTATTAAAATAATAAATTATATTATACAAGTAATCAATAATAAATAACTGACTAAATTACTTATAATTAAATTATGAAAATAGTAAATATCATAATAAATATGATTAAAATTATTATTAAAGTTATCAATTTTTTATACGAGTAGACTCAATTATTTATAAATAAATTGTTAAATAGTAGTAAATATCATGATGAATGTTGTTAAAATTATTATTAAAATTGTTAATTCCTCTATACAAGTAGTGATAATAACACAAAATCTAACCCAATTATTTATAATTAAATTGTTAAAGAGAATAATAAATATTATGATGAAGATAATTAAAATTATTATCAAAATTATTAATTCTGTTATACGAGTAGTTAATAACATAAAATTTAACTCAATTACTTGTAACTAAATAGTTAAAGAGAGTAGTAAATATTATAATAAAAATAGCTCAAATTATTATAAATATTATCAATACCATTATAAAAATAATATAAATATTATATCATGGACTACCACTAAAAACCTCTTACCATATCAGTTCTGTCTTTTTATTCAAAATTTAAAATTTTAACTTGATACTTCTTACTAATATATCTTTTTAGATATTAGAATACCTTTTCTAGAATTTTACAATTTAAAAGATATTTTTTTGGAGATTCCCCCTAAAATTTCATTACTTTTATAATGTTAAAAAAGATAAACTATAACTAAATAAGTTAGGTATATTTTTGTGTGCATTATATCAAATATAAAATAAATCAGTATAAATAATAGGGATCTTTTTCTAATTTTCATATTTTATATGCACTTTATACCAGTTCTAACGTGTTTACACCGAGGTTTGGCAAGTCCGATCTCAAAACATGCATACGTTTATTGTCCCTCATATCTTAAAAAATATATATTGCAGTTCTTCATATTTATAGTAACTTTATTTTATTATTTGATTGAATTAAGTATAGTTTATACATAAATATTTTATTTATTGGTATATTAATACATTTTTATTTAAATGTTATACTTTTTAGAATCATATGTATATATATGAATAATTTTATATAATATAGTTTAATTATGTTTGACTTAAATCTCAGTTTAATAAAAATTTAACTATTGACCCTCCATTGGTTCAATGATCAATATGATTTTAAGTACGAACAATGATTTTGTTAATAATGACTCATCTTTTTTTTTTTATGCTAAATAATGACTCATCTTATATTCTATGGAGAGTTAGATTCAAGTTTTATTATTTATGCCAGAATTGTGTTGATAAATAATTTATGTGCAACTTAAGTCTTAATTCAGAAATTTTTTCTGCACATCAAAAGGGAAGGGGGAAATTAAACTATGCTTTAGAATTTGGAAATTGATCCTTGACTGGGAGTCAATGGACAATTAAAGCTAAAGCAAGATTTTATGAGTACATAAAACTGAGAGTAGAAATTGAAGAAACAATTACTCTTTAAGTCATTTTTTCTTTTGACCGACCCTAAATAACTTCATCCAATAGTGATTTGATTAATTATTTTTTAGTATTTTTTAAAAAATTATAACTAATTATAAAAAAATTGGCATGAAGTGATTCTAGTCTCTATTAAAACCTCTCTTGATATACTTTCAGGAAAAAAAAATACTCAAGTAGACGTTTTCTTGTCTGAAAATTAATTATAAACCATAAAAAAAATTACAATTCATTTGGTAACAGAATTTTTCAGATTATTTTTCTTAACTTTAAAAATTCATAACTTTTAATATACATATACAAATAATACATTCTACCTATGAAAATAAAGCTATGAAAGTGTAGTATAAGCATATAAAATATCATAATCAGATTCGTCCAGAAACTATATCAAAAACTTGTCATAAGGTCGACGCCACATATGTAGGACCTTTTAATAAGGGCATGAAAAATACAAATTTATAAACTCATAAACTTAACTAAAACCCTTAATCCCCTTAATTCTTGGATTTTAGGGTTTTTGATCCATCTTAAAATTAGTTAAATAGGTCATTCCTACATTATTTTTTATATAAAATCTAAATATAATCTTGGATTTATTAAAATAAATTTCCTTCCTTTTGTTTAGGGTTTTTGGTTAAAAATATCACTTTTAATTTTAATACTTCTAAAACTAGTTTCTCTTGCTTATTCTATATAATTTTTTATTTTAAATTCATTCGAGATATCAAAATATCGTTCATTCTTATGAAATCCTCTTGGCCAAAAGCTCCCTTGAGTTAGGGTTTCAAGAAATCCTTCCTAATTTTATTTGAAACCACTTGATTCATGTTATAGACAACCATCGGTAAGAATCATAGTTCATGCGATAATATGTACGATACGATCATATTATAAAAGGACCTTACGTGTGATAATTTGTGTTAATGGTTTGCATAATAATGCAAGCTTCTCTAAGTTCTCTCATATTGGTCCATTACTTCACTATACATAAGCTATGTAAAGACTTGCAAAATGTACAAGTTATAAGGAGTTCACTTCCAGCTCTTGATTTGATATTAGTTACAGCTCTTGATTTAGCACCCCCTCAAAAATGATTAAGTAAAAGAAAGAGTAGGAGAGTTAAGAAAGATTATTAAAATACTTTTATAAAATATGATATATTAATTAATTTAACTAACTTTCTTAACTAAAATAAATGATGTGGTGTGGAAGGAATGAGGTCAATGCCCCCTATATGTGGTACACCTGCTTAACTGAAGCTTGATGATTATTTGTTGTCACAAATGACTGAAACAGTAGCATGGTTTTTATGTTTTGGGGCTTATGACAGATGACATTGCTTGGCTACTGAAGTTATAAGAGGCTAACTGTTGGAGAGTGTTATCAATATAAGAGGCTAACTATTGATATTCTTTTTTTAAAAAAATATATATCAAGAATTTGAGAATTCACGTCCATTCCTGAACCCGTCCCGGTCTCGATCAGGACCGAGATAAGCTCGGGACGGGATGGGACATGTGACACAAAATATGTCTCGTGTCTATCCTCGGGATGAGACACGGGATGAGGGTATCTCAGTCCCAATCTATCCTGTGAATACCCCTAGCTTTAAGTATTCGGCTTCTCCCTTCAATGTTGGTCGCAATTTGCTCCCCTCCCCTCCTTTCCATCCAACCAAACACAGTTAACTCCTCCCCTCTTAAAAAACACCTAACCAAAACACTTATCTAAAAGATTTTCTCCCTTAAGAAATTATGTGTCAACTAAATTGTTATAAACAGCTAATTTCTTATTGAAATATATTATTTTTCAACATAATATATTATTAAGATAAGACTGACAAATTAATTAAATTGTTCCAATAAGAAAATTTAAATTCTTGACCACCATTGAGGCTATATTAAAATGGGGTGCGACATTTCTAATGGATGCGGACGAAAAGTTTATCATGCAGAGTCAGTAAATAAGTGTGAGGGTTAATAATAGTATTTTCTTCAAAACATATAGAGCATGAAAAAATATTTTACTAATCACCATAAAACCATATGAATTCAATTAAAATAAATAGTGTGATTTAATGGGATTTAATCAAGTTTGTATAACATTCAAAGAAGAAAATTAGTCAGATTTAATAAATTTATGGAGTTATATGTGATTTACTTTTTAATATGTATAAATTTTATCACATATATATAAGTGAGGTAATAGATTTTTAAGATTCATTTGGCCAAAAAAATTAGAAATAGTTAGTCTAGTATGATTAAAAACTTCTCTATCATACACACAGCATAACCATATAAAAAGTTAATTTTCTTTAATACTTTGATTATGTTGTTGAATTGGTTTACTCCCTCAGCCGAATTTTTAACTAATTTTTATATACAAAAAAATAATTTAAAATATTGAAGTTACTCTAAAATTTAAATAATTTTTAATATTACTATTATACATTACACTAAATACTATTGTTATATTAAATTTTACTTTCTCCCACTATTTTTATTAAATATAGGCAGGTGTGAAAAAATTTCATGCTCTTTAAAACTAAGTAAATGACTTATAAAAATGATTAAGAATATTTTTTTAGTAAGTGCTTTATAATAAGGAGGAGAGGAGTAATATGATTAGAAACATTTTTAAGCTACGCGAATTTATTTTTTACTTTCATGATTAAATCATAACGCACATATCGCGTGAAATGTGTAATGTTTAACCATTGAAAAGGAAATTTTTTTCTCATGCTCTGATTATAAAGAAGTGGTTTGAAGGGGTGCTTACCATAGATTCATATGATCTCGGTTTCTTGGGAAAAGCCAGTGAACCGTGAGAGAGTCATCAGACAACCAGTACTTCAGTTAGAACTTCAATTTTGCAGAATTTTCAGAATATGAAGGAGAAAACAAATCAGAAGAAATACCTGTGTTTACAAGACATATGTGAAGATAAATGTAAAAAGTTCCAATATTGGTACTCCGTTTGAGAGATTTCCTGCTAAAGCTCACATCTTGAACGAGATCCATGCCCACTTATTCTTGCTGTTGTCACCTATATCACCTTTAAGGGGGAAAAATCAAAATGCTAGACTCAAAATCTTTTGAAGTGGAGATTTATTTTTTTGTACATAGAAAGGAATTTTTGTTACCAAAGTTTCGAACTTGGTAGTCGATTTGAGAGATCTACAGCAAGAGTTTGGATCTTCACCTTCTGGCTCTAGTCTTAACTTCTTCTTCTTCTGGCTTCGGCGTTTGATTCTGGGTTCTGCCGTGTTCATCTTCATCTTCAGCGGTTCTTGAGACGTGGAGCTAGGTGAAGGCCGTTGCCTTTGGTGGCCATGAACCATTGCAATAATTATATGCAAGGACTGGGCCAGAATTTTCTGCAGTGATCATATTATACTAATTATATTATCATCCAAAATTGACTATTTTTTATAAAAAAAATTTATCTCAATATAAATTATATTATATTAATTAATTTTTATTTTTATTTTTATTTTATTTTATAAAAATTAAATAAAATAAAAATCACTTTACTTAATATATTATATTTAATAGTAAATTAATTAAATTATAAAATAGGAGAAATAAAGTTCAATCTCAACTTGTTATAAAAAGACTCGTCAGTAGACCGTGGTTACAAAATTTCAATACTAAGAAGATTAGTCCGTCCTCAGATACATGATAATAATATAAAAAAGAAGAAGCCATTTAATAATATAAAAAAGAAGAAGCCATTGTTATAAATGCTGATCCAAACAAAAGAGAGTGAGATCTGTATGCATTTCTCAGACATGGCGAGACTTGGGATTTCTTTGTTACTACTGCTAAATCTCCTCATTTACACACCAGAATCCGCCATAGCCAGACCTTCAAACCCAACAGATTTCATAAAGTCCTCTTGCAGAGCCACTCGTTACCCTGTTCTCTGCGTTCAGTCCCTTTCAAGATATGCAACCGTGATTCATCAAAGCCAGAGACAATTAGTCATCACTGCTCTCTCCGTCAGCATCTCAAGAACTCGATCATGTTCTTCTTTCGTCCACAACCTTGGCCGACCAACAAGAATAAAAAACCCCAGAGAACACAGAGCTGTTCAAGACTGTATCGAGAACATGGCTGATAGCCTGGACCGGCTCCACCAATCGGTTCAGGAGCTGGGCCGAACCGGTCCGGCCGTTGGTCAGGGCTTTGAGTGGCATATGAGCAATGTTCAGACTTGGGTTAGTGCTGCTCTCACAGATCAAGACACATGTCTCGATGGGTTCTCTGATTCTGGTTCAGATGAAAACCTCAAGGCCGCTATTAGAAACAGAGTTGTCAATGTTGCTCAAGTTACTAGTAATGCTCTTGCTTTGGTTAATTGCTTCGCTTCAAGGCATCGAAGTTAATGAAGTTTTATGTGGGAATCTAGATTTGGACTTTGTGATATATATATATATATATGTATATATGAGAGGTTTAAACTTAGGTTTGAAAATGCTTTTAAGGTTTGTGCCCTGTTTCATATGTGTGTGTTCTGTTGTTGTATGTGATGTTCTCTGTTTTACTTTCATGGAACAGATCTCCACTTCAAGGCTTGTTGCTAGTTCAGTGTTTTACTTTCATGTAACAGATCTTCCACTTCCAATTCCATTCCAAGGCTTCTTTCTTAGCTCAGTGACACCATGATTTGGTCGTTCTACTTTTTATATAATCCTTTCAACTTTTTTTTTCTTAAAGTTTTGAATTTGCTTTCGGCCTGAAAATCACCACGAATCTGGTCGTAGTGGATTGCTTATGTCACAGTGCACAAACAATCTTAATTTAAACGATAATTAAGAGATCCTACCTCTTACCTCTTGTGATTCAAGATTTAATTCTAAATATAAAATTTTAATTTATTTTATTTTTTAAATTTTTAATATAAAATATAATTAAAAAATTAATATTAATTAAAAGTATAATTTTTTATATTTATTATTTTTAAATGACTCTTACTTATATTCTTTTAATAACAATTAAAAAATTAAAAAAAATTATGATATTTTAAAAAATATAAAATATTAATTAATTTAATTAATTTTTTAATATAATTATTAATTAAATTTATTTTATATTAAAAATAAGAATAATATAATTTATTTTTTAAAATATCTCTTTTAATTAGATGAGGTTGGGAACAATTTATATATATTATAAGTAATTATTTTAATTTATTTGTTTTAATCTATAACAATAACAAGTATAAGGAGAATATCCATGGGGATTTTGTCAGTAGGATAAAGTTGAAATATGTGGATGAAACATGAACTACGGAACCTCTCAAGTTTATTTGTGGGGGTGGTTCTGGTAGTTTAATGACCAAACAGGAAAAAGCAGAAAACAGGGAACACAGAGATAGGGTCCACCATAAGAGGGTGGGGTAATTAATTGATGGGAAAATAGTACTGCGCTGCACACAGTGAATATTATTTTCCTGCTTGAGTCTGGAAAGAAGGATGCGTATGCTTGTGGTCTTCGAGGGAAAATCAAAATTTAAAAAAAAAAAGAAAAAAGCAGAGGAACAGTTAAAACATCTAAAGAGACAACTAAATTGGCATGAAATCATAATTTTTTTAATAAAAAAATATCTTTGGGGACAAGTTTCCTGATTATCTGCGGAACGATTTTTGCATACTGATGCATAGGGGATGCTATAAATTCAACAAGTTAGGTAATCGTATTCATAAATTTAATTAAACTGAATTCAAATGTCTGCGGATAGATATCTATATGAAAGTGACGGAATAATTACTACATTGACATGGATAAGCTACTGTAGCAGAAGGAAAAATGGCCATGCTCATAAAACCCTTTAAATATGACTATATTAGAGTTAATAGATAATCTAAATATATTAAAAAATTTAGTTATATTAGTTATTTATAATAATTTTAATTTGATTTTTTAAAAATATTATATTTAATTACAATATTTTTATTAGAAATTCCTTAATATGTATAATCAATATAATAATTTTTTAGTAAAAATTAATAGAGATATTTTAAGAAAATATAAATTTTAAAAATAAATAAATTGTGTATTATATTTAAAATTAAATATAACATTCTAATTAGTTATTATGTTAAGAATAGGAATGAGTATAAATTAATTATAAAACATATTAATATAAGGCTTAATTAGATAATTAATTTAGGTCATAAATATAAAATATATATTTTTATATTTATTAATTTTTTTAAATTATTTATCCCTATTAATATTCTCTTAACAATAATCAAATAAGAGAAAAAAAGAAGGAGGGAAGTTAAAGAAGATAATTATAATATTTTTTAAAAAAATATTTTATACTAAGTAATTATATTAATCTAATTAAATTAACATAATATATTATATATTAAATATAAGAAGAGCATATAAAATTTTTAGAAGTAATTCAAAACTGCGTCACTAAATTCTATAAAAATATCATGTTAAGGACCAAGCAAAACAGCGTCGTGCGTTCTTCTGATTCACTTAGGCTGCTCATAGCTTACTTTTCTTTCTTCTTTTATTCTAATATTATTTAACCGATCATATTATCATATATTTAATTTTAAATTTGTGATTATCTTTCATAATATAAATGTTTCATATATCATGACTTTATATCACTAGACTAATTCTATATATTTTTTAATACAAAAAAGTTTAAGTGGATTTGACCCCAGTTTTCTACTAAAGCCATAGCATAACCCCAAAGTTTAGATAGCGTTTATAAGGAACTTATGATATTGCCAACTAAAAAAAACCTCATAACGGCAACGTGAATTGAATTCGTCTCTTTGTGAAATACGAACACATTTTTTATTATCTGTATCAACTTTTATTGGCAATCAATTTTATGTTTTCTTTTTTGTAAAAGATTTTTTTGAAAGGGATTGGATTTACCCACAATCTAAAGGTAGGAAGAAATCTCCCTTCTTCATAAGAGATACTAATATTGGGCAAGACGAGCTGTCAATTACCCTCAACTGTAAATCTAGGCACCTAGGAGTTAGGATGTCTGAAACAACCTTGAACCGATGTCACCTTGGGGTTACTTCAAAAATTTAAACCAAGGATTGCGTATAGTGCAACCTCGGGTCGTTCTCTCTGAGGAGCCAAGATGTGAAATTAAATTCCTAAATAACTAAATGCAATGCAACCTAAATTAGAAAATGGGATTTGTTTTGATTGACTAACAACTAAATGCAATGAATTAAAATAGATTTAAAGAAAATATTTTTGGTATTTTTGGTTTAAAGAAAGGAATAATGAATGATAATAAATGAATAGAATAAACTCAAGGGTGATTAATAATAATAAAAATAATCCTCCAATTCAATAACGCAGGCAATCATAGCTTCAAAAGATATGGGAGTTATAAACAATAAATTAAGAATTATAATTAAGCTTTTAATCCAACAATCGAGCTACCTCGAATTGTCACAAAATATTTTCTAAATCCTAATTTATTAACTGCCACCAGAATAATAAAATAGGACTAAAGATATTAAAAACTAATGCTTAATTATAACTCAATAATTCATAAAATAGAATTTAAGCTAACAAGAGACACAACGATCCAATAATTCAAGCCACCTTAAAAAATTATAAAATATTCACAATAATCTCAATTCAATGTCTGACCCAAATCAAAGTAAATGAAATTAAAGTTAATTAAATATTAATGTCAAATGTCAAGCAAAAATTCAGTCACAATAATCCTCAATAAATACAAATAAATCATTCTAAATATTCTCAATAATTATAAAATTAATCCTAAGACCTAGAAATCATAATATAATTATTAGGTAGAGAATTAGAGTAACTTATACTCCCCTTTGAGATCCCAAGCTCATGCCTTTGCCATTGAATTAGAGAATTAAAATATTTAGCCACACATGGAGATCACCACCAACTTCAAGCTTTTACTGAAAGACATGATTAATGGCAAGAGGAAACAGAAGTCTGTTGCTGTAACCGTTACTGCTCGTGTTGTTTTCTCCATGAGCTTCGCTGTCCTATTGCGTTGAAGGTGGAATGATGATGATGCAGACTTCAGGACGCAGTACGCACAGGAGATAAGAGATGCCGTGAGATGTAGATAGAAGTGAATAGTGTATTTTGGTTACTGCGCAAACACATCGTTGATGAGCATCCAGTTCTCTCCTGACTCTGTTCTATCACGGCTGAGGAGAATGCTGGCGTCGCAGGAGCTGTTGCCGTGTTTATTGCTGCTGTATGCGTTTGGGTATGTGGTTGGAGGAAACTGAAGTCGTGCCGCGCTGGGTGAGACGTTGCTGCTTTCCTGCTAGCTGCTTCCGTTGCTACTGTCGAAGGCGTGGATATGGAAAGAGTGGAAAATCTCACTGCACTGTTCACGTGGCTTGTTCCTGCTGTGCTGCCGTCAGTGAATGATGGAATGGAAATGGATGACAGTGATGGAGAGGTGGTGTCCTTGGAAGAAAAGATGATTGGGTGGTCTCGTGTGGAAGGAACTCGCCGCTCTTCTATGCATATGAATTTCTTCTTGCGGCTCCCCTCATTCTATGCATGCCTCCCGTTTAAAAAGCTAAAGGAGAATGGATTAAAGAAAACCTAATGGGCTAAACTGCAATGTTTGGCCCATGGGTCCTCATTTGCCATTTGTGAATCTGTAGTCTTTTGTTGTCATTTATGAGTTCTGATTTCTCCTAAATTCCTGAAATATAAAATTATAATAATGTAATATCTTTATCCTAAAAAAAATTGTTTAGGAGAAATCAAAAAAATATGACAATTATGCCCCTATTAAGCACTAATTTAATATAAGTCATATTAATTCAATTAGTGCATAAATAATAAAACTAAAGACCACAAAGTTGACAAAATCCCACTAAAATGATATGAATTAATATATAAAAATATGGGTTTGTCAATGTCTTCCTAAGTGTTGCGACTAGAACATCATAAAGTGGTACTCCCTAAAGATCAAATACTTTTCAAATAGACATATGTCTCACCCCTTTATTAACTGAATCCACGATGGATCAATCAATTCTATGTTTTTTTATACTAGAGTGAGTCAATGACAAAAAGCTAATAAATTAAACTAATGAGAAATTTAATCATAATTGCTCAGAAGCCACTAACTACCTTAAGGTAGAGGACATGTATCATGAATAGTAGATCTCATAAGATCCTTTTTTGCAAGTTTATTAGCCACCTGATTTGCCTTTTTTGGTATAAACTGTAGCTATAAGTTCCACCGTTTATATATGAATTCCTAAATTTACATAATTAGTAAACTGTCTCTCTGCCTTGTATTATTTACCCCTAACATATCAAGATACTTTATATTTGATTTAAGTATGACTTTCCTATAACCTTTGTTCCAAGAAGTTTGGAAGCCCCGAAAAATAGCTCATTCCTCCGATTCAACATCACCGCAAAAACCAATGAAATGAGAGAAATCATATATCCACCTGCCATTGTAATATCTAAATACTCCATCACAACCAGCTTTATTGTTTGACATAGACATGACCCCGTCCTCATTAATCTTAATACAACCCAAAGGAAATGGCTGTTAATATAGCTTCCCAGTAGAAAACAAATACTGTGAACTATCATGCTCATGGACCTATGTGTACTTCTTCCACACTTATAAGATAACTTGCTCAAGTTGTTTAGGTTTCAGAGCATTTGCATTAAAGAAAATCATATTCCTCCATAATCAAAGCTTCTAAATAGTAACTCCCCAAACGAACTTCCAATTTTCTCCCACATTGCCAAGTTTTATCTTAAGATTTAACGCAAACCAATCAGAAATAAAAGATGCAAAGAAAGAAGAATGATGTTGTGGCGATAAAAATTTAAGCCAAATATACCTTGCATAAAGACAGTCTCTTAAGATATGTAATGTGTCCTCCCATACCAAGTTACAACTGGGACATAGCGCATAAGTAGAGCACCATTTGTTTCTCTTGTAAGGAATTGGAAGACACGCAGCGGAAATAAACTTTAAAAATTTTCCATTCCTTGCCAGGATCTGCCGTATGTGTTTAAGTCAAGTGGAAAGAATCATTACCCTTAGTGTTGCTCAGCGAATTTCACAGATTCTCTCCGCGGACGGTGGTCTCTTTCCGATCACAAGAAGTCGACGCCTCAGGTCGGCTTCCTCTACTGGTATCCACACGAACAGCGTTCCAACCACGAACGACGTGCTAGCGTCTCCTGTCCCTCCAAGGCTTTCACAAGTCTCCGTCTCTATTTCGGCAGTTTCTTGTCTGCAAACCTTTTGCAGATTCCGTTCAGCCTTTTGTGTTCTGTGTTATTTTCAAACGTAGCTCCTCCAATCAGATATAGAGGATGCTATGCGTTTTTCCACTTGACCTAATTGGATTTTGGAGTTAATCTTATATTAATTCCGAATTGATACAATATCATATATTGTATAATTTTATAAGAAACTAATTAAATAAAATAATATTAAATCCGTCCCACAGATTTAATTACTTATTTATTTAACTTTAAATAAAGATGAGACTGAGTTATATTTGATTTATTCCCATAAATCAAATTTGAGATATCCTATCAATTTAAATTTCGAATTTCAAACGTGATAGAGATTTAATTTATCCTTATAAATTAAATCTTATAAATATCTCTTATATGAGATATCCTATCAATTTGAATTTCGAATTTCAAACGTGATAGAGATTTAATTTATCCTTATAAATTAAATCTTATAAATATCTCTTATATGAGATATCCTATCAATTTGAATTTCGAATTTCAAACGTGATAGAGATTTAATTTATCCTTATAAATTAAATCTTATAAATATCTCTTATATGAGATATCCTATCAATTTGAATTTCGAATTTCAAACGTGATAGAGATTTAATTTATCCTTATAAATTAAATCTCATATATCTCATATATATAATATATATATATACGAATTTATATATATACGAATATAAATATAAATAAATATATATACATTCACCTGGATCTTTCATTGAATCTGGACATGTCTTAGATTCAATGAATCTGGACATCATAGCTCGTGTTGGGCTATTTTGTGTGCGACCCTGTAGGCCCATATGAAGTTGGCAGTGGGCTATTTGCTATACTAGCCCACAAGTCGCAAGCGGTCTCTAGCAAGACATAACAACTACCCAAATCATATGAGGATCGATAAACGATGTAACCTTTTATACAACCATATCATGTCCCTTCTGTCACGCGATATTTTGGTCATGGATGAGGCATGGATAATGTCATCCTCCTATTCCCGACCGTTACTTTCTCGATCCCTGAGTAGTCTGACTATAGAAATGGAACTACCTTTCCATTACAGTATGGCCATACATTTCTCAGACTCACTCATCGAGGGGCCCAGTAATATCTCTCCACGAATGTGAGGGACAAATTCCATCTTGACCATTCACATTCCTCCGCATGAAAAACCACTAAGCCCGAACATAGTCTTTATGATCACTCGGTCAAAAGTGACTTTTGACTAGGTCAAAGCTGAGCGTTTTGTCATGTAGGAATCCATGATGATCTCAGGTCAAAGGGCATATTGACATGGTTTGTATATGAGAGAAGCTTATGACGTTACCCATGCAGTTCTCTCATAGCGGGTCGGTCCAACACCCTGTACTCTTACATGTGCTTATGACTTTGATTTATATCTCTATACATCTTCAAAGTCATACTGGTCTTATTTCATCTGTGCTCCCACATAGATGATCGACCAGGGACATTTAGGATAATATCATGAATTATCCAAGGATGGTCATCATAGTAAACATGCAAATAATATGATAACTCAATTAATAAATTCATAAATCAATAATGTTCATAAGACAATGATTGGCCCCTAGGGCACGATTTCCAACAACCTCCCACTTGCACTAGGTACAATCATTAATTTGACTAATTCCCATTGACCTAACATGACGCTCATGCTTTGCCTGCACAAGCGGCTTTGTTAGAGGATCAGCAACATTATCTTCTCCTGCTACTTTGCATATTTTTATATCACCTCTATCGTTGATTTCTCTGATGAGATGAAATCGCCTGAGTATATGCTTGGTCCTTTGATGTGACCTAGGCTCTTTGGCCTGTGCAATAGCACCGCTATTGTCACAGAGCAAAGTTATTGGATCTGAGATGGTAGGTATCACCCCTAGTTCTGTGATGAACTTCCTGATCCAAACGGCTTCCTTAGCTGCATCAGATGCTGCTATATACTCAGCTTCCGTTGCAGAATCTGCTACAGTGCCCTGCTTAGAGCTCTTCCAGCTTACTGCTCCATTATTGAGGAGGAATATGTATCCAGACTGCGATTTTTGGTCGTCCTGGTCAGTTTGGAAACTCGCATCTGTGTAACCAGTTACACAGAGCTCATCATCCAATCCACCATAGACCAAGAATAAGTCCTTAGTCCTTCTTAAGTACTTAAGGATATTCTTGACAGCAGTCCAATGGCCCTCACCAGGGTCCTGTTGGTATCTGCTAGTCATACTTAAGGCAAACGAGACATCCGGTCGAGTACATAACATGGCGTACATGATAGATCCTATGGCCGAGGCATATGGAACCTTACTCATGCGACCTCGCTGATCAGATGTACTAGGACACAGATCTTTGCTGAGGTGAGTACCATGAGACATAGGTATGAAACCCCTCTTTGATTCGTGCATACTGAACCTATGCAGTATTTTGTCTATGTATGTACTCTGACTGAGTCCTAGAAGTCTTTTAGATCTATCTCTATAGATCCTGATTCCTAGGATGTAGGTGGCTTCACCCAAGTCTTTCATCGAGAAAGACTTTCCTAACCAAGACTTGACAATCTGCAAGGTAGGAATGTCATTCCCAATAAGTAGGATGTCATCGACATAGAGTACCAAAAACACAACTGTGCTCCCACTAACCTTCTTGTACACACAAGGTTCATCAATGTTTTGAAGAAATCCAAACTCTTTGATTACTTCATCAAAACGATGATTCCAACTCCGAGAGGCTTGCTTTAGCCCATAAATGGACTTTTGAAGCTTGCACACTTTACCAGAGTCCTCGGAACGCACAAACCCTTCAGGTTGTGTCATGTACACATCCTCAAGGAGCTTTCCATTAAGGAAGGCTGTCTTGACGTCCATCTGCCATATTTCATAGTCATAATATGCTGCAATAGCAAAGAGGATTCTGATTGATTTGGCCATTGCTACTGGGGAAAAGGTCTCATCATAGTCCACACCATGAGTTTGAGTAAAACCTTTTGCAACCAGTCGTGCCTTGAAGACATTTACATTGCCATCCATGTCAGTTTTCTCTTTGAAAACCCACTTGCACCCGACGGTTTTTACACCTTCAGGCGGGTCGACTAAGGTCCAAACCTTATTGTCGTACATGGATTGCATCTCAGACTTCATGGCACTAAGCCATTTTTCGGAGTTTGGTCCCACTATAGCTTCTCGATAGGTAGTCGGCTCATTATGCTCAATGAGCAACACATCACGACTATCAGAAATCAGAAATCCATATCTCTGAGGCTGAAGTCGTGTCCTATTAGACTTTCGTGGACCTTGCGTGACTTGAGGAGTCTCAACAACTTGTTGTGAGTCTTCTCTATTTTCCATCTGCAGTTCTGTGGTGTCTTGTAGCTCTCGAACTTCTTCGAGTTGTACCTTACTCCCACTGGTTCTTTTAGAGATAAATTCTCGTTCAAGAAAGATACCATTTCTGACAACAAACACTTTGTTATCAGCAGGGTTATAGACGTAATATCCCTTGGTTTCCTTAGGATATCCCACAAAAAGGCATTTTGAGGATTTGGGCGCTAATTTGTCTGAGGCTTGTTGCTTAACATAGACCTCGCATCCCCAAATCTTGAGGAAAGACAAACTAGGCGTCCTCCCAGTCCATATCTCATACGGAGTCTTTTCGATTGCCTTAGATGGAACACGATTGAGTGTGAACGCAGCTGTCTCTAGGGCATAGCCCCAAAAGGAGGGCGGAAGATCTGTTCGACTCATCATGGATCGAACCATATCTAATAGTGTTCGATTTCTCCGTTCAGAAACGCCATTCCATTGTGGTGTCCCTGGAGGAGTCAATTGTGAGAGTGTCCCACAATTCCTAAGATGATCTATGAACTCTTGGCTCAAATATTCACCACCCCGATCAGATCGAAGGGCTTTAATTGTTTTGCCAAGCTGGTTTTGTACTTCATTTTGAAATATCTTGAACTTTTCAAAAGATTCAGATTTATGTTTCATTAGATAGATGTACCCATATCTGCTGAAATCATCTATGAATGTTATAAAGTACGAATAACCTCCTCTGGCATTTGTGTTCATCGGTCCACACACATCTGTATGTATGAGGCCCAATAAATCAGTGGCCCTCTCACTGTGCCCAGTGAAAGGTGACTTTGTCATCTTTCCTAACAAGCAAGACTCGCAAGTGTCATATGATTCAAAATCAAATGAGTTTAGAAATCCATCTTGATGGAGTTTGGAAATGCGTTTCTCATTTATGTGGCCCAGACGACAGTGCCAGAGGTATGTGGGATTCAAATCGTTTGGTTTGACCCTTTTGGCGGTTATGTTATAGATATTTCCATGATTGGGTTGTTCCAAATTTAATATGTAATGATCAACATGCAAATCACCATGAGCATATAAAACATCATTACGATAAATAGAACATCTACTATTCCCAGCAATGGAAGTGAAACCTTCCTTATCCAAATAAGAAAGTGAAACAATGTTACTACTTAAAGCAGGAACATAATAGCAATTGTTCAAAACTAACAAAAGCCCAGTGGGCAGAACTAATTCATAAGTGCCTACAGCTAACGCAGCAACCCTTGCTCTGTTTCCAACTCGTAGGTCAACTTCACCCCTTTTCAGCTTCCTACTGTCCTTTAGTCCCTGCACATTCGTACAAATGTGAGAACCACATGCAGTATCTAATACCCATGAGGTGGAAGTAGAAAGATGAATGTCTATAACATAAATACCTGAAGCGATAGCCCCGCTATCCTTCTTGTTCTTTTTCAGATCTTCGAGGTAGAGTTTGCAATTCCTCTTCCAATGACCCGGTTCATTGCAGAAGAAGCAGACTCCTTCCTTCGGAGGCTTTGCCTTCTTTGGTGCAGGCTTGGTTTCGGGCTTGCCTGACTCTTTGGTCTTACCTGATGAGCCATGACCCTTCCCCTTGCCTTTGCCTTTCTTTTTCGTACCCTTTCCTTTCTGAACCATCAAAACACTACTGGGTTTCTTCTTAAGACTCGGCTCAGCAGTTTTAAGCATCCCATGCAGTTCAGAAATAGATTTCTCCATGTTGTTCATGTTGTAGTTCATAACAAACTGGTCATAACTTTCCGGGAGTGAGTTTAAGATCAAATCTGTAGCTAACTCCTGGCTCATGGGAAATCCAAGCCGTTCAAGGTGATCAATGTACCCTTTCATCTTTAAGACATGAGCACTGACTGATGCACCTTCAGCCATCTTGCAGGAATGTAAGGCCTTAGTGGTCTCATACCTCTCTTGCCTTGCCTGTTGCTGGAACATTTCCTTGAGATGCACAATCATCTCATAAGCCTCCATGTGTTCCAGATCTCTTTGGAGCTCCGGAACCATGGTGGCTAGCATCAAGCATCCCACATCGACAGAGTCTTCCTTATGCTTCATATAAGCATCTCTCTGAGCTCTGGGAGCATTGGCGGCTGGCTCCTCAGGAATGGGTTGATCTAGGACATGCGCCTTTCTTTCCTGCTTGAGAACAATTCTCAAGTTCCTAAACCAGTCAAGAAAGTTTGTCCCATTGAGTTTGTCCTTCTCAAGGACAGATCGCAGCGATAATGTAGCAGTATTACTAGTCGTCATGATTCTACAATTAAAATATGCAATGTAATTAGTAATCTCCCACTAAATAAACAACCCTCAATGCAATAGTTAGTGGGCTAAGATCCATATTTGGCTCAAACTTAAGTCCGCTTTGGCAGGACGCTTAGATTAAGTTATTTAGGTAGGTAACACCTTTACCAATTACATCAAATGTAACTCTTAGATATTCATGGGATCCTATCATCATATGATCTGGCATGTTCTAATCCCATCTAATGCCTTGAGATCCAAAACCGTTTTGTTAATCTCAATTAAGTCAAACAATAATGAACCTATGAGAGTAGCACCATTACTCTTTGCTTATCTCCCCAAGATAACTCAAAAGCACCCACTTTGGTGGAGTCCACAATTGAGCGATCAAGGTTTTGACAAGTGTTCATAAATTGACAGCATTATGACTTAAGATTTCTTTTAGAGGGCCTAATTTAACTATCTGGTTTATAAAACGCATGTTTCTCAGTTCGTATCTCATACAAGTAATATGCATGTGCTGATCTAATCATAAGATGCATAATTCAAACGTGATACAATATGGCTCACCTATCCTAAGTCCCCTCAAGCCAATGAGAGGAGCTCTCTAGTAAGAAAAGAGAAATTACATATAGAAACCTCTTTTAACATTCGAGGGGAGTGAGATGAGAGGAGAAGGTACATTGAGAGTATATAGAGGAAGGCACGACACGCAGGCCGTATTTTTAAAAATTACAACACTTGTAATCTAGAGCCATATTGTTCACCATACCCAAACATTCAAGAATCAATATTCAGATCTAATCGAAGGGCAAAAAACATTTACAAAGTAACATATGTTACGGTTATGTTGCGCTACGAACAGGTAGCTACGGCGGTCCCGCTAGCCGGTTAGCGGGCGGCTGTCCCGCTAGCCGGTTAGCGGGCGGGGTCTCTGGGGCAGCGCCCCGGAAGAAATTTTTTTTTTTTGTTTTTGTTTTATAAATAATCACGAATCTGAATTCGGTTTTCACAAATAATCACAAATTCGAATTCGGTTTTCTTAGACCCCATCTATGCGGATTGATCAAATCAAAAAGCATCACCACCGATTTCAATTTCCTTTTAGATTCCTTTTATGTCATACACAACAAGGATTCCGTATATGTCACACATACAACGCTTATTATATGATCGGCTACTACTAACATATATCATATAAATCACAAATCAAGCCTAACTTAAACACAAAACGGCATGGCTCTGATACCACTGTAAGGAATTGGAAGACACGCAGCGGAAATAAACTTTAAAAATTTTCCATTCCTTGCCAGGATCTGCCGTATGTGTTTAAGTCAAGTGGAAAGAATCATTACCCTTAGTGTTGCTCAGCGAATTTCACAGATTCTCTCCGCGGACGGTGGTCTCTTTCCGATCACAAGAAGTCGACGCCTCAGGTCGGCTTCCTCTACTGGTATCCACACGAACAGCGTTCCAACCACGAACGACGTGCTAGCGTCTCCTGTCCCTCCAAGGCTTTCACAAGTCTCCGTCTCTATTTCGGCAGTTTCTTGTCTGCAAACCTTTTGCAGATTCCGTTCAGCCTTTTGTGTTCTGTGTTATTTTCAAACGTAGCTCCTCCAATCAGATATAGAGGATGCTATGCGTTTTTCCACTTGACCTAATTGGATTTTGGAGTTAATCTTATATTAATTCCGAATTGATACAATATCATATATTGTATAATTTTATAAGAAACTAATTAAATAAAATAATATTAAATCCGTCCCACAGATTTAATTACTTATTTATTTAACTTTAAATAAAGATGAGACTGAGTTATATTTGATTTATTCCCATAAATCAAATTTGAGATATCCTATCAATTTAAATTTCGAATTTCAAACGTGATAGAGATTTAATTTATCCTTATAAATTAAATCTTATAAATATCTCTTATATGAGATATCCTATCAATTTGAATTTCGAATTTCAAACGTGATAGAGATTTAATTTATCCTTATAAATTAAATCTTATAAATATCTCTTATATGAGATATCCTATCAATTTGAATTTCGAATTTCAAACGTGATAGAGATTTAATTTATCCTTATAAATTAAATCTTATAAATATCTCTTATATGAGATATCCTATCAATTTGAATTTCGAATTTCAAACGTGATAGAGATTTAATTTATCCTTATAAATTAAATCTCATATATCTCATATATATAATATATATATATACGAATTTATATATATACGAATATAAATATAAATAAATATATATACATTCACCTGGATCTTTCATTGAATCTGGACATGTCTTAGATTCAATGAATCTGGACATCATAGCTCGTGTTGGGCTATTTTGTGTGCGACCCTGTAGGCCCATATGAAGTTGGCAGTGGGCTATTTGCTATACTAGCCCACAAGTCGCAAGCGGTCTCTAGCAAGACATAACAACTACCCAAATCATATGAGGATCGATAAACGATGTAACCTTTTATACAACCATATCATGTCCCTTCTGTCACGCGATATTTTGGTCATGGATGAGGCATGGATAATGTCATCCTCCTATTCCCGACCGTTACTTTCTCGATCCCTGAGTAGTCTGACTATAGAAATGGAACTACCTTTCCATTACAGTATGGCCATACATTTCTCAGACTCACTCATCGAGGGGCCCAGTAATATCTCTCCACGAATGTGAGGGACAAATTCCATCTTGACCATTCACATTCCTCCGCATGAAAAACCACTAAGCCCGAACATAGTCTTTATGATCACTCGGTCAAAAGTGACTTTTGACTAGGTCAAAGCTGAGCGTTTTGTCATGTAGGAATCCATGATGATCTCAGGTCAAAGGGCATATTGACATGGTTTGTATATGAGAGAAGCTTATGACGTTACCCATGCAGTTCTCTCATAGCGGGTCGGTCCAACACCCTGTACTCTTACATGTGCTTATGACTTTGATTTATATCTCTATACATCTTCAAAGTCATACTGGTCTTATTTCATCTGTGCTCCCACATAGATGATCGACCAGGGACATTTAGGATAATATCATGAATTATCCAAGGATGGTCATCATAGTAAACATGCAAATAATATGATAACTCAATTAATAAATTCATAAATCAATAATGTTCATAAGACAATGATTGGCCCCTAGGGCACGATTTCCAACATCTCTAGCCATTTGTTGGAAGCCTGTTATTGACAACTATCTACATAGACTCTAATTTTTTCTACACCTTGCTATTTCCAAATAACTTTATAAACTGAATTGATGGAATTGGAGCTGATTTCCTTTAAAAGATAGTAAGCACTCCTCATAGTGAATTCCCTGTATGTAGCTACACCCTAAGACATAAAATAGGACCAGCCTCAATCCTTGGTGGGATTATCATAATGAGCCTTTGAAAGACATTACTTAGAACAATTTTCGCTAATCTTTGAAAGTCTCAAGTTCCATCCACCACCCAGTTTGCAACTATAGTATCTACCTCATCAATTTTTAGGGGTATAAGACAAACATCTCTTATTTTTTTATCAAGAAATAACTAAAAATCTTCAAAAAATTATATCGAGCTCCCACCCCTAAGTGTTCATTTGATACCTTTGTCAATAATAACCTGTTGGGCAGATATACATTTTCATAGAGTCGAGTCCCTTTTGCCCCAAAAGCCCTATTCGATGATGACAGTCGTTTAAAACCTAATCCTCCATTCAATTTTAGCCGAATTACCTGATTCTAGACAATAGGATGAAAAGCATGAGGATTGTGGCTCTTTCCCCAAATGAAGTTTCTCTATAGTCTTTTTAATCTATTAACATACTGATTATAGGAATCTAGTTACTTGCATTAGATATAAAGAAATAGAACTCAATATTGATTTTGCCAATGTAATCAATTTTATGTTAATTGTGTAGTTTGCTTGTGTTAGTTTTTTTTTTAATATTTAAGAGGGCTAATGCCCAAAAGTAAAAAATTCTAAATTACTAAGGAATTTATTCTTAGATACTTTGAAGTCACTAATTGACACATCTGTATTGGATATATTGTAAATATAGCATATCTTGATAGGTCTTCATTTGCAAAAATATCTACAACTTAGTTTATTTTTATGGTATAAACTGTAGTTTTAACTCTTACCATTTGTTTAAGAAGTATACAGTTTATTCGATTAATAAATTGCCTATTCGCATGATATGCTTGTGTTAGTTTTGGTTACGTTTTTGAATTGTTGCTCGTTATGGGCTTTCTATTTGGATGTCTCTTGGGTTATGATGTTGCAGGTTGAAGGTTGATACAGATTCCTCCTGGCACTATGTATTAGGTTCCTAGCCAAGGCTTTCTCCTTCTCCTTCAAGATTTTCATGACCATTATGGTCTTTTAGGTGCTTTGCGTTCTTCCTTAGTGAAAGGGATGCATGTGGTCACCATCTTCAACGCCGATGTTGCTCTTTGCCATCGTAGTATCATAGCTTTGGATACGTCTTTGCGTTTGGTGTTGTGTTTCTTTTCTGTAATCTGTAATCTGGTTATATGTGCGACTTTTTTATTAAGTATAAGTATCATCCTATTAGAAAGAATTATATTTGAGGTATTATAAAAAACTAAATATACACACCTCATTTATTAGGGATTCAAATATTTGTTCGTATTATTATAAAAGACTAATTCCTTTTTGCTAGCATAACTCTTGTTAGTTATATGTGCCGTTTGGTTTGTTTGTGTTTTTTAGATTTTTTTTTATACAAAAAAATTTAAATAATGGTTGTATTCATCTACATTTTAAGCGTAAGATAAAATCTCCTTTTCTTCTAGGCGATAATGAGCTGTCAATTAACTTCAGGCGTAAATTTAAGTATCTAGGAATTAAAATATTTTCCCAAATACCTTAACTTAAATTATAATAAAGTAGTACTTCTCAGGGATAGAATATATTTGTGCTTTGTGGATGCATTTTTGTTTGTGGTTTTTATTGTTTTTGTCTTAGTTTTGCTTTTGGGCTTTGTGGTCTCCACTTTTATAATCTTGTTGTAAAGAAGCCCATGTTTCTAATGTATCATTTCACCTATTTTTGTTAATAAATTATCTTTATCAACAGGATTAAATCTAACAACAAAAGTTGGTCCCTCCCTCATAATATGATAAACTAAAGTTCGGATTCCTATTGAAAGAGGTATTTACATTTAGTATCCTGTCACATCGATATGATTGCATCTAATATGATACTTAGACTTAATAAAAAATAATAATAAATTATCTTCTTAAAAAATTCTAAAAATTATTTTTGTTTATAATAATATAATTGTACATGAACAAAGAAAGCTAATAAGGATCCCGATGAAAAAAGTCAATTAGGTGTATTTTTAGTCATATAAAAAGATATAAAGATTGACCAAAAAAGACATTTAAAAAAGTTATTAAATTAGATCAATTAACAAATAATATATTTAAAAATTTAATTGCGTATAGAATATAATGATATTGTGCCGTTTACATAGACAATCTCACTTATAAGATAATGTTTTTTGTTGTTGTTATTATAATATAAGAAATAAACATTCATAGGTTGTAGTTTACCACAAAAAATTATTAGTAAAACATATTCTACAATATAGTTATTTCTTTTTGGGATAACATGCAATATATCTATATAATTTAAATATTCTGAATGAAAAAAAGTTATACCAAAGGTTTTCCTTGAAATATTTGGAGAGTGACTCATCCTATTGTAACAATTTGTTTTACCTAAATATAGGTATATTCTTATTAGAGATATTATCAGTTATTAAATATAAATATTTTTTATTAGAGATTTAAACATTAATTTGCTATGTTATAAGAGATTAATCTCTTCTATTAGATGAACCCAACTCCATTGGTAACTAATCCATTATCTAATTAATAGAATCTAGGCAGTATTATCTCATTAATAGCTTGAGACTAATCCATTATCTAAGTAGGCTTTAGGATGGACTAGCAGGGAAGAAAAGGCTGGGTATATAGACGGAGCTGAGGGTGGCTTGGCCGGTGAAGAATTTGGTCTTATCCTTTTCCCTCTGATTATGATCCTTTTCTCTCTGTAGTTCTTCTCTCTGATCGTCCTGCTTCTTTCTTCTGTGATTCTGTAATTTCCCTTTTTAGCCGTCCTTGTGACTAAGATTTATATATTTCCTCCATTGAATCAGATTTCCATATACCACTGTCACAGCTATATTCCATGATTGGGCTTAACCCAGATATCATTCGGCTTAAGCCCAAAATCACCATACTTAGCTAAACGAATTTTTTTCCCTCCATCAGAAATTTAGTTATTTCTTATCTTTCAAAATCCCTTGGGACTTGGGAGAGCGCTGGAAATGGTTTTGGATGGAAATATTTGAAGGAATATACAAAGGAATAAAGTAAGATGCCATCTCTGTTCCCTACAATTCCACGTAGTATTAGAAAAACGCACAAATACTATTAACATATAAAAATTTCAAAATGATCCCTTCAAATAGTTTCATTCCTACAAAATCTTTAGAGGCTACACTAAAATTAAGTTTTTTTTATGAAATTCTATAATTGCCCTCAATGACATAATAGTTGTCATCATTTTAATTGTTGTTGTCATTTGATAAATTTCAGTAAAGAAATAATAAGTTAAAATTGTTATTTATTAAATTGTAGTTGTCATTAATATTTAATAAAAATATTTACTAAAATTAGTTGTTACTATTTTAGTTGGTGTTGTCATTTATACGTTAAAGTTATTACTTATTAAACTAGTATTGTTGTCATTTCGTTGGTTCAAATTAAAAATATTTAGATAATTTGATTACAAAAATTAATTTCAAAGCAGTGCCTAAAGACTTCAAATTAATTCCTACGAAAATTGAGTCAAACTTACAAAAAAAAAATAGAGAAAAATATATAATTATTATGTTGCACTGAGAATTTGAGACTATATAATAAAATAAACATTCTTTTATCGCGTGACACTGGCTTTTTTTATTATTTGAGAAATTACACGAAACTAGTTTAACACCTAAAAACTTCAAAAAAAACAAAAAAAAAAAACAAAGTAGGTATCTAGCTACTAAATGAAAAAAGTCTCTCTCTTATATATATATATATATATATATATATAATGCAAATACTGAAGAAGGCCGAAATACACGCAGAAACTAGATAGAGAGATCTGCACAATCATTAGCATGGATGTTCATGAAAATGTGAAAGAAACCTAGCTACAAGAAGCTGATGATCTCGATAGACATAGATCAGAGGAAATAATTGAAGTGAAGATCCCTGAGATGGACGGAGCAAAAGATCAGAGGGGAAGATCTGGTGGCGGTGATGAATTCATTCAAGAACAACCTGAGATCAGTGACAATAGTAGAATTCTTCATCCTCACGATCAGAATGAGAAAGATATTGCTGAAGATAATTCAAATCCCAGTGTGAAGTTGATCCAGTTTCTTCTGATAATCCACCAAACGAATATGATAGAGACGAAGATCCCGATGGGATGGATGAGGATGAAGCTGGACAAGAGAAAGTGATCATCATCAAGAATCCATTCAAGAACATGGCGGCAATGATGATGATTCAAACTTGCACTCTGTTAGTAATACTGATGATCTTGATGACGAAGAAGATAGAGAAGAAAATCTTGATGTGAAGAAGCTGGACACGAAAGCGATCATCAAGAACCTGCAGGTGGAAACGAAGGTGATGATCATCAAGTACCCATTCTTCAAGAACCTGCAGGTGGAAACGAAGGTGACGATCATCAAGTACCCATTCTTCAAGAACCTGCAGGTGGAAACGAAGAAGGTGATCATTAAGTACCCATTCAACGCATTCATCAATAAGCTTGCAAAATTTTCTTGCTGGAGATGATCCCCTTTACATAGAGAGGCAAAGTTTATACGTTAATTACAAACGAAAATGCAATAGTAACAATAATATGAACAGGTCATAGAGCTTCTGCCAGGAGCATATGAACGTTGCTTTGAAGTTCATGACGCCATTATTGAAGGGAGAATTATTCTGCAGGAGGGTCCACTGTTTCAGATTGAACAATACTTTATTGATATATATCTATATTGCATTAAGCTGAGTTTTGAAGATGGGTTTGAAATTCTGGAGGCATTACGCAGGGATCCAATGTAACAAGGGCTTTGCCTGTGATTATGCCACGCCTTCCACAGATATATGAGCAATGCCGTGAGGTCTCGTTCATTAGCTTACAGCTGACATAATCTTCGTGGAATATATTTTTATCTTGATTCGTAAGCAAGCATTGGATTTATGAGATCAATGTATTTTTCTCTTCTTTATTCCTTTATGTCTCTGACGAGTTGGAAGATTGAAATTTGGGATATTTGTAGTGGATGGAACGTGTGTTCAGAACAAGGTGTTCATTTTCTTAATTATATATATTAGGCAACAAGTGATATCAGTGTCACTTTAATGAGATCTCTTAATAAATTATGCGTTTGAAGATTTAATTGTGTATAATGACACGGTCCCATTTATGTAGAAAATCTCACATGCAAAATAATGTTTGTTGTTGTTATTGTAATATACTCATAATTTGATTAGATTAGGTAATTTAATTAATTTAGTTAATATTATATATTTTTTTAAATACTATAATTAATTTTTTTAACTCATTTCTTCTATTTTTACTTGATTATTGTGGATAAAATATTAATAGGAGTAATTTAAAAAAAAATAAATATATAAAGTATATCTTAAATTTAATATTAATATCAATTTTTTAATTATGTATTATATTAATAATAGGAGGAGGAGTAAGAAATATTCATTGATTGTGTTGTTCACAAAAAATTCATTAGTAAAATATATGCTCTACAAGATTTTTTTCCCATAACATGTAATATAGTTACTCCTTTGTCTACTCTATCACTTTAAGAGTAACTAATACTTATTTATTAAATTTTTTATTCTAATTAATATTTAAATATAACTTTTTATATTTTTCTCCCTCCTTCACTATCTTATTTAATATAGGTAAAGTTAGACAAAAATTCAAATAGAAGTTAATGAGTTAACTTTTCTTTTGGTTTTGAAGAATTAAAGGAAAATATTCATTGCTTTTGTCTGACTTGTCCACGTCTCATCAATCCACATAGATCATAAAATATTTATGAATGTAAAAATATATGCGAAAGTGTTTTGCCCGAAATAATGTAATTGGAAAGTGACTCTCATCTGATCATAACGGATTTGGAATATCTCCATTTTCTTTCCCTTCCATTTCCTCTCTATTTCTCATCTTTTTGAGATTATGGCGGTGTGTATTAATTATTTTCTCTTCTTTATTCCTTTACGTCTGAGTTGAAAGATTGAAATTTGGGATATTTGTAGATGGAATGTGTTCAGAACAAGGTGTTCTCCTTGTTTTTTTTTTTAAAAATGATGTATTTGAAGATGTAGTGTTTGCTGCAATTCCACATACTATAAATACTTGGAGAAAGACATACAAGTACTTTGAAATATGAGAATCTCAAAATATCCTTTGAAATGGTTTAACTCATACAAAATCTTTAGAGATTACACTGAAAATAAGTTTTTTTTTTGAAATGATGTAATTTCCCTTAGGAAAGTTAGTTGTTATTATTTAATTATTATTGTTATTTGATAAGTTAAAGTTATTATTTATTAAGCTATATTTATCATTAATATTTAATAATCAATGTTACCCAAATTAGTTGTTATTTGCCTTGGTTTGTGTGGTCATTTATTTATTAAAGTTGTTAATTGTTAAATTATTATTGTTGTCGTTTCCCTTTTTTAAAATTAAGAATATTTAGATACTTTTTGTTACAAAATTTAGTTTCAAACCATTCCCTAGCTAGAGACTTATCATTGTCATTTGATATATAAATTAAAATTGTTATTTATTAGACGATAGTAAGTGGTAAAACTATGGGAGGGGCGGCTGCTCCTTCTATTAGCTAGAATTGTTTTGTACCCCATTACTTACTTAAATTATTATATTTATAATATTTACTCCCTCCTATCCAAAATTTTAGAACTATATAGAGAGTCTAATTTGGTTATAACTATAAAACTATAATCTATTGTCTTCTAAAATTATAATTTCATAATTAAATGTGATATTTTAGAAAAATTAATGCACATTTATTATAAATAAATAATTTATTTTTTTAATCTATTTAATTTAATTAAGTAGATGTTATGTTACCTTGATGGGTGTTGTCATAGTTGTATGTTAAAACTGTGACTTGTGAAACCGTTGTTCTCATTCATTTGTTCAAATTAAGAGTATTTAGATAATTTTGTTATAAAATATAATTTCAAACCAGTACCTAACGACTTCAAATTGAATAGGTCATTTTGGGGTTTTGAATTGAGATTTGCAGATTTGTTTTTTTGTTTTTTTTATCTTTCTCTCGTAAATATATTAGTCTCACTAACAAAGATAAACACTCTTTTATTGAGTGACACTGCCTTTTTATTATTTGAGAAATTAGACGACACGAGTTTAACACCTAAAAAATTCAAAATAAAAAAAAATAGGTATTTAGCTACTAACGGAGAAAAGTCTCATATATATATATATATATATATATATATATATAAGAAATAAATACTGGAGAAGGCCGAAATACAAACCTAAACTAGATAGAGAGATCTGCATAATCATCATTAGCATCGATGTTCATGTAAACGTGAAAGAAACCTACAAGAAGCCGAGAGGAAGAAGCTGATGGTCTTGATAGCCATAGAGGAAGTAAATTAAAGTGCAGACTGAGATGGACGCAGCAAAAGATCAAAGTGAAAGATCTCGTGATCATGATGAATCATCCATTCAAGAACAACCTGAGCTCAGTGACAGTAGTAGAATTCTTCATCACGATCAGAATGAGAAAGATATAGCTGAAGATAATCCAAATCCCAGTGATGAAGTTGATCCAGTTTCTTCCATCCCTAGCCCGAGATCTGCAGAGAATAATACACCAAGCGAAGATAGAGAAGATGATGAAAATCCTGAGATGGACATTGAAGCTGGACACGAAGAAACTGATCATCATCAAGAATCCATTCAAGAACATGGCGGCAATGAAGGTAATAATAATAAAGATCTTCTGAATGATGATGAAAATAAGAGTGATGATGATGATGATGATTCAAACTTGCACTCTGTTAATAATACTGATGATCTCGGTGACGAAGAAGATAGAGACGAAAATCCTGATGATGAAGAAGCTGCACACGAAAATGATAATCAAGAACTCATTCATCAAGAACCTGCAGGTGGAAACGAGGGTGATGATCATCAAGCACCGATTCATCATCAAGAACCTGCAGGTGGAAACGAAGAAGATGGTCATCAAGCACCCGTTCATGAAGAACCCGCAGGTGGAAACGAAGAAGATGGTCATCAAGCACCCGTTCATGAAGAAACTGCAGGTGGAAACGAAGAAGATGGTCATCAAGTACCCGTTCACGAAGAACCTGCAGGTGGAAACGAAGAAGATGGTCATCAAGTACCCGTTCATGAAGAACCTGCAGCTGGAAACGAAGATGATGATTATCAAGTACCCGTTCATGAAGAACCTGCAGCTGGAAACGAAGATGATGGTCATCAAGTACCCGTTCATGAAGAAACTGTAGGTGGAAACGAAGAAGATGGTCATCAAGTACCCGTTCATGAAGAACCTGCAGCTGGAAACGAAGATGATGATCATCAAGTACCCGTTAATGAAGAAACTGCAGGTGGAAACGAAGAAGATGGTCATCAAGTACCCGTTCATGAAGAACCTGCAGCTGGAAACGAAGATGATGATCATCAAGTACCCATTCATGACGAACCTGCAGGTGGAAACGAAGGTGATCATCAAGTACCCATTCATGAAGAATTTGCAGGTGGAAACGAAGGTGATCATCATCAAGTACCCATTCATGAATAACCTGTTGGTGGAAACGAAGGTGATCATCATCAAGAACCTGCAGTTGGAAACGAAGGTGAAATAGCACCACGCCTTGAATATGCTGTAAACGATTCAATAAGCTTACAGAATTTTCTTGATGGAGATGAAGCACTTCATGTAGAGGGTCAAAGTTTATACATTAATTACAAACGAAACTGCAATAATAACAATAATCGGGATCAGGATCAGATGAAGATTGTTCTGGAGATTGGGCAGGTCATAGAGCTTCTGTTAGGAGCATATGAACGTTGCTTTGAAGTTCATGACGCCATTATTGAAGGGAGAATTATTCTGCAGGCGGGCCCATTGTTTCAGATTGAACAACACTTTATTGATATATATCTATGTTGCATTAAGCTGAGTTTTGAAGATGGGCTTGAAATTCTGGAGGCGTTACGCAGGGATCCAACAAGGGCTTTGCCGTTGATTATGCAACGCCTGAAACGGATATATGAGCAATGCTGTGAGTCTCGTTCATTAGCTTACAGCAGGTATAATAATCTTCGTGGAATATATTTCTTTCTTGATTCTTACTAAGCAAGCATTGGATTGTATGAGATCATGGTTAGGTGTGTATTAATTATTTTTCTCTTCTTTATTCCTTTATGTCTGATCAGTTGGAAGATTGAAATAATTTGGGATATTTGTGAATGGAATATTGCGTTCAGAACAAGTAAGGTGTTCATCTTCTTAATTACATATATTAGCTAGGCAATAGTTTATGGTCAGTGTCACTTTTAAGTTATCAAATGAGATATCTTGATATTAGCTTTTTAAAAGTTATTTTAGGTAAACATATAGCTTTTTAAAAGTTATTTTAGGTAAACATATAGCTTTTTAAAAGTTATTTTAGGTGAATATATATGAGAGGAGTTTAATGTAAAAGTTCTTCTGAAATTAAAATTTGAAAGTTTTCCAAACAAAACCTTAATAGATTATGTATTTGAATATATACAGTATAATGACCACATGGTGACATTTATGTAGACAATTAATCTCACTTGGAAAATAATGTTTGTTGTTGTTATTGTAATATAAGAATTATACACATTGATCGAGTGTGTAGTTTACTAAAAATTCATTAGTAAAATATATTCTATAATATTTCTCCGCTCTTTAATATATTATATATTTAACTGATTTAATTAGATTAAAAAATTAATTAAGTTAGTTAATATAATATTTTTTTTAAAATACTATAATCATCTTCTTTAAATATTATTATTATTTATTTAATTATTATTGAAGAGGGATAATTTGAGAAAATGTTCATAAATTTTGAAAATAGGTCTTATATTTAGTTTTAAGTTTAATTATTTAACTAATTTTTATATTAAAGATAAAAAGTGAAGTTTTTTGGATGACATGTAATATAGTTAATTGATAATGAAGGAGAACATTCATTGCTTTTGTTTGACTTGTCCATCCTCTTATTAGTCCATGCAGATCAAATATTCTGAAGGTAAAAAGATATGCGAAAGTTTAATTACCTGAAACTACTAAAATTTAACATTTTTACAATATAGTAGTTTTCTTTTGGATAATATGTAAGAATTAATATTTTTTTCGGCATATCGGTCCATTTTCCTTCCCTCACATTTCCTCCCTACTTCTCATCTTAACTGTTATGTCAAAATTAGAATTGTTCAGATTTAACATCTTAACTGTTATGTCAAAATTACTTATATTGAAATAAATAAATAAATTCAAACTACTAAAATTTAATCATGACAATTTATAACAACAATATAGGAAATATTATTAAAGTGTTTTATATAATACTCCATCTTTTCTTAATTATAAGAGCTAAATGAGAAATTGAAGACACCAATATAATTTACTTTATCTCTCAAAATTATTATTATTTTAATATATTTTTATATTATTACACATATTAAGGAGTTGATATGAATGATAGTTCAAATCCACATAATTAAAGTGATCATTTTAGAAAAACTAAACACAATTATTAATATTAACTAATTTATTTAATTTTTTAATATACCTAAATTAGTTAAATAAATTTTATAATTAGGAATAGATATAGTATTAAATTAAAATTAAAATTTCAATAGCAGGATAAGATTGCTCCCCTAATATAGAGTTAGCCTAGCAATATAAGGCCCTATTAGATTCCTTTAGGTTTGGAGTTTGAGTCCTAGAAGACATACATATCCTTAATATATGACATAATTGATGAGTTGATATTTATCCTAAATTTAAGACATATTTCTCATATTTGTTAGATTTTTCTAAAATTACCCTCATTGAACTTTATCAACAATAATCATATTAAGAGAGGGAGATATAATTAAGAAATATGATTAGAGTATTTTAGAAAAATTATATCTATTAACTAACTTAATTAACTATCTTAATCTAATCAAATTAATTAAATATGTCTTATATTAAAAATATAGGAGTATAACTATAATCCTCTATGTATTTTTAAAGTGATCGCCATATCTTAATTTGAATGCCCTTTTAAGATTCCCAACTGTTATTTTTTTATATTATTTACTATATTCTATTACTAAGTATTTAATTTTAATATTTGTGTTATCCCTCTCGTCTTATCTAATAATTAAACTCCAACTCCGAGACCAAAAGTGAATCAAAATCCTCGCCCTCCTTTCTCATGGGTAGAAGTTTCGGGATCTAGCGGTTAAACTAATTCTATATGTGGATAAAATTCCCAACTGTTATTACTTCATATAATTGAATAGCTCATCTTGTTTAGCGCAACTAGTATTTTCAGATTTAAAGGGTCATAATCAATAATTTGCAAGTTGCATGTGCTTACAAACTGACCAGTAATCGCAAAAGATTAACAATTTCACCATCTCAAGCAACCTATATTGTTCTTGTTTGTAGGAGAATCGTACAATATGACTCCCAATTTCTAGCTTCTAGCGAGAAGAAAAGTCTCTTTTATATATATAGGAAACAAATACTGAAGAAGGCCGAAATATATACAGAAACTATATAGAGAGATCAGCGCAATCATTAGCATCCATAATCTTGATACAGCAGAAACTGAAGACTGAGATGAACGACGGAGCAACCTGAGCTCAGTGACAATAGGAGAATTCTTCATCATCACGATCAGAATGAGAAAGATAATGCTGAAGTTATTCCAAAACCGAGGGATAAAGTTGATCTAGTTTCTTCTATACCTAGCGCGAGATCTCCATAGAATCATCCAAGATAGAGAAGATGATGAAAATCCTGAGATGGATGAAGGTAATATAATAAAGATCTGCTGAATGATGAAAATAAGAGTGATGATGATTCAAACTTGCACTCTGTTAATAATACTGATCTCGACGACAAAGAAGAAGATAGAGACGAAAATCATGATGAGATTGATGATGATTGTGAAGCTGGTTGACCCGAAAGTGATAATCAAGAACCTCCAGGTGGAAACGAAGTTGATGAAGTAGAACGCTTTGAATATCGTCTCGAGTATGCATGGTGTAAACTGTGAGATATTTTATTAATTGTTATCATTATTATTTGGATATTAATTTAGGTAATTAAATAAAATATATTGAGTGTGGCCAGTAGCCAAGTTAATCCTAGCCCAAGTTGGGTTTTTTGCTTAGTCAATATATATTGGTTAATTATTCTGATGGTGAATGAGAATTAACGTACGATTGAGCATTCTAAGAGCGAGCTCACAAAATATTCTCTGCTTCATTCATGAGGGTTTCTTGACTGGGACGATTTTTCTTTGGTTGTCATCATCACCTTGCCTACTTCCAGTCAGAAGAGACATTAATTTCTTTTCAACTAATGGTGTTCTTTGCTTTCAATTATCAAAATGATCTTATTTTAGATCGGGGTAGTTGTGAATTATCACATTATCACCACATCATCTAGCATGGCGAGATTTTATGTAAGTCTCCTACAGCTACTCTGATTTTGTCTAACATAAACGATTCCATAAGCTTGCAGAATTTTCTTCTTGGAGATGATCCACTTCGTATAGAGAGGCAAATTTTTATGCATTAATTACAAACGAAACTGCAATAACAACAACAATAATAATAACAATAATCAGGATCAGATCAAGATTGTTCTGGATATTGGGCATGTCATAGCGATTCTGTTAGGAGCATTTCAACGTTGCTTTGAAGTTCAAGATGGCATTATTGAAGGGGGAATTATTCTGCTACTGGAGGGTCCACTATTTCAGATTGAACAACACTTTATGGATATATAGATTTATGTTGAATTAAGCTGATTTTCGGAGAAGATGTTGTTCAAATTCTGGAGGCATTACGCACGAATCCAACTATGGCTTTGCCTGGATTATGCAACGCTTGAAACAGATATATGACCAATGCAGTCAGTTATTTTCATTAGTTTACAGCATATATTATTTTCGTGGAATATATTTTTGTCTTGATTATATTCGTAAGCATTGGATTTATGAGATTATTATGGTGGGTGGGTGTATTAATTATTTTTCTCTCCTTTAATTTCATTTATGTCTGCTGAGTTGGAAGATGGAATGAAATTTGGGATATTTGTAGTACATGGAATGTGTTACTACCTCCTATCTTTAATATAAAATATAAATACCTAATTTAAATAAATTAAAAAAATTAGTTGTATTAGTTATTTGTAATAAATATATTTTAATTTTTCTAAAATACCATCTTTTATGTATCATGACTATCATTGGATAGAAATTCTTTAATGTGTATAATCAATAAAAATACTTTAAGAAAAAATTATAAATTTAGGAGATAAAGTGTATTGGAATCTTATAATTATGATTAAATCTAATATTCTAACTAATTTTTATATTAAGGAATGGAGAGAATATTCAGAACAATAAGATTTCTTAATAAATTATGTATTTGAAGATATAAAAAGTCAAATGACATGATTCCATTTATTTATGTAGACAATCACAACTGCAAAATAATGTTTGTTGTTATTGGAATATATTGCGTAGTTCACCAAAAATTCATTAGTAAAATATATGTTTTACAATATTTTTTCCAGCATAACATGTAATATAGTTACTTCTTCTTTTGCTAATAATATAAGTCATTTCTAAAAATAATTGATCCATAATATAAGTTACTTTAAAAATATAAAAATAATAAACTCGATAAATAAACTTGTGAGTTTAACTGAATTTATTATTAGTATGAATTTAAATATGAGTTGACACATTTTTATAAGCTATAAATATAAAAATAATAACTCTGATAGTAGTCTCGCGAGTATGACAATAATACATACAAATATTATTGAAATATGAGAATATCAAGACATCCCTTGAAATGGTTTAATCCATATGAAATCTTTAGAGATTAACTGAAATTAATTTTTTTTAGAAA
The DNA here is from genome assembly GCA_037074615.1 of Leucaena leucocephala. NCBI lineage: Eukaryota > Viridiplantae > Streptophyta > Magnoliopsida > Fabales > Fabaceae > Leucaena > Leucaena leucocephala. Next base: position 13,924,517 of record CM073570.1, read on the forward strand.
TGACTTAATTTCCTTAGGAAAATTATTAGTTGTCACTATTTTAATTATTGTGGTCATTTGATAATTAGTTAATAGTTAAAGTTATTATTTATTAAATTATGGTTGTCATTAATATTTAATAAGAAATTTTACCGGAATTGTTATTGTCTTGGTTGGTGTTATTATTTATATGTTAAAGTTGTTATTTGTTAAATTACTATTGTTGTCATTTCGTTTTTTCAAATTAAAAATTTAGATACTTTTATTACAAAATTTATTTTCAAACTATTCCCTAAAGACTTAACATTGATTAGGTCTTGGGGTTTTTAATTGAGATTTTTATATTTGAGTTTTTTCCCTCTCACTCATATATATTAGTCTCACAAAAAAAAGATAAATACTCTGATATTTAATATATAATATAATTAAGAAGTTGATATTAGTTATAATATATAATTTATTTATTAATATTTTTTAAATTACTCTTATTGATACTTTTTTTATTATGGCCTGAAAAATCTTGTAGATAAAATTAATTTATCAAAGGGATTTATATATTTTCATTACATAAAATTTTGCAATGGAAGCGTTGGTTGAAGGGTTCAAGGTGGAAGGGAAAATCAGGGGGTCCTGTGTTCGAACCTTGGTGATTGCAAAGATGAATGTTTTTATTTTTCTTCATCTCATGAAATTACGAAATTGCCCCTCCCCTTTTGTTTTCAACTCTGCTGAACCGTACCTTCATTATTTTTTCCTCTGAACCTCGCGGCGCGGTAGGCGATATCTCGAGGGCACAGAGGGAGGCGCAGCAACGATAACTTTAGGGGAAACCAATGCTGTGTGACCACACGCTGCCACTATTTTGTTTCCGTCAGTCTCTACTGTGTTGTCACGCCTGTGCAGTCACTTTGTTCGCATGGCTATTGTGTGATAAATGGAGCAGGGGCGAGTGCAGGGAGGAAGATTGCTACAGGCTCCTGTTATACATGAGCTGCCGCCATAGACCATATGACTCACAGGTTCCGCCGTCTGGTCTAGTGGCGTTGCTTTCCTCGTCGGTGAAGCAGAGAGAGAGTGGAAAAGAAAGGATAAGGGCTCGTGATACTCCTTTGTTGTGATGCTGTGAACGAGTGGCTGGGATTGCAGTAGCAGTGACAGCCATCGAGTTTCTTCCTTGTCTCTTATTATCCTGGTGGGTGGTATGTTGAATTTCTTCTTTTCCCTTCTGTGTGGATCAATGTGCTGGGTGGCGTATGATTGGGTTTCTGTTTCTTTGGGTGCTGAGTATGTGATGGATATGAGGGTGAAGATGAGTAATGTGCTGTGTATCCTCAGGGAATGGGTTATCGCTTATCGCTGACTCCTTTATTCTTGATTTTTGGTTGTGAAATTGATTTCCATTGCTTTTCCGTTTGTCTGAACCGTGTTTAGTATTGGTGAGTTATGGTGGGTGTTAGAGAAAACGTGAAAGTGATTTTGGGCTTGCGGATTCCCTCTGTGTGCTATCAATAGTTATGAACGATGCACATTAGTATCACTCTGTTTCTGTGGTTTGTGCGCTGTGTATGTGTCTGTTGTGCTGTTATGAATTACAAAGCATATAATTATATAGAGATATATGAGTTATACAGCGGAAGGATAATTGGTTCTCTGTTTCCTTTGTTTACCGAGTCTAGGAAGGAAGAAAAGAGAAAGAATAGTTGTCACAAGGGTGGTGATGCTTGTGTTGATATTGAAATTGTACATGGTAAGTATTCTCTTTTCCCTTCCACCTTTTTCTGGCTATCTGAGTGTTTGGGGTTGCTCTGTCCGATCAAGGTTGAAGCTTGTGAGAGTAATTTTGATTTGTTGAGGTTAGCTGATTATGGAAGCTATTTAACTTGAAAGGTAGTTTAAATCAACGAGTTTGACTGCTGCAAATTTTTCTTTGCTATTGTTCATTGTTGCTGGTGTGCGCTGTGTATATGTATTTTTGTGGGAAAATGCAGAGATGAAAAGGGAACCAATGCATGCTGTCATGTGTTGTGATGGGTTGAGTGGAAAGGTGTATCTATGTATGTGTGTGCGTGGTTATGTTGACAAAGGGAAGAGGAAACAGAAATAGGTGGTTATGTGGAATGAGGTTGCTATTATGAGTTAGAAAGAAAGAAGATAAAGAAGATAGAGTTGCTATTGATAGGAATATATATATATATATATATATATATATATATATGAAATAGGAAACTAATGGAAGTGAATTGTTAGAATTAAGGAGTAAAGAGAGGAATTTGTGAGCATATGCCTTTGTGATATGAGATATTGGACTGGTATTTGGGATTGTTAATGAAATAGGGGGTGTTAAGTTGAATGATAGAATATGATATCGGTTTGAAAGTTTTTAAAATTTGCTATGGTTATAAAATTGGAATTTTTCATAGTGGAAGGTTATAGCTTTTATAATTCAAGCGTTATAAAGGGGATAGAAATGGTTATTAAAGGAATTGTTGGAATATTTCGATGTTAGTAAATGCACATGAGATTGTTGTGGTGGTGTCAAATAAATGGAAATTTCTTATGGATATATATAAATATATGTGTTATGGCCATGAGTTTTATCTGGATAAATCAATGTAATTAAGTTATATATATATTTTCCACAGAGAATTTTTCAATGTGTGTATGGTAGCTTAGTGGTCTCGGTGGGCGGAAATAACCAGCAGGCCTGTGTTCGAATCCGAGTGCGCTGAATGGGGATATTTTTTTTTTCTTTCTTTTCCGCGTGAAGTCTGAGCTCCCCTTTTCTTTTTCTTTCCTTTTCAGTCGCCGTACGCACCCTTCGTTCCTTTACAGATTATGCAGCGGCGACAGAGGAAAGGGAGGCGACTGGCGAGCGGCGAGGGAGGTGAGTTCACGCCATCGGTGCCGTGTGCTCAGACTCTGTGTGCCGTCGCCATCGGAGTTAACCCATCACCTAAGGTCTCCGTTTTTGTTGCGTTTATATGCTGCGAGGAGAGGAAGCAGGAAGGGAGTGAAAGTCGAGCCTTTGAGCTGTCATTGTGCGATTGAAGCCGACGCCCTGTGGTTTAGGTAGTTTCTGTCAATTTTGGGGTGCCCTGTTCCGTGGTGGCGTTATGCTTCTTCTCGATGGATGAGCGACGGTGAAGTCAGGTTGAATCGTTGCCGACGACGTGTGCCCTGCAGTTCATGCCCCTCGCTGTGTAAGTATTCCGGGGATGCTCTCCTCCTTCCCTTTCCTATGTTGTGATGTATGGCTTGTTCTCGTGGAATGCTCTGCTTGTGGGGTCGTTGTTGTGCCAGGGACCTTGTGAAATTTTGCTCTGTTTTATCGGGGGTGAGAGTTTGGCCTCGGTAAAGGGAATACATTGCTCCGGTTGGAGGATGTATGTTTTAATCTATGAAATGTGCATGCTGTAGTTATTGTGATGAAGGATTGGATATGTATATAGCTACACTGGGCTCGGGGGGGTACTGTGAAGATATGCTTGTGTGTATGCCATGTTGTCATTGGAATTGCTGATGAGCGGGGGATGCTGTGGGTATGCATATATACAGAGATAATGTCTGATTTCAGAAATGCAGGTCATGGGTTATTGTTTCTATTTTTGAAATCTAGCTGGAGCGTTTTAGCGTGCATTGCTGCTTTATATATATGCGTAGCATGGTTGCTGTTATGTGGGTGTTGGGGTGTTAACGTCTGGACAACTTTTGCTTGTGTGTGTGTTTGTGAAACAGAGAGGGAAAGGAAGTTAAGGTTTTGAGGAAAACTGTATGCCTGAATTCGGTATATATGAATGCTTTAAGATGATATGTTGGTGTATGGCCAAATGGAATGGTTATGTTTAGGGAAAAGGAAATGTGGTGTGCGTGCAAAGTATGTTAGTAGGATTTATGGAGAAGTGACTTTATAGTGATGGTTGAGTTCAAAATTTTGAAAGAAACTAAGAGTTAGCTTCTGGTTGGGATCTTTCCTTGATCATAGTTTTGATGATGATTGTTAAGAATATTGAGTCTGTTTGAATTTTAGGTCTTGAATGTTAGCTTACTATATACTTTATTTTGAGATATTAGGGAATTAAGAGGTGATTATAACCAAGTGATTGGCTGAAAAGAGTAACAGTTTAGAAGCGTGGCAGGTGAGTGAATAACGTTCCCTACAAATTTACATTTTCAAATGCATTGTTATTTTAAATGATGAATTTCAAATATGGATTTCGAAAAGCAAGTTTTACGAAATTATGGTTTAAATCATTAGAAATGATTTTCTTTCGATTAATTTACCAAAGATTACGATTATGCATGAAAATGGATAAAGAAGCTTTAGAAAAAGATTTGACAGTGAACTGATGTTATTCTCTGTGAATTGCATATGTTTTTACAGTAACATGATTTTGTATGTTCATGCTGGGGTAACAGAAATTCAAAGTGATTTTATCAGTGATTATGATATTTGAAACGATTGAGATCTTTACATGTGAAAAGGACCCCACGCATGAGAGAAACGTTTTAGGACGGAATACAGAACGCTGGTTGCTAACAGCAGTACTGTTAGTCCTTGGTGCACCTTGGTTATCCGAGCTCGATGGTTATTCGTGGGTTTCGTACCTGCGTCTGTTATTCGTGGGTTTCGTACCTGCGTCTGTTATTCGTGGGCTTCGTACCTGCGTCTGTTATTCGTGGGTTCCATACCTACGTCTGTTTCGTGGCTTGGGCCGCGTCTGATGGTTAGTTACCCTCGTGGACTGTGTGTCCACGTCTGCTTTCGTTCTGTTGAAGTCCTACGGAAAGATTATGGTTTTAAAAGGATTGCTTTTCAACGATTGAATTTGAAATGGTTATTTCAAATTGTCGTTTTCCCTGAAAGAAAATACTTACGGAAAGGTTTGCAATCAAATTATGAAATATCATGAAATACATTCTTTCAGTATGATTATGCATTGTTGACTTCTACATTCTTTTAATCATGTTTTTGGGACGTTATTCACGAGTAAATTATTTTGGCCTCAGATAGTGCAGGTGACCCTCAACCTCCCGCTGAGCAGTAAAGAGCCTTGCTGTCAATCCGAAGGGACTTTGGATAAACATTACTTTTGATGTAATTACTTTTATTAAAATCTTGTAATATTTTGAAAAGGGTAACGCTCCACATAGACTTAAGAAAAGATGCCATTTATTTGAGAAACGTTATGGAAAACTCGTATGTTTTATTTAAGGTGTTAGGCTTTCAGAATGTGAAACTAGTCATATTCTGTGCCGGTCACGGTCCAAATTTCAGGACGTGACAATATGTGTATGCACATAGATGAATTCTGGAAGTTATAAAGTTGTGCAAGGATTGTGTTAAGGTTTAGAAATGAGCAAGTGCTTGCCTTCATGAGTGGTTGTAGTTTAAAGATAGTTATTTCTGTTGAATAGTTGAATAGAATGTTAATATGTTATTTCGGGATACCAGAGAATTGAGAAACGAGAACAATCGGAAGTTGTTTGGTGGAAAGAGTAACAGTTTAGGAATGTGACAGGTGAGTGAATAACGTTCCTTAAAATTTATATTTTTAAATGCATTGTCATTTCAAATAATGAATTTCAAATATGGATTTCGAAAAACAAATTTTATGAAAGTATGGTTTAAATCATTAGAAATGATTTTCTTTCGATTGGTTTACAAAGAAATTATGATTATGTATGAAAATGAATGAATAAGCTTTTGAAAAGAGTTTGGCAAAAGTTGCATTGAACTTATGTTATTCATGAAATATATTCTTTTGCGAATTTCATATGTTTTCACAGTAATTTGATTTCAAATGTACATACTGGGGTTTCTGGAAAGTTAAAGTGATTTTACCAATAGTTATGGCATTGAAACGATTGAGATTATTTCATGTGAAATAAACCCCACGCATGATGGAAATATTTTAGGACGGAATACAGAACACTGGTTGCTAACAACAGTACTGTTAGTCCTTGGTTCACCTTGGTTACTCGAGCTCGACAGTTAGTGGTAGAGCCACCAGATTATTTTGTGGGATTCATTCTCGCGACAATTTGTGACATTGAGCCACCAGAATTATTTTGTGGGATTCATTCTCGCGACAGTTAGCGGCTTTGAGCCCCCAAAATGGTTAGTTACCCTCGTGGACTATGTGTCCACGTATGCTTTCATTTTGTTGAAGTCCTGCAGAAAGATTATGGTTTTGAAATAATGGCTTTTAAACGATTTATTTGAAGTGGTTATATCAGATTGTTGTTTTCCTGAAAATACAGATATTTATGAAAATGTTTGCATCACATTACGAAATATTATAAAATATATTTTTCGGTATGATTATGTATTGTTGATTTTCGCATTCTTTTATTCATGTTTTTGGGACGTTATTTACGAGTAGATTTTTTGGCCTCAAATAGTACAGGTGACCCTAACCCTTTTGCTGAGCAGTGAAGAGCCTCGTTGCCGATCTGAAGCATCATTTTTTACAAAACTATTTTTGATAAAATTATCATTTAAAAAGTGTTTGTATTATTTTGAAAAGAAGGTAAATGCTCCACATAGTTATTAGAAAAGATTCTAGATATTTTGGAAAACGTTATGAAAACTTTAAACGTTTGCATTAAATGTAATTTATTATTGTTTCATTTCAAATGTTTCATTTGAGTTTTTAGGCTTTCAGAATATGAAATTATTCATATTCTGTGTCAGTCACAGTCTAAATTTTAGGACGTGACACTTTCAATAATAATTAAGGAGAAAGACTTACATACTCTAAAAGTACTATATTATTGAATTCCGTCCAATTAAAATATAATAATGTAATATATTTTAATTCTAATTGGCTAATAATTTATACGAAATAATTCATATTTTATTTTATTTTTAAGAAAAAATAAATATTTTATTTTGTTTAAGATGATTATGATATTTTAGAAAAAATATATCATTTTTTATACAAAAAAAATTAGATGAATTCGACACTGGTTTCTCACTAAGATCAGGATATAGCTCTATGGCTTATAGAGTATTTATAGGGGATTTATGAAATTACATATTAAAGGAGTTTTCACGATGATAGCTGAAATTGAACCTATATCCTTATATGATACAAATTCGTTTCTTACCATGTGTTAACTTTAATATATTAACAACTTAAAAGAGTATATAATTCTTTTGGTGTATTGAGATTTGAGACTAGCTCATCACTTTTAGCTAGGGGAAATGGAAAAGAGAGAATATATAATAAAAGTAATATTCTTGTATTGCGTGACACTGCTGTTTTTTTTAAAACAAATTGAGAAATTAGACGAAACGAGTTTAACACCCAAAAAAATCAAAAGAAAAAAAAAACAAAATAGGTATCTAGCTACTAATGGAGAAAAATCTGTTATATATATATATATAAGAAACAAATATTGAAGAAGGCCGATATACAAACAAACTATTAGATAGAGAGATCATTAGGATCGATATTCATGCAAACGTGAAGGAAACCTACAAAGAACCTGACGATCTTGATAGCCATAGAGGAAATAAACTGAAGATGACTGAGATGGATGAAGCAAAAGATCAGAGTACTGAAAGATCTGGTGATGATGATGAATCCATTCAAGAACAACCTGAGATCAGTGACAATAGTAGAATTCTTCTTCATCATCACGATCAGAATGAGAGAGATATTGCTGAAGATAATCCAAATCCCAGTGATGAAGTTGATCCAGTTTCTTTTGATAATCCACCAAGCGAAGATGATAGCGATGAAAATCCTGAGATGAATGATGAAGCTGCACAAGAAGAAAGTGATCATCATCAAGAATCCATTCAAGAACATGGCGGCAATGAAGGTAATAACAATAAAGATCTTCTGCATGATGAAGAAAATAATAAAGATCTTCTGCATGATGAAGAAAATAAGAGTGACGATGATGAAAATCCTGATGATGAGATGGATGATGATGGTGAAGCTGGACGCGAAAGTGATAATCAAGAACCCATTCAAGAACCTGGAAAAGAAGGTGAAGTAGCACAACGCTTTGATTATCGTGTTAAATATCGTGTAATCACCAATTACTCAAGAAGCTTGCGGAATTTTCTTACTGGAGATCGTCAACTTCATATAGAGAATAAAAGTTTATACATTAAGTTCAAACGAAATTGCAATAATAATAATAGTAATAGTCTTCAGTATCGTCAGATTATTCTGAGGATTGACGAGGCCATAGAGATTCTTCTACGAGCATTTAAACGTTGCTTTGAAGTTCATGACGCCATTATCGAAGGGAGAATTATTCTACAGGAGGGTTCACTGTTTGAGATTGAACAACACTTTATGTCTATAGAGTTATGTTGCATTATGTTGATTTTTGGAGAAGTTGGTGTTCAAATTCTGGAGTCATTACGCAAGATTCCGACAAGGGCTTTGCCTGTGATTATGAAATGCCTGAAACAGATATATGAGCAATGCTGTCAGTGTCGTTCATTAGGTTACAGCAGATATCATTTTCGTAGAATAGATTTTGTCTTTATATTCGTAAGTAATTAAGCATTAATTAATTGGATTATGAGATTATGGTGGGTGTGTATTAATTATTTTGTTCTCTTAATTGTTTCCTTTATGTTCTTAGTTGGAAGGTTGAAATTTGGGATATTTGTATTGGATATGGAATGCGTTCAGAGCAAGGTGTTATTTTTCTTAATAAATGATGCATTTGAAGATATAGAGTATATAATGGCATGGTGCCATTTACATGTTTCAATCTCACTTGCAATAATGTTTATTGTTGTTATTGTAATACTCTTCATGTACTTATTAATATAAATATAAGATATATTTAACTAATTTGATTAGATTAAAAAATTAGTTAAATTAGTTAATAAGATATATTTTTTTTCTAAAATATCATAATTATATTCCTTAACTTACTCCCTTACTATTTTACTTGATTATTGTTAACATGGGTAATTTGGAGAAAAATTAATAAATATAAAAAATAAATTTTATATTTAAAATCAAGATCAACTCTCTAATTAAATCTTATATTAATGACAATAAAAATATAAAAAATACTCCTCCATTGAGTGTGCAGTTGACCAAAAATTCATTATAATAATAAAATATAATATACAATATATTTATTTAGTATTTAATATAAGAACTAGTTTTAGAGGGTTAAATTTTATCCTAAATTTAAGACTTTAATCTATTTTATAAATAATATTTATTATTTTTATTTTTCTCAAATTAATTTACCTAATTTATAAACTAATATATAATTTAATTTTATACATAAATACTTTAGAAAGATTATATCATATTCATTATAATTAATTTATTTATTTAATTTTTTTAAATTATTTAACTAGTTTTATACTAAGGAGCACATGGAGTATTTTTTTATATATATAACATATAATATAGTTAATTGATAATGATGAAGAACATTCATTGCTTTTGTTTGACTTGTCCACGGTCTTATTAATCCATGCATATCAAATATGCTGAAGGTAAAAAGATATGCGAAAGCTTAATTACCTGAAACTACTAAAATTTAATATTTTTACAATACAGTTTTCTTTGGGACAAAATGTAAAATTTAATTTTCTTTTTTTTTCATATCAGTCTATTTTCTAAGCATAGGTATACTTTACCCAGCCATTAAATATTTTTTTTATTAAGTATAGATATATTTCTATTAAAAATAATCATATTTGAGATACTATTAAAAGTTAAATATGGGCACATTTTGTAACAAGGATTCCAATATTAATTAATCATGTTGTGAGATTCGAGTATTTAAATATTAAATTCATCCTACAAATAAAACTCAATACAGTTCATAGATAGTTATTTTTTAGACATGATATATTAGGTTCAAATCATGTTATGTGTATTAAAAAACTTTGTTAGGAAAAGCAAATTAAAACTTACTTTGGTGATTTCTACACTTTAAGATGATTAATTTTTAATTATCAATTATAATATACAGTATAAACCTATTAAAAAAATCATGCTATCAAGCCGAGCAAAAATCAAAGAAGCTACATACCATGGTTGGGCTTAGCCCAGATGTCATTGGGCTTAAGCCCAAAATCACCATTCTAACAGAAAGAAATTTGGTTGTTTCTCATCCTTTAAGAAAAAATCTATTTCACCATTTGGAATATGTTCGAACTTTAAGGAGTATCATTTTATTGTAGTTTCAGTCGCGGCATTTGGAGAGACATTCTAGCTCTTGGGTGCTTAGGTTTATGCCTGAGGGTAATAGACGGCTCGCCCTGCCCGACACTGGTATTGCCTAAGAGAAATGGAGACTTTGCCCTGTCCTTGGATCGTAGGTGAACCCAACACTTTTCTAAAAATTCTTATACCAAAAAAAAGGAAAAAATCTATTTCAAAAAATCTTGTATAAAAAAATAAAAAAAATATCAATAAGAGTTAGTACATATAGTAAAAAATATATTCATATCTTATAAGAACAAGAGTTCAATTTTCACTGTTTTCATAAGGGCTCCTTTAATATCTCGTAAATTTCTTATAAAAGCTCTCTGATCCCTAGAACTATAATATGAGGATTAATATCATATCTACCTAAATTTTTTTATCCTTTAGAATAAATATATTACCCTCACTAACAAAAAAAATCAAATAAAAACAAATATATAGTTATTTTGGTGTATTGAGACAAGCGTATCACTTTTAGCTAGTGGCAAAAACACAAACAACTTGCAAGTCATGCCAGTTTATCTTATCCATAAATTACTAGAGGAGCAAACTTAAAGAGGAATAAACAAAAATAAAATAAAATAAAAAATCAAATCCAAATTCTATAGCAGGATAAGATTGTTCCACATGTGTGTTCTTCTAAGAGCTTCGCAGCCGCTTGTTCTTGGCTCTCAGGTCTTCCTTAATATTAAGTGTTAATAACAAATATTATGTTGGATTTTAATATTAAAAATAAAATTGAATTATTATTCTCTAATGATTTTGTATCTCATATGAAATTAAATTAATAATAATCAATATACTTATAAAATTTGTAGAAATTTTTAAATTACATGCAAATAAATACATGGAACTAATTTTGAATAATATTTAATATAATGTATATAAAATATAACAAACTATATTATTAATAATAAATTGTAAATGATAATAATTCTATGGTTAGCATGTGTCTCAATTTGTTTAATGAGGTTAAAACTGGGACTTCAGCGGAAGGGAAATGTCTGAACCAGTCGCAGCCTTTAGAACTCTTGGCTAAGCCGTTTCCACGTTGCTATCGCCTGCCTCATGAGTTCATGGAAAATAATTAACGCAAAACTTAAATTAATTAATAATAAGAAAAATCAATTAGAGTTATTATTATAATTAGAGTTTATGTAGATGCTGATTAAACCACATGTAAATTCTCATAAAAAGAAAAGTAATTTTTTAAAAAATAAAGATGGAATAATAAAATTTATTTATTATTAAAAGTAAAAATAAAAAAAAAATATATATATATATATAATATCTCCTTATATCTATATATAATATGTAATTTGATACCAACAAGACTTCGTGCATGATTGGGTACTATGGTTATAAAATTAATTTTGGATAAAATCTTAATTTGAGAAAATTTTACACAAACATTTATTTTTGGTTAGAATTGATTTTGGCCAAAATTATAGTTTGAAACTATGGTTTTGAATAATCTACTGAAAATAATTTTTAGAACTATAAAAGAATTTATGGACTATTCAATTATTATTTTACCCTTATTTTTTCTTATACCCTCTCTCCTCTCCTTTCTCATCTTTCATCTATCTTCTTCATCATATATCCTCTTTTCTCTCTCTTTTCTACACTCTCTCCTCTCTCCTATTTTTTTTTACCCTCTCTCCTGTCTCATACTTTAATCAAATCATACTATTTTTGATAATTTATCAATATAAAAAGTAATTATACTACTAATCATTCAAATATCTCTATTTTTAAAATCTATTTTTCCTAAAATTTATTCTTCCCAAAATCTATTATTTAAAATCTATTTTTTTTAAATCTATTTTTTAAAAATTAATTCAAATAGACCTGACCCGAGGTACATTTGGGAGCTGACTTATTTTTTTAAACGTAATGGTTTATGTCTGAATTAGGCGATTGTGTCAAAAAAGGACAAAACTTACATCGGGTGGAAGGTATAGCCTCGACTCTTCCCATAATAAATATGTAATTTAATATAAAGTTTGGTTAAATTTTTTAAAAATATTAAATAAATTAAATAACTAATTAATATAATTAATATAATAATTATTTAATTAATTTAAATAGATTAATAAATATAGAATTAAATTTAATTATAATTAATTTATTTATTTAGTTTCATTAATATATCTAAAAAAATTAATTAAATTTTATATTAAAAAATAGAATAAGTATTTTTTAAAAATAGATGAAATAATAAAATTTATTTATTATCAACATGAAAATAAAAAATTACTATGTTCATAATGATTTTAAACGTAATATGTAATATAGCTAATTTTAATTTTTATAAAGACCTATAACGAATTACGAGTTTATAAACCAATATTAATAATGAAACTATAACAATAAAAAACTTGCATATTAATTAGGGAAAATAATAAAAATATTAAAAAATAATAAATTTTAAATTTGGTCTAATAGATATAATATTATAAAAAATAATTGTAATGACTCTAAATTAATAAAGAAAATAATTAGGGAAATAATTCTACTTTAATAATATATATGTATTAATTTTTGCACTTATGCACTAAGAGAAGTTGGTAGTTGAGTGATGTTTAAAGTTGGTGGAAGGGGTTTGATGTCCGGGGTTCGAATCCTTGCACCTTATGAATTGGACTTTTACTTTTCCCAACCCATTGTGTGAAATTATTAAAATACCCTCTTGAGTTTAAAACCACATCTCCCTTTCTCTGTTTTTGGAGAGCATGACTGAGAGAGAGTGGGAGTAGAAGCTTCGCGATTCTGGACAGAGAACACGTTACTGCTGTGATCTACATTCGCCTCTGTCGTCTATGATGCTTACCGGTGACCATGTCATCGACATTTGCCATGGTTCATCTGCCTTCGTTCTTCTTTTTGGCTTAGATCTCGGACGTTGCTGTGACTCCGTTGTGCTTTTGTCGATTGAGCTGCTATTGGTGGCGACTATTGTCGCACGTTTGCCATCATTTCTGTCTTCTGTTCAGAGCTCAGTTGCTGTTCTGGATATTCTTCTTTTTCTGTTCTGCAGTCGCGTCATCCACGTCGCTGCTATAGGTATTGAAAAGTTTCAAATACTTTCCCCTTCCTCTTACATTTTGATCTGTGTTTGTGCTAATTGCTGCAGTGGGTATAAGTTAGTTTGCTGCTTTTTCCTTCGTTAGTATTGATGTGTGTGGATATGTCCATTTGTACCCATTTTTATTGTGGCTTATGTGGGTTATGCGTGGGATTAGAAGGAAGATGGGTGGTATGCTTGAAGTCCTTTTCCCTTATATTATTCTATATTTTTTTTTATTTGCATGTGAACGGGAACAAAGGAGAATTGAAGTTAAATTTTGGTATGACGTTATGAAAAGAACGAATTGGATTTGAGCACTGATGTGGTTTTGGAAAGGATATATATATGTATAGATATAAGATGATGCTGCTGTTCTGGTTTTAATGAACTGAATATATATAACAATGGGGGTTGCAGTAAAAAAAGAAATAAAAAGAAATAAAAAAAAAGAGGGTGAGGCACCAAGGATCAATGGTATGTTATCTATGGGTATAAAACCCAATTTTGTTACAGAACAAGCTGAGAGTATTTCATTTTAATTAAAAGTATTGTTCTTGCCTCCACACATTAGCAACTGATATAAAGTAGATGATAGTTTTATGGTTGTAATAGACTTTTTGGAGAATGAAAAATTTGATTTGAGATAGGAAGTAAAGACCCATCATTTTTAAGAAGTTGTCAAGTAAAACTTTTAATGATGAAGGTATACATATAGGATATGTATAATGTTTTAGGGGATTATTATGTTCGCTGTACTTGGTTTCAAGTGATGAAGAAATGGCTGTTTTGGCATTCTTTTCTTGGGTTAAGAAATTGTTTTGAAAGTTTATGTTATGATAATAGAGCCTTAGATTATTAAAACAAGATTAAAGGCTTTAAAGTAATGTTTAGATTGATGTTGTTTGAACTGGAGATTTCATGTTATAAGCTATGATTAAATAGATGAAGAGTTGATTTATTATTAGCTTAAGTTTGAATTATTACAGTGTTAAATGAAAGTTTAAGTTTATTATTAATCATATATATGTATATACACATGTATGACGTTGTGGTGTTGGAAAATAGAAGTTTGAATGGTCTTAGAAATTGTTTTACTACACCTAAGCCATGTATCAAATCATATAGAAAGTGTTAAAGGATAATAAAGTGGAATGTTAATCTTGAATGCTAGTAAGATGTAAGTGGTGTTTGAAGAGTTGTTAGAAATTACTCATGGATGATTTTAGAGAATATAGTATTGAGTTAGAATATTAATATATTGATTATAAGGTAATGTGCATGAATTAATTGGATGCACCCATCTAGTATAATTTGGTTCTATAATTCATTGAAGGTACTCGTAATGATTTTGTTTTGGGATAAACTGAAATGGAATTGGAGTATACAATAAAAGAACTAAGAATCATGCCAAATGAGATATTATGAATATGTTATATAAAGGTACAATAAGAGTAATAACATTTATGTTTTGGGACATTAGGAAAGTAAATAAGTCAGAAGCGGATGAACAAGCGAAAGTGATATGTATTTGGGAAGCAGCTAGGTAGGAGTAAGTCATATGTTTAAAAGCTCGCAGGTGAGTGAATAACGTTCCCTAAAAATTTACGTTTTCAAATGCATTATCATTTCAAATGTTGAATTTCAAATATGAATTACGAAAAGCAACTTTTATGAAAGTATGGTTTAAATCGTTAGAAATGATTTTCTTTCGATAGATTTATAAAAGATAAGATTACGATTATGCATAAAAATGGATAAAGAGGCTTTAGAAAAAGATTTGACAGTGAACTGATGTTATTCATGAAATATTTATATGTGAATTGCATATGTTTTTACAGTAACTTGATTTTGAATGTTCATGCTGGGGTTTTTGAAATTCAAAGTGGCTTTATCAATGATTATGGTATTTGAAACGATTGAGATTATTTCATATGAAGTAAACCCCATGCATGATGGAAATATTTTAGGACGGAATACAGAACGCTGGTTGCTAACAGCAGTACTGTTAGTCCTTGGTGCACCTTGGTTCCTCGAGCTCGACAGTTTGTGGCGTTGAGTCACCAGATTATTTTGTGGGAGTTATTCTCGCGACAGTTTGTGGCCTTGAGCCACCAGAATTATTTCGTGGGATTTATTCTCGCGACAGTTTGTGGCCTTGAGCCACCAGAATTATTTCGTGGGATTCATTCTCGCGACAGTTAGTGGCTTCGAGCCACCAGAATGGTTAGTTACCCTCGTGGACTGTGTGTCCACGTCTATTTTTGTTCTGTTGAAGTCCTACAGAAAGATTATGGTTTTAAAAGGATTATTTTTAAATGATTGGTTTGAAATGGTTATTTCAGATTGATTTGAAATGGTTCTTTCAGATTGTTGTTTCTCCTGAAATACAAATATTTACGGAAAGGTTTGCATCAGATTACGAAATATTATGAAATACATTTTTAACATGATTATGCATTGTTTATTTCTGCATTCTTTTAAATCATATTTTTGGGACGTTATTCACGAGTAGATTATTTGGCCCCAGATAGTGCAGGTGACCCTAATTCTCCCGCTGAGCAGTGAAGAGTCTTGTCGCAGATCCGAAGCGTTATTTTTGAACAAGATTGATTTTAATCTTTATTAAGTACTTGTGTTATTTTGATAAAAAGGTAAATGCTCCACATAGACTTTAGAAAAGATTCTGTTTATTTTGAAAAATGTTATGGAAACTTTAAACGTTGTATTTGAGGTTTTAGGCTTTCGGAATATGAAACTATTCATATTCTGTGCCAGTCACGGTCTAAATTTTGGGACGTGACAATAATAAATATAATATTAACAATATATTCATTTTAGATTTTTTTCAATAATTTTTAAATTAATTTTAGTTTGAAAATACACTGGAGGTTGTCAACAAAAAAAAAACAGTTCCTTGAGTTGAGGTGATTTCTGCGGATTAATTATTAATTATTAATTATTATAACTAAAAGAGGAAATGATAAAATGAACGCTCGAGATTGCTTGGTTGAAGGGGCCTGGCCTGCTCGCTTCCTACCGTATATCGTTATCTACACCTGAAACAGAGAGCGAGGTTGAGGAGGGACTGAGAAAAACGCCATCTTTCTGCGGCAAATATGGCGACGGAGTCTCTCAGAGTGACGGCGGCCTCAGCTTCAGCTTCCACTCTTCGCAATTTCAACCATGGGTCTCAGAGGAAGCCAACCCCTCTCTCTCCACTCCCTTTCATGGGTGTTCGACCTCGACCCTCTCGTTCTCTTACTTCATCTTCTCTTTCTCAGTTCTTTGGAACTTCCCCAATTAAGTCTAAATCTTCCCGGCTCTCTGATTTTCGCCACCATATCAGAAGAAACTTATCTGTTTTCGCCATGGCCGCTGAAGGTCTCTGTCCCTGGCTTCCCTTCATCTTTCATGTCTGAAATACTTCTGCTTTATCTCTATATTCTGCTTGGATAATTAAATTAATTTCATTGGAAGTATCTCCTTCATGTCTTCTTTATTTATTTAGACTTGGATTATGATTAGTTTATGAAACGACTTGAAGTCAGTGTTTCTGATTACGAACGATGCATTGCTCACTATGATCCTATTCCTTCAAACTTATTCTCCTCATTAACTTGCATGTTTTGTGTTTGATTGTGTATTCTTGCTTGATGTTTTTGTCTGTTCTGTGAACGTTAAATGTCAATTCTTTTTTTAAGTTCTAGATACACCTGAATTTTCATGTTATCTGTTTAATGTTATCTAGTATGATTTTCTTTGAAAGAAAGAATTCCTTTTTCCAGACATCTGAAAGGAACATTTGTACGTTCTTGAGCTTAAGAAAACGTTTCAACTTGGTCACTACTAATAGCATGGCCTTTTTTCGTTGACTATAAAAGAACGGTTGCCATCTTCATAATGCCATTGATGCACTCTTATACTATAGAATTTTAGAGTAGTTTACATTAATCTTTTTAAAGTGACAATGCATCAACACAATGATGCCTCTTGAATTTCTCCTCAGATGCGGGTCGAGCTATTCCATTGAAAGATTATCGCAACATTGGAATCATGGCACACATTGATGCTGGAAAGACAACCACAACCGAAAGAATTCTCTACTATACAGGAAGAAACTACAAAATTGGAGAAGTGCATGAGGGAACAGCTACCATGGACTGGATGGAACAAGAACAAGAAAGAGGGATTACCATAACTTCTGCTGCAACCACCACATTTTGGAATAAGCACCGGATCAACATTATTGATACGCCTGGTCATGTTGACTTCACCCTTGAAGTGGAGCGAGCTCTAAGGGTGCTAGATGGAGCCATATGCTTGTTTGATAGTGTTGCTGGTGTGGAACCACAATCAGAAACTGTGTGGAGACAAGCTGATAAATATGGAGTTCCACGTATTTGTTTTGTTAACAAGATGGACCGTCTGGGAGCAAACTTTTTCCGAACAAGAGATATGATAGTGACAAACTTGGGTGCTAAACCACTCATAATTCAGATTCCAATTGGTTCGGAAGATAACTTCAAGGGAGTCGTTGATCTTGTAAGAATGAAAGCTATAGTTTGGTCTGGAGAAGAGTTAGGTGCCAAGTTTGCTTATGAAGATATTCCAGACAATCTTCAAAAGTTGGCTCAAGATTATCGATCCCAGATGATTGAAACAATAGTTGAGTTGGATGATCAAGCCATGGAGAATTACCTAGAAGGAAATGAACCAGATGAGGAAACCATCAAAAGATTAATTAGGGAGGGAACCTTATCGGGAAACTTTGTGCCAGTACTGTGTGGCTCGGCTTTCAAAAACAAGGGGGTTCAACCGCTGCTTGATGCTGTTGTGGATTATCTACCATCACCAATTGAGTTGCCACCAATGAAGGGAACTGAGCCTGAAAACCCTGAAGTGATAGTAGAAAGGAAAGCAAGTGATGACGAAGCATTCTCTGGATTAGCTTTTAAGATCATGAGTGATCCATTCGTTGGTTCCCTTACGTTTGTGAGGGTGTATTCTGGAAAGCTAACTGCAGGGTCTTATGTACTCAATGCAAACAAAGGGAAGAAGGAGAGAATTGGTAGACTGCTGGAAATGCATGCGAACAGCAGGGAGGATGTTAAAGCAGCTTTAACAGGTGATATTATTGCTCTTGCAGGTTTAAAAGATACTATTACAGGTGAAACATTGTGTGACCCTGATAGCCCTGTTGTGCTTGAGCGAATGGACTTCCCTGATCCTGTGATAAAGGTTGCCATTGAGCCCAAAACTAAAGCTGATGTTGACAAGATGGCAACTGGTTTAATTAAGCTTGCCCAAGAAGATCCTTCTTTCCACTTCTCTAGGGATGAAGAGATTAACCAGACGGTCATTGAAGGAATGGGAGAATTGCATCTTGAAATCATTGTTGATCGACTTAAGAGAGAATTTAAGGTTATAACTTTGACTATGAATCAATAGGTTATATTAAGTTATTATTTTTGCCTTTAAAATACTTAACACCTTCGCCCTTATTTTTGCATGGAATAGCTAAAAATAATAGGAATTGTATGCGTAGAGCTGTTGCATAGGAGTACTAAGTACTATCTTGATTGTCATGGAACTTATTTGCTCTCTGTTTCTTCATAGATAACAATCTTTTGGGAATGGGAAGGGAGGAAGAAAATGTTGTATATACTAATTGTGCAATTTTGTGGCATGACTTCGGAACATAGATAATATCCATGCCTGTCCTCTGATAAAGCATTATTATGTGTTAATTTGCGTTCTGTTCCTTTTATTTTCATTTGATCATTCACATGGTGATATTTTCTTTTCCTTTTTGTCCCCTCCCTTCATCATTCTCTTATACTAGTATTACATATGTTTGCAATAATTATCTAAATTTTTGGATGTAGGTAGAAGCTAACGTTGGTGCACCCCAAGTGAACTACAGGGAAAGCATTTCCAAAGTCTCAGAAGTGAAGTATGTGCACAAGAAACAGTCAGGAGGACAAGGTCAATTTGCTGATGTCACTATTCGTTTTGAACCCATGGAGGCAGGAAGTGGGTATGAGTTCAAGAGTGAGATCAAAGGAGGTGCTGTACCGAAAGAATACATCCCGGGAGTGATGAAAGGATTGGAGGAGTGTATGAGCAATGGTATACTCGCTGGATTTCCAGTAGTTGATGTACGTGCGGTACTTGTAGATGGATCTTACCATGATGTAGATTCAAGTGTCCTAGCTTTCCAGTTGGCAGCAAGAGGAGCTTTCCGGGATGGAATGAGAAAAGCAGGACCAAAGATGCTTGAACCAATTATGAAAGTTGAAGTGGTTACTCCTGAAGATCATCTAGGAGATGTAATTGGTGATCTCAACTCAAGAAGAGGTCAGATCAACAGTTTTGGTGACAAACCCGGTGGCCTAAAGGTATGTCAGTCAACCTACTGTATTGGATTGTCCTGTAAATTTTGAGGAATTTCTAGAAAGTATATATGCTAATTCTCCTGTCAACTTTGCCTGCCTGTTTATCTCTTGTAACATGGATGGTAAGTGATAGTAGTCAGTTCAGCTGCTTGTTTGTCGATATGCCGTAGTATTTTTGTGTTCAGATAGAAAATCTCAGAATTTTATGCAGTTATTGCAGCTTTCGTTACAAGTCTAAGAATCTCATCTTCATATCACATCATCTTTCTTCTTCCATGTAATCCCTGTGAAATGGATAATATTTTTTGACACAATTATATCCTATGAGGCAGCATACACTCCCCCCCTAGAATCTTCCAAGAGAACAGGCAAGATATATAGATTATGAACTGACAAAGGATAAGATTTACTGGGGCTAATTCTATTGGGAAAATCACTATGAGGTCATAAAGAAGAAAAATAATTATCAAAAAGTCTCACAATAAGTGAGTATCTCTGATGTAGAAAATAACAGTAAATCTATATTGTTCATTTATTTCTAGGACTCTTTGGTGATTATATTCTTTTTTTGGGGCTTGAGTAATTTTCTTAATTCTATTTTATCATAGAAACAAAAATATTTACTTGAACATTAAATGTGGATGAGTTTAGATGAAGTGAATGTTGATTTGCTTTATATTTTACTTGGACTCAGCCATTGTTTGTTCCCTTTGATGGCAGGTGGTTGATTCTCTGGTTCCTCTGGCTGAGATGTTTCAGTATGTGAGTACGCTGAGGGGGATGACAAAGGGACGTGCGTCTTACACAATGCAATTAGCCAAGTTTGATGTCGTGCCTCAGCACATCCAAAACCAACTCTCCTCTAAGGAGCAAGAAGTTGCCGCTTAATGTATTTATTCCTGTCTCCTCCTCACAAGGAACATTTTGCCCACAACAATTGTATTTTGTCCAATAGTTAAAGTTTTTTGTTTTTATTTATTTTTTTCATTGTCATTTTTCCTCTCCCAGTGTGAAGTTAGAAGACAATAGTGAAGTATATTTAATTTTGGTTGGTAAAAGGTACATTTTTTTCTTATAAAAAAATTAATAATTTAATACTTATAGTTTTAGTACAATGGTAATTTAGTTTTTAAATATTAACTCTATACGACTTAGTCTTAATTTACAAGAATAGATTGGTTTGGTCATAATTTAAAGCTATTTCCCTTTTGGTTTCTTTTTATAAGATAAATTTACTTATTTTTCACAAATCAAGAACTAGGCCATCTTCAAAATTACATCATTTTTTTCACAAATGTCTTGAGAGCTACTTCCCTCTCCAGGCCAACGCTTATTCGAAGGCTAAAATGCCCAAGTTCTAATGTTCAGAACTACAGGACATCTAGTAGAATAAATTTTTTTAATAGAAATAAAAATAAAAATTAGAATAAAATTAAATTAAAAATAAATTTTAAAATTTTTTTTAATAAAATAAAAATAAATATATAATTAATTTTTTTTTATAACTTCAATAAAATAATCTAAAACATTTTTTATAATTTATAAAATATTAAAATTATCTAAAAATCTTAAAATTAAAATAAAATAATCTAAAATAATTTATTTTTATTTCTATCATCTCAATTCTTAACTTTTTTTTTAATAACTTAAAATAACTTAAAATATTAAAAATAAAAATAAAAGACTAAATTAAAAAAAAAAAGTAAAAGACTTCTACTTCCCCATTAAGATTTTCCATATACCAGAAGTCCAAAACACCTCGATAGTCTGAAACTTCCTTAAATTTGCATCATGAAGCTTGGATACCCACCCACAAAAAAATATGATAGGAAGTTTCAAGGTTGGAACATATAACAGGCCAAGAATGGACAAAGAATGTTTCCTTTTTGCCGAACAAGATCAGAGTTTGAAGCACCTGAACTGTACTTAAATCACGAGAATTAACTTAACATTTCTTTATGGCAGAAATAAAAAGAACGAAAAACAAAAACCTTAACAATGCAAAACAGAAAGCTAACTAGTAAAATTCCAGGAGTATTTTGCTTTTCCTTTTTTCCTGATCCAATCTTCGTAAAATAAGTCACAGTGGAACTGGAACCAACCAAGGCTCTTATGCTATTCCAGCCAGATCACCTAATCTGGACAATTCCGGCACTGACCAGCTTTTGGATCTTGTTCATCACCATTGGATTCTTTGTATGTTCCTGGGCAGCTTTGGGATTTTCCTGGAAATCAATTAACACCTGCACATACAAGTACAACCCCAACTCTCATTAGCACAAAAGCTCATTCGTATCAGTTACACTGCAAAATTCAACAGTGGCAACGCATTCCTTGTTCTGTATTAGTGCCTTACCTGTCTCATAACAGGATCTTGAAGGATATTCTGTATCTCTGGGTCCTGCATTGCCTTGGCCTGCAAGCAAGATCACCACAAATTTTAAAACAATTTAATCGATGAGCTTCCCACTGTCATGGTTTCAGCTATAAATGTTTCAAAAAGGGGTAGCAGGGCATACCTGTCTCTCCTTCAATTCCTCAGGTGATAAATCCCCACGGCTGGCCTTGTTAATTTGTTCTACACATCTGAAACGTATACGAGATGAAAAAATTATTACTTTATTCTAATCTATATGCAGAATGCAAAATAGGTACTTGTGACCAGCACATGTAGCATCATCCACAGAGCAGTAATGAAGCTTAAGATAATTACCGTTTAATGCCATCAAGCAACTCCTGATTGTTAGGGTCATGTTTCAATCCCTCTTGGTATGTTTCCAACGCTTTGTCATATTCCTTGATGAAAAACTGTACGGCACCTTTTCTAGAATAGCCTTTTGAGAAGGTTGGATCAAGCTCAATGCATTTTTCTGCATCTTTCAAACCCTCAGGCATTGCGCCAAGTTTCGTGTAGCATGCAGCTCTGTTACTATATGTCTGAAACAAATAGAGTATTTTAACAGGTCAGAGACTGCATTTGCTGTAAAACACAATTATCTACCCTACTTAATAAACATATTATTACCTTAGGATCCTTAGGGTTCCTTCTTAAAGATTCTGTGTAACACTTCACAGCCTCAGGATATTTTTGCTGCTTGAAGAATTCATTACCTGCACGTTGACGAAAGGGGTAAATACATGGCTAAAAGAATCCCTTTCCACATGAAGCAAACATTATTACAATAAAAAGGATGTTACCTTTTTCACGCTCCTCATCAGCCAGTTTTGGATCAAAGTATTCTTGCTGTTCAAGTTCTTTCTTAGCTTTTTCAGCTTCATTCAGTTTCTTCAATGTCTCAGGATTGCGATGCTCTGTAAGTGCTTTATGGAAAGTCTCAATGGCAGGTTCATAATCCTTTGAGCATTTTGCCATTTTAATCAAGGCAGTTCCCTTCCTTGTCAAAGCTCTTGCTATCATCTTGAAGTCTGATCTCAGTTCTCTTCCCCTTTCAACAGCCTTGTCACAATCTTTAATGCATTCTTCGAACTGGAAAAATGCTCAGCATTTGAAGACTAGTTGTTAGAACACCTAATGCACAAACCTAGCCTGATATCAAATGAATGCTATATAATACTCCTCGACTCCAAAATGTAAAAGCTAGTTGGGGGTTGATTTTGATTATAAATGTAAATCCTCAATCCACTTTGTCTTCATATTGTCTATTTTTTTACTAAACTAATTTACCTAACTTATACACTATAAACTGATTATATAAGGATATTTTAAAGAAATCATGTCAAATTTGTTATCATTAATTAATTTATCTAACTTTCTTGATCTTCCCAAATTAAGTTTAATTAAGTAGCTCTTAAACTAGTATAAAAGAACACACGTGCATAACTCCAGAACCAAATGTCATCACCCTAGAGCAAATTCGAGCGATTTTATCTCTCAAATCCACAATAACCTTGGTTACTAAGGCAATATTTACAACTCACATTATCTGATTAGAGGCCACTATATCACCCTTATACCATCTTCCCTCGTGTAAGAGTTTAAGAGTTTGTATAAACATCCTTAAATTTAACAGGTTGTGACCTTCTTATAAATTGAGGCCAAACTAAAGCAATATGCAAGCCACGGCATTTAACATTGAATTGGAATGAATTGCGTTCAATCAAATAACTATAAGCTAACTGACTTACATTTCCCATTTCCAAGTACACAGCAGCACGGTTTGTGAGAAACGATATATCTTCATCATCCAATTCCAAAGCCTTTGAGTAATGTTGAATTGCTGTTTCAAAATCCTTCTTCTTGTAAGCCGCATTACCAGCCTCCTTTTCTCTCTGAGCCTGAGCCTTCCTCTCATTTGCTTCCTTCTCCTCGCCTGTCACTTCCATAGGCTCCGGTTCAGGCTCCGGCTGCTTCTTCTCTTCCTTCGTAGGCTCCGCTTCAGCAGCTCTCTTCCTCTCTTGGGGCGGAGAAGAAGGTGAAGACTCCGGCACATCAGCGTCGTCCGTTGGGGTACGAATCTTGAGATTGAGCAAAACCCCAAGAGCTTGCATGATTCTTTGATCCCTCAAATACATGTTCAAATTATTGGGATTTTTCTGAATATCCTGCATCATGTTCACGAAATCAGGTTGTTGAAGATAGGCTCTAGTGGTAGGGTCAGCAGTAAGCCTTGCCCACATCTCAGGTCCAGCGAAAGCCTCTCCGAAAGGATTGTCCGGACTTGGCGTCGAACGAGACCTCGAAGAAGAAGCCGCCGCCGCCGCCGCCTTCTTTGCATCAGCCAAGCCTGATTTAAGAGGTTCATTATTGGGGTCGATCTCAAGGCCCTTGTTGTAAGCAGAAATAGCCTCATCATGTTGGCCGAGACCAAGATGAGCAGCGCCGAGACGACTGTAACCCTTAGACCAATCGGCCTTGAGCTCGACGGTCTTCTTGGCGTCGGCTAAGGCTTCGGAATATTTGTGAAGGGAAGCATAAGCAGCGGATCGATTGGAATAGAGGACATGGTTATCGGGGGCAAGAGCGATGGCGTCGGAGAAGTGACGGATGGCGGCGGAGAAATCACCGGAAGAGAAAGCTGCATTACCTTTAGCCTTGGCTTCGTCGGCCATTATTAGAAGATGATGAAGATATGATGACAATGGCGTTTGAGGGATTCGATTGGAATTAAGGAAGAAGGGAACGATATATAACCAGAGACAGTGGGAACGGGAAATTGCCAGGAGGAGACTTCTGGCTAAGTAGTGGAGGTTCTCGAAGATTTTCCTGAAAATACGCATTTTCTTTTTTAGGACTCCGGAAGATTCCAGAAGGTTATGGATGTTGGTATGAATTGTATGTTGTTAGTCAAGACTTCTAGTTTTATTTTTTAATTTTAATCCATATGTAATTTTTTTGGGCCAACACCCATAAGTAAAATTTATTAATAAATATACTTCATCTACTTAAATTTATGTAACAAAGATGCTATGTTATCTAAATGAATATATGATTCAATATATATGATTCAATATGAACATTATCAAATATATATAGGATTCAATATAAATGGAATCTAGAAAAATATTATTTATATATTGCAAAGAGATTTTTTAATTTTTATAAATAAATTTAAAAAAGAAAAAAATAATATTTATGAATTTAAAAAATATAATGAACAAATTTTAATTAATTATCCATTATTAATAGACACTTCAAAAAGTTATACATTTCAATTAAAAATGTTTTTGCCAATGTGATTTTTATATCATTTGAATTAAAAATTATGGAAGGAGGTGCGGGTATTTTCATATTTAATTATAAAAATTATGGAAAATATATTCTTTGCCCTCATAATTTCAGCCATCTCTATACTTTTTTAATATATTCGTTATTATAATTTTATTTTGTTAAAAGGTTAGTCCTCAGTTTCCTATTTCATGATGTGGCAAATAGAGTTGACTTGGCACTTAGAGGGTTGATTATTTGCTGAGATGGATCAACACATGGCAAAATGAATAACCGGACTGTTTTATTTTAATGGAACCCGTTAACAACTTTCCATCAAGGTCGATTTGTTTGGATTACTGTCGTGAAAAGTAATTTTTATTTTAATTGATTTTTACATACTGAAAAAGTTAAATAATATCCCAGGCTAAATATTTGTAGGCAAGAAACACGGTCATTTTTTCTTATGTTAAATATTGTTCTCTTCCTTTTTCCAAGTATTATCTCTCAATCTCTCTCATCTCTCTAACTCAACTCATCCCTACATGCAGCTCTATCTTGTAATTTTGTATGGAAAGCCCTCCTCTTAATGTTATTATTTTCTTGTAATTTGTATGGAAAGCCCTCCTTTTAATGTTATTATTTTTATGTGTTGGTAATAGACTTGATTTTTACATGCATTTGATGGAGCTATGTAGAATTAGGGTATATTTAAATAAGAGTTTAAAAAATAATTTTTAAGTAGCTTTTAAAAAAGAGTTTTTAGAGAAGAGTTTATAAAAAAAATAGTTATAATAAATAAATATTTAGATAATTATTATCAGAAATACTTTTATAATTATAAAAATATCAGAAATTGTATAATTTTATTAAATATTTTATAAAAGAGAGAGGGTAAATAAGAGATATAAGAGAGGAGAGATGGTGAAGAAGATAGAAGATAGAGGAGAGAGAGTGGGGAAAAGAGGGGAGAATGATGTGAAAAAATAAGGGTAAAATAATAATTGAGTAGTCTATAAACTATTTTACTGTTCTGTAAACTAGTTTCAGTAGCTTATTTAAATAAAATCTTAATTTTAAACCATAATTTAATCTAAAAATTCTTTTAAATAAATATAACTGTTTTATTTTAAATTTTTTTAAAAATAAAGTTTAGACTCTTTTAAAACATTAATTTTAAATTATCAAATGCTGATGAAGAGTCGGGAGATGAGACGAGTTCAATAGGATTGCCGCTGATATTCTATTTATTATTGATCTATTAATTGAATTTAGGCATATTTCATAGGTTCGGAGATTCAAAATTTAAAAAACTTCATTCATGGGAATTTATTAGATGCTGATACAATAAAAGAAATATTATCGTTTATAAGGGACTCAAAATTTAAATATTTATGATAATAGACAAATAGACCATTATTTTAAGAGCATTCTTTATTATTAATTAATTTTAACCGTGATACATAAATTATGCTAGACAAATATGTTATTATCATAGAAATTCCAAGAGTTTGTGTTTGTTTTGATTAGCGAATATGACTTTTATGAGTTAATTAGTAGATATTTATATATTATTTAGAATTACAATTTTAATTTGGTCCTAATATTTAGGCAAATAAATTTTTTTGTTAATATTCATAGCAACTGATTTTTTAATTTTTTTCTTCATCAGTTCCAATGGTAATTGAGCATTTCCATGGCATTAGACTCGTCAATTTTGTCTTCATCACTTCCAATAGTAATATATAATAAATAATTAACATTTTATTGACTTATTGAATTAATATTGACTTAGTTTGCAAGAAACATTTTATGAATTTACTCTTTAATTTCATCTTGATGTAATTAATAATTAGCAATTAATTTAACACTTATTTAATTTTTACAAAAAAAAATCCGTTGAACAGAATTTGCCTTCTAATTTACTTTAATTTATTACTCTCTCTATTTTTTATTATAAGAAAAACTTTTTGTATATGACGTGTTTGTATTTATGAGAGACACTTAATAGTTGTCTCACTTTTATCTTATAAACTTCCAATATTAATTTCACGCTCTCTCCACCACACCTTCTCTCTCTTCCACATATATTTTGTTTCTAGTAATTTATTCATTATTTCTCTTACACTCTCTCCCCATAAATAAGGCTATTTTTAGAAAAAAAATTTACATTTTCAACATATTTATTATTATGTTTAACTCATTTTAAATACTTTTTTATTAAAAAGATTCGGTTAAATGTTTCCATAAAAAAGAACGGAATGTTATACAAATAAGAAAGTGAGAGAGTAGAAAGAATAACAAAACAAGATTTAGAGATGAGAGAAATAGAAGGACAAGAGAGAATTCCTCATATGTTTGTATATTCACTTGTCCAAATGCCTTCTACATAGCCACTATTTATAGGCCACAACCATTAAAGATTAAACATAAGGTTATAAAGGATTAAAGATGAATAAAATACCATTAACCACAAGAAACCCCTCTCAAGTCATTCATTGAGGAAGTTATAGTTTTGTGGCATAAAGGCAAGAAGGAATCCTAAGAGGAATCCCAAGAGGTAGAATGGACATCTACATGTACAATAATATTTGCAACACTCCCCCTTGGATGTCCATGACAGATATTGTGCATCATTAAAACCTTACTAGGAAAAATTCATTAGGACAAAAACCTAGTGAAGGAAAAAGAATACACAATATTTATTTAGGTTGCCTTATCAAAAACATTTTTAGGAAAACCCAGTGAAAAACAAAATTCTTAAAATGAAGAGTATATCAAATACTTATTTACTCCCCCTGATGACGTTGTCAATTTATGTCTTTGAATCTGTGCATTCCAATACCATACACGAACTTCTCAAATGGCTTAGTTGGTAGTGTCTTGGTAAACAAATCTACAAGGTTGTCACATGATCGAATTTGCTGAACATCTATATCACCATTCTTCATAAGATCATGAGTGAAAAAGAATTTTGGAGAAATATGCTTTGTTCTATCTCCTTTGATATATCCTCCTTTCAATTGAGCTATACATGTTATATTATCTTCATATAATACTGTTAGAATCTCTTGTTCTGGAAGTAGACCACTCATTCTTTGGATATGTTGAATTACTAACCTTAGCTAAACACATTCTCGATTTGCTTCATGAACTGCAATGATTTCTGCATAATTTGATGAGGTAGCTGATAAAGTTTGTTTTATCGAACGTTAAGATATAGCTGTACCTCCACAAGTAAATAAATATCCTGTCTGAGATCTACCTTTATGTGGATCTGATAAAAATCCTGCATCTGCATAACCAATCAATTGTGATCCAGATTCATTAGAATAAAATAATCCCATATCAATTGTCCCTCGAAGGTATCGAAATATATGTTTAACTCCATTCCAATGTCTTCTTGTTGGAAAAAAACTAAATCTTGCCAATAAACTTACAGCAAATGCAATATCAGATCGTGTTGAATTAGCAAGATATATTAGTGCCCCTATAGCACTAAGATATGGTACTTCTGGACCAAGAAGTTCTTCATTTTCCTCTTGAGGGCGAAAAGGATCTTTTTTTTTAACTAGAGATCTCACAACCATTGGAGTAGTTAATGGATGTGCTTTCTCCATATAAAATTGCTTTAATATTTTTTCAATATAAGCTGATTGATGAAGAAAAACTCCATTTGTTAAGTGCTTGATTTGTTAACCGAGATAAAACTTTGTTTTTCCAAGATCTTTCATTTCAAATTCTCTCTTTAAACAATCTATTGCCTTTTGAAGCTCTTCAGGAGTTCCAATTATATTCAAGTCATCCACATAGACAGCAATTATAACAAATTCTGATATATTCCTTTTTATAAAAACACATGGGCTAATTGAGTCTTTTTATAGTCTGCTTTCAACAAATATTCACTTAGACGGTTGTACCACATTCTTCCAGATTGTTTTAATCCGTATAAGGATTTATGCAAACGAATTGCATAATTTTCTCCAATATTCTTACATGCTTCAGGCAATTTAAATCCTTCAGGGATTTTCATATAAATTTCAGTATCTAAAGAACCATATAAGTATGCTGTAACAACATCCATTAGACGCATATCGAGTCTTTCATGCACTGCCAGACTGATTAGATATCTGAAAGTAATTGTATCCACCACAGGAGAATATGTTTCTTCATAATCAATGTCAGGTCTTTGCGAAAAGCCTTGTGCCACAAGTCGTGCTTTATATCTAACAACCTCATTTTTCTCATTTTGTTTTCACACAAAAACCCATCTATATCCAACTGGTTTAACACCATTTGGTATTTGGACTACAGGTCCAAAAACTTCACGTTTTGAAAGTGAATTCAATTCTGCTTGAATTGCGTCTTTCCATTTTGGCCAATCATTTCTATGTCTACATTCTTCAACTGACCTAGGTTCAAGATCATCACTTTGATTAGTTATTTCAAGAGCAACATTGTATGAAAAAATATCGTCGACGACTATATTTTCTTGGTTTCACCTTTTTCCCGTAGTGACATAACTTATCGAGATCTCTTCATTATTTTCAGGTACTTGGACCTCTTCTGGGGTCTTTTGATTTGTTATGTTCTGGGTATCTCCTATAAGATCAGTCTCCTCAATTTGACCATCTTGATTGTTTATTCTTTTCTTTCTAGGATTTTTATCTTTGGAACCGATTGGTCTACCACGCTTCAAACGTGGTTTACTTTCATTTGCACGTGCTACTTGTCCTGCTGGGACATCAATTCGAATTAGAGTATTTTCAGCTGGAATATGAGATTTAATAATTCTCTTGGGGTCAGTAAATGTATATGGCAGTTGATTTGCAATATTTTGCAAATAAATTATTTTTTGAACTTCAAGCTCACATATTTGTGTTCGAGGATCTAAATGAGACAATGATAATGCTTTCTATGTGATTTCTTTATCCAGCTGCTTATTATCTCCCCCTAATGTTGGAAAATTTGTTTCATCAAAATGACAATCATCGAAATGTGCCGTAAACAAATCTCCCGTTAACGGTTCTAAATACTTGATTATGGAAGGAGATTCATAACCAACATATATCCCTAACCTTCTCTGAGGTCCCATCTTTGTGCGTTGTGGTGGAGCAATTGGGACAAATACCGCACATCCAAAAATTCTAAGATGAGAAATATTTGGCTCCTGACCAAAAGCCAATTGTAATAGGGAGAATTTATGATAACTTGTTGGCCTGATGCGTATAATTATTGATGCATGTAAAATTGCATGTCCCCAAGCTGAAATGGGAAGTTTTGTTCTCATGAGTATTGGTCTAGCAATCAATTGGAGGCGTTTAATTAATGATTCTGCTAAACCATTTTGAGTGTGGATATGAGCAACAGATTTTTCCACTATTATTCCAGTTGCCATGCAATAATCATTAAACTTTTGTGAAATTGTCTTAATTGCATATTCTGGAAATTGTGCTCTTAATCGAATTATTTAAGCAAGTAATCTAGCAAATGCTAAATTACGTGTAGATAACAAGCACACATGTGACCATATTGTAGATGCATCTATTAAAGCCATAAAATATCTAAATGGTCCACATGGTGGATGAATAGGTCCACATATATCCCCTTGGATACGTTCTAGAAATGCAGGGGATTCTACCCCAACTTTTGTTAATGAATGTCTTGTAATTAGTTTGCCTTGAGAACAAGCAACACATGAAAAATCTTTAAATTGAAGAATCTCCTGGCTCTTCAATGGATGTCCATGTGAATTTTCAATAATCCTTCACATCATAGTTGATCCAGGATGGCCTAACCGGTCATGCCAAATAATAAATGTATTTTTATCAGTAAACTTCTGGTTTACTGTAGCATTTGTTTCAATTATACCAATATTTGTATAGTACAAACCAGAAGATAATGCAGGTATTTTTTCAAGAACACATTTTTCTCCATGTCTAACAATTGTAATATATAGGTATTCAATATTTTTCTCATCTATAGTCTCAATATGATACCCATTTCGGCGGATATCTTTAAAACTTAAGAAATTTTTTTGAGACTTAGAGGAATATAAAGCATCATTAATTACAAAATTTATCCCTTTGGGTAATATTATCATTGCTCTTCCAAAGCCTTCAATTAGTTTTGTATTACCCGCTATAGTATTGATGCTTGCACCATTCATTGTCAAATGAGAAAAATATTTTTTATCTTTAAGTATGGTATGTGTTGTAGCACTATCTATGAGACATATATCTTCATTCTTGTGCCCAATAAAAGAGAGAGGAACATCCATATTCTTCATCAAAAGAAAATAAATGTATCAAAATATATTATTAGCAATAATGCTCTTAAAAGAAGAAAATAAAAGTAAACATAAATAAAGCATAAAGTATAACTAAATTAAGATGAAATATAGATAAAACATAGACTAAATTTGTTTCTCTAATCATGATTCTCAAAAAAATCAGCCACTTCTAAGTGTGCCATAGCATCAAGGTCATCATATAGCTCATTGGTATCATCATTCTTGTATGCAAAATTTGCCTCAACATCATCATTTTGGAAAGTCATATTTGCTTCTATGTTCTTTGAATTCTTTTTTATGGAGGCTTGATAAAGCTTTGCCAGATGCTCAGGCGTACGACAGGTACGCGACTAATGCCCTTTCATCTCACACCTATAACATAAATTTTCCACAGTTTTTGAGGGACCACCCTTGTCTTTTTTCTGCCCTTCATTATATTTCTTCTTTTGGTGGGTATTTGGATTATAATTACTTCCACCACCATGATGACGGTAATTGCCACGTCCCTTACCACGGCCACGACCGCGACCACGACTATGGGCATGAAAATCAATGCGTTCAGTCACATTCGCTTCAGGGAATGGAGTTGATCCAGTGGGACGGATCTCATGATTTTTCATTAACAACTCATTATTTTGTTCAGCCACAAGAAGACATGAGATTAGTTCAGAATACTTTTTAAAACCTTTTTCACGGTATTGCTGCTGCAGGAGCACATTTGAAGTATGAAAGGTAGAAAAAGTTTTTTCTAATAAGTCCTCATCTGTTATTTTCTCACCACACAATTTCAGTTGAGAACTTATTTTAAAAACAGCTGAATTATATTCAGATACAGATTTAAAGTCTTGTAGCCTCAAATGCAGCCATTCATAACGAGCTTTGGGCAAGATTACCGTCTTTTGGTGATCATATCGTTCTTTTAAATTGTTCCACAATTCTAACGGGTCTTTCACCGTTAGGTATTCAGCTTTTAGCCCTTCATGTAAATGGTGACAAAGGAAAATTATGGCCTTAGCCTTGTCTTGATTGCTTGCTTCATTTCTAGATAAAATAGCATTCCTTAGACTTTTGGTATCTAAGTGGATTTCAGCATCTAAAACCCAAGACAGATAATTTTTTCCCGAGATATCAAGAGCAGTAAACTCGAGTTTCGTCAGATTAGCCATGGATCGAACTAAAATAATAATAACAATTAGAATTCTGATAAAATTCATTAGAAAAATATGATAATAAAAACATAAATAAATAAACAATATATATTCAACATAAATATAAATTCAATAAAAGTAACAAAATATAAATGGTATAAATAAAAATAAAATAAATAACTATAAAATATATATAGTAACATATAAGCAATTAAATAAATAAAACAAAATAATGGAAACAACATAAATAATATAGAGAAAATAATACTACAATAGAAGTAACATAAATAAAATAAGCAATATAAATATAAATAAATATAACAAAATAAATTAAATAACATAAAAATACCATAAATAATATGTTACAATACATAGAATTAGAAATAACATAAATCAAATATATAAATAGTAATATAGTATAATTATTTCGTAATATAAATAAGTTAATATTATATAACTGTAGTAAATATATAATAATGCTAAGAATACAAAGAAGATAAATAAATCAATTGAAATATAAATTAAGAAATATATAGGGAGGGGGAATTGGAAATGAAAACAATATATAGAGAGAAGGAAAAATGTAAACAACACATATATGTAAATATATATAAATAGAGAATCAATAATAATATTGTATTAATATATCAAAAGAAGAAGAAAAATTAGAATAACACAATATTTTATATAAGAATAAAATACAATAAAGATGACCTACAGACACATATCTAACAACAAAAATTAAAATAGATATGAAAGAATAATAAATAACTGTATATAACAAATATATAAAAATAACATTTGTCCATAATAATTAAGTAAGATAATAATAGAAAATAAAACATATATAATAATTAGATAAAGAGAAAACTAATATCCTTTGTACATAATTGAACATAATAGTATATGAATTAATAAGGAGTTCATACCTTAAATTTTTCAGAGCAATGTCGTGCTGATAACGTGTTATAAAAATAAGAAAGTAAGATAGTAGAAAGAATAACAAAACAAGATTTAGAGATGAGAGAAATAGAAGGACAAGAGAGAATTCCTCATATGCTTGTATATTTACTTGTCCAAATGCCTTCTACATAGCCACTATTTATAGGCCACAACCATTAAAGATTAAACATAAGGTTATAAAGGATTAAAGATGAATAAAATACCATTAACTACAAGAAACCCTTCTCAAGTCATTCATTGAGGAAGTTATAGTTTTATGGCATAAAGGCAAGAAGGAATCCCAAGAGGTAGAATGAACATCCACATGTACAATAATATTTGCAACACAGAACGAGTAATTATTAACTTAGTTAATATTTGATTATTTTGTTATTTAACGTGCATTAAAGATGGTGGTGGTATGATACATATTGTCTTGGTTTTCAAGAAACATAGGCAATAAATTAAGTCAATACATTATTTAATGTTTCAATATATAATATCTCAGCCTAACTTTTTTTATATGGCTACTTGACAATGTCAAATTAGAGTATTGTGATATCCATCTGAAAAAAAATGCTTTTAGAAGTATTTTTTATATTTATATAGACTCAAACTTAAGAGCTTATGCACAAGCAATTAAAGCCCCTTTTACTTGGATGAATGTCTTTTGGTATCTTAGCCCTAATACTTGTGGGCAAGAAGTGTGGTCATTTTCCTCATTTTTCTTATACTGAACTGATGTGAAAGTGGGAACAAGGAAAAGGGCAGAGGGAGAAGGGAAGAAATAGAGAAGTTAAGAATGTAAGAAATTTAATTCATTTAATAATCAAATCTAAGGAATAAGTAAGAACTCTAACTCTGTTTATAGAGCTCTAAAAATAATACAAATAATAATAATTTAAAATTTAAATCCATATATAAATTTAAATCTAAATCTTGATAAATCTCTAATTAATAATAACACTCAAATCATAATAAAACCTTAAGTAAATATAATTGTACGATAATCCACCTATTTAATTAGATCATGTTTCATCATTCCTCTCGGCACCGTTGAAAGAACTATCCACCGGAGAGGCAGATAGCTGGTAGCCGCTCAGGAAAGCAGAGTCAATGTGGCAAAAATTTTCTTCGGTGATCCATGTGGCATCTTGTGTCTGAGTGACCTTTCCAACGAACGAGGTAGCTGTAGACAGGGCCTCTGGGTGTCAAGATAGTCTGTTCGTCCATGATAGCATCAATGACTTCGACTGGTGGTGTAACAGTGGGTAGCGGAGAGGCTAGAGCTTGGAGTGGCTAGGTACCTATAGAATCATCAGAATATAAAGGGGCAGCTCGAAAGTGACCCAGTAAGGAACAAGATCCTCAACATTAAATATTGGACTAATAGACATATTTGGATGTATATCTAATAAGTATGCATTAGGCGATTTCTAGTGATACGAAAGGAGCCAGAAGCACGAGCATGTAATTTATTGAAAGGTATATTTGGGAAGCACTATAGGCATATGCACGCCATAACATAGTCTCCAACCTCAAACTCCTGGTGGCAGCAATGGGTGTTGGCATAATTTCTTGAACGGTCTCTTCAGGAAAAGCTATGGGTGTATGCACATCATAATGTAGCCTCTAACCTCAAACTCTTGGTGGCGGTGATGGGTGTTGGCAGCTAGCTTATATTCTTCGTTATTCAATGTTAACTTACGCCTAACCTCAGCATAAAGGGCACGAAGGCGATGGCCAAAGGCTTCTGTGGACTTAAAAGTGCGGGTAGAAAATGGGACAGGCATAAGGTCAACAGGCTGTTTTAGATTGTATCCAAGGACAATTTGGAACGGGCTCTTACTAGTGGACCGGTTGACTGCGTTATTATAAGCAAACTTTACAGTAGGCAAGACTAGATCCCAGTTTCCAGGCTTATCACCGATTAAGCTTCTCAACAGGTCACATATACTACGATTGGTCACCTCAGTTTGACCATTGGTTTACGGGTTAAAGGCGAAAGAGAACTTTGTCGAAGAGCTTCCATAGGTTCTTCTAGAAGTAGCTCAAAAACTTGATATCCCTATCCGAAACTATGGTAGAAGGTAACCTATAAAGGCGTATGATCTCTCAGAAGAATAGCTTCGCAAGATGGAAAGCATCGGTGGTCTTGCTACATGGAACAAAGTGATCAATCTTCAAAAACTTATCAAGAACAACTAGAATAAAGTCATGTCCTCTCACTGGTTTTGGCAAAACTAGGACGAAATCCATGCTAACGTCTTTCTGAGGTGCCTCCGAGATAGGCAAGGGAATATACCAAAAGGTGTTCTACTTCTTTGCTTTAGCAGTGTGGCATGTACAACATTGGGAGAGAATCTAAGCTATATCACACTTAAGGGAGGGCCAATAAAACCTATATTCTACAATAGCAGTGGTCTTTTGGATGCCTAAGTGTCCAGCCAAGCCTTCAGCATATAGCTCCCAAACAAGGAAATCTCTTATTGAGTGCGGGGAATACACAACCTAGATCCTTGCAAGAGATACCCATCATCGACTAAGAAGTTGTTATGTTCATGACGGTTTCCAGAACTAAAGTCTTAGTAGATAATTCCAAAATCATGGTATGAGGGATATTCATCTTTCAGTCGTTCAAATCCCACGACACTAACAGTCATATTATGGAGAACATGCACTCTCCTTCTCAGAGGTCGGCTACCTTATTCTCGACCCAAGCACGATACTTGACCATAAACGTAAATTCATGAATGAACACGATCCACTTAGCATGCTTGAAGTTTAGGTACAGTTGAGAGCTAATGAACTTGAGAGCCTGGTGGTCCAAGTCTAGAACAAACTGTTGAGGTAGGAGATAGTACTTCCAATGTTCTAGTGACCGGACAATGGCGTAGAATTCCTTGTCATATGTGGAGTACTTCTACTTCTTCTCATTCAGCTTTTCCCTGAAAAAAGCTACAAGGTGACTCTCTTGACTAATAATCCCACTTATTCCTACACTTGAGGCATCACATGCAACCTCGAAGCACTCATTGAAGTCAGGTAATGTGAGCACCGGAGCACAAGACAACTTGTCCTTCATGGCTTGGAAGGCCTTCGACATTGCGGGGTCCAACTAAACTTGTCCTTCTTTATGCAATTTGTGATAGGAGTCATGATAGTGCTAAAGTCCCGTATAAAGCGCCTGTAAAAGGATGCTAAGCCATGAAAGCTTCGTGCCTCTTGTAGGGACTTTGGTTTAGACCACTCTTGAATGGTTCTAATCTTCTCAAGGTAAGCAGATAAACCCTCTTCTGAAACATAAAATCTAACAAAAATGACCCGATTCTGTAGGAAGGAACATTTAGGCAGGTTAACGTAGAACTTTTCCTTCCAAAGAGTAAGTAGAACCTACTGGTGGTGGCTCAAGTGGTTGGCTCTAAACTTGCTGAAGACTAAGATGTCATCAAAATAAACGACCAAGAATTTTCCTAAGTAGGGTAGCAAGATGTTGGTCATAACTCTCACAAAGGTGCTATGGGCATTAGTTAAGCCGAATGGCACAACCAACCACTCATACAATCCATCTTGGGTTTTGAATCCATTTTCCATTTGTCTCCTAGACTAATCCAAACCTGATGGTAGCTGCTATGGATGTCAAGTTTAGAAAACCAAGTGGAACTAGACACCAAGTCAAGCATGTCGTCGAGTCTTGGTATAGGGAACTGGTACTTGACAGTGATTTTGTTAATAGCTCAGCTGTCAGCACATATTCTCTAAGACCAATCTTTCTTGGGGGTCAATAGGGTAGTGTAGCACGGGGATGAGGGTATGCTAGACATAACCTTTCTCAAATAACCCATTGACTTGTCGGTTAAGTTCTTCCCTATTCTTTGGATTCATCCTGTAGTGTGGCAAATTAAGGAGATGTGAGCCAGGAATCAAGTCAATTGCATGTTGAATGTCCCTCATAGGTGTTAGCTCATGGGGTAGTTCCTCGGATTCTACATCCTTAAACTCATTTAATAGGCGGGACATGTCCTCAGGTAGATTTGTTGCTGCTACTGTGGGTGGGGTAGTGACCCTGGATACAATGGTGAGCATGAGGTTAACATTCTTACTTTCTTGCACAAACTGCTTCTCCATCAACAGATGAAGGTTATGGCATTTAGGGGTAGCCGCCTTTGTGGTGGGAGAGCTTTTTTCCTTGGGCTCAGGCTTAGTAGGGCGTAACATGATGGCCTTGCCTTCATGCTTAAACATGTGGGTGTTTGCTTGGCCCTGAATAGTAATATCATGGTCATAGAGCCAAGGGTGTCCTGATAGGATGTGAGAAACATCCATGGGAATGACGATGTAGAGGACCTTTACCTAGCAATCGCCTAAACAAAGGGGTACATGGCACTGTTGGGTGATCGGTAGAGAGGTATTATCGACCCAAGCAACTTGAAAAGGCTTGGTGATCTGGTTTATGTCCTAGGTGCAACACTGTGGTTGGGTATTATAGTTCTTTCCCTCCCGCTATCGATGACTAGCTTTCTAGACTTCTCGCCGCATTTCACAAATGTGTGAAAGATACTTTTCCTTTTTCACGAATCATCAGGCGAAGTGATGGTTATGAGGATCGCATGACACCAAGACATCTTAAAGGAATTTCATCTGCTTCATTCACATCAGAGGGATTTGAAAGAGCACGATTTAAATTTTAAATAACCAAAAATTATATTAACCCTATAATTAAAAACCAAATTACATATAATTATTAGTATGGAATTAAAAGGGGCTGGTCATAAAAATAATGTGTTAAATTTGGTGGGTATAGGATTACACAGGAGAGAACTTGACATCTCAGAATCTGTATGCTGTGATTCTTGGGGACAAAATGAAGCTAAAAGGAGGAAATGGAAAAGTAATAAACAGCAAACCCAACGACAGAATCTTCATCTATTACAGTGATCATAGAGGCCCCGGTGTTTTTGGTAATTAATTACTTCTCTAAATAATTCATCTTCTTCTTCACTTGTTAAATTCCTGTCGTGGAATTTATTGCCCAAAATACATTAAATTTGTTTTAGAACGGGGAATATATTTTAAATAAATGTAATTCATCTTTAATTATATACAACTTATATTTAACTGTATGTAAAATAGAAGATATTTATATATAGTTCAAGATATATCGTATATAGTTGAAGAAAAATTATACTTACTGAAGATGAATCACACCTGCTTAATCAATAGTCCTTATTATTTTTTGAAATAAATTTTGTAATGGGGGATTTTTTTTATCAATGTTCCCTTTTGATGGTTGTAAGGCTCAATGTATAGTTCTTGGCATTGATTATTGGATTGTATATTGTAGGGATGCCAAACATGCCCTACATCGATACAATGAACTTCATTGAAGTTCTGAAGAAAAAGAAGCACGCCTATCGGGGTTACAAGGAAATGGTAATTATTGAACATTAAACAACAAACGCATTTAAGTTCTGCAAAATCTGAATTGATGATTGGATGAATGAGGTTTAATTTGTGTAGGTGATTTATGTGGAAGCTTGTGAGAGTGGAAGCATATTCGAGGGAATTATGCCCAGAGACATCGATGTTTATGTGACAACAGTTTCAACTGCTCAAGAACTCAGTTTTGGAACTTATTGTTCAGGAATGGATCCTCCTCCTCCACCAGATTATCTCACTTGTTTAGGCGATTTGTTCAGTGTTGCTCGGATGGAAGATGCTGAATCTCACAATCTCAAAGCCGAAACACTTGGACAACAACATCAGACTGTAAGATCTTCATTTCTCTTACTCGTTAATCTGATAGAGATTTAGCAGCATATAATATTAAGTCCTACATTGAATAATATAAAATATTTAATAGAGTATATAAGTGAGTTGGTTCTCCTAACTCAAGAGTTAATTTTTTAGATAAGGATCTCCATCCTATTTAGATATCTATCATAATAACTGACAAACAAGACTCAACTTTTTTGTTCCTGTTCTTGTGTTCTGCAGGTAACAAAACGGACTTCGAATTTCAACAACTATGCACTTGGTTCACATGTGATGGAATATGGAGACACCAACATAAAAAGAGACAAGATTTATTTGTTCTTAGGTTTTGATCCTGCCTCTGTCAACTTACCTCCCTACAATGTCAAGCTCCAACCTTCAATGCAAGTCATTACGCAGAGAGACGCTGATATCTAGTTCCT
The DNA here is from genome assembly GCA_037074615.1 of Leucaena leucocephala. NCBI lineage: Eukaryota > Viridiplantae > Streptophyta > Magnoliopsida > Fabales > Fabaceae > Leucaena > Leucaena leucocephala. The sequence goes on from CM073570.1 coordinate 13,964,413, forward strand.
GCAAATGGTATGTCTATCCCTACTTTAGTCTAACTCTAAACAACGTACTAGGGCTTGTTTGTATTAACACTTTTTGCAAAAGTTAGTTTTATCTCAACTAATTTTGGCAAATTGAAATTGAGTTCAATGAAAGAGGCTAATCTTTCATAATATGGTAAACTAATATTTGAATCTTGATAGAAGAAATACCTATATTTAGTATCTAAACGTATTTAGATCATGATTGCCTCTAACAAGAAGATATTTAGGTTTATTAAAAAAAATGTGATTTATTATGTTTGAATAGACTTTTATTTTTTTAAAAAAATCAGTTTATCAAAAATTTATGTAAATAATATATTGAAATGTTAGTTTTTAAATATTCAAATCTGAATATGATACAACTCTCACATTTACTTTTAGGAAGACAGTTAAATGAATATCATTTTATTTAATTTCATAATTATGAATAATTATTAATTTTGATTAAGCAGAGTCAGTTAGTATGAGAATATGTCCATTAGTTTGTTAGAACTGTTAATCCTGAAAAGGATTTTTCTATTACTTTTATTCTCATCTAGTTATATCGTTGTTTTATAAATATGCTTGTAGCTTTTCTAGCTAGCATATCAGATCAATAATATTTAGAATATTTTAAGAGATTCTCCATTGGCTTACTGAGAGTGAGATTCTTGTTTTGAGTGAATCTATTAGAGTGTTCTTTATTTTTTCAGTTGACTCAAATTTATTGAGCGTACATACCAGAATAAAAGTCAAAAGTTAAAATAAATTATTTTAGCTACAACTTTGTACCCACAAGTAATGTAACTCCAAAATCATCCGAAAGAGGTCTAAATTGACTTTTTGAGTTGAGGAAGTCAGTTTGGGAGCCAAAAGCCATCCTAAACATGCACTAAATTCCTAACAGACTTGTTGCCATTTTTGTTAAAGTATAACAGATCACAACATGAACCAGAGAGTAAGACAGAGATGTTGAAGCAAATTAGAGAAACAGAGAAAGCATATATATAATAGTGTGGAATTGATTGGGATGTTCTTGTACGGACCAGATGTTCATCAGTACTGGAACAAGTGAGAGAACCTGGTTTGTCCCTTGTGGATGATTGGACATGTTTGAAAGCAATGGCCAGAGCATTTGAAACTGAGTGTGGTTCACTCACACAATATGGCATGAAGCACATGAGGGTATTCGCCAACATCTGTAACAGCGGTTTCTCTGCCGCGCCTTCGATTAGGCTTGCCTGGCCGCATGTGGTGGCTATGATGCAGGGGACATGCATCCAACAAACAGGGTTTATAGTGCTTCACTGATTCTTTCTAGTTTCTTTTTCCTGTTATAGAAGGTATGATTAAGATTACTGTACTTTGTATTATATATATATATATGATTAAGATTACTGTACTTTGTATTATATATATGTGTAGCCAGCTTTCTGGTTTTGTTTAGGAAGAAAATATATTAGTTTCTTAGTTAGTGGGTGAGAAGCTTAGTTTTGTTTTGATGTACTTTATATAATGGTTCGTGCTTGATTTAAAGAAGCATGTTGCCATATTTGAAAGGAAGTTTGGACTTGGTAATTAAAAGGGTATAAATACATGTGTGAAATTAAAAAAATTGATAGTTTCTTTCAGTTTTGTGATCCACACTTTTGCTTCTCTGTTTTGTTACCTTTAATTAGTTTAGTACTAGATCAACCGTTGAACTGGTTGAGATAGTATTTTAAGGATTGGTAATTGAACTGGTCATAAAAGATAATAGTATGTGTATAATTTTCTGTAGACAAAACCACATATTCTAAACATGCCAGAGATGCTTGATTTCAATTATATGAAATAACTGTAATAGAGGATTTTTAGTTTATTTGGGTCCTTTAACTACAATTTCCTTAGATGAATAAAAAGAACAACTTATAGAAAGCATTGAACATTGAACATAATTTGGACATACATTGAACATTGATCAATAAGATGATAATACAACGAGATCCTGTAAGGGAGTTCATGTGGCTAAAACAAAAAGCATTGAACATAATTTGGAAATACATGGAAATTTGGGTGCACTGTTGAATGTCCACTTAGCATTTTGGGCCTGGCACATTTCTGTTTGGGGTGCTAACAATACTACGAGTGTATTTGAATAAGATTTTAGAAATTGTCTTATGAAAAAAAAAACTTTTGAGCAACTTATAGAAAATGACTTTTGGAGAAGAGCTTATAAAAAAAGTTATTTTGAATAAATGAGTATTTGGATAGTTATTTCTAGCAGTACTTTTATTATTGGTAAATTGCGAAAAAGTGTATGAGTATTAAATGAGGAAAGATAATATATAAGAGGAGAGATGAGAGAAGGTGTAAGAAAAGAAAAGAGAGAGAGTGTAAGAAAAAGTAGGAGAGAATGTAAGAAAAAGTAGAGGTAATATAGTAATTGGTTAGTTTATAAACTCTTTTATTATTCCATAAGCTACTCTGATCAGTTTATCTGAAACCTTAATTTTAAACCATAGTTTAGTTCAAAAGTTCGTTTAAACAAATATGACTGTTTGTTTTAAAAATTTTCCAAACCTAAGTTTTACCCAAAAAGGCTTTTAAAACCATGGTTTCCACTTTTACCAAATAGGCCCTATATCAAATAAATTAAGCTCATTTGGAGCGTGTTTGATCACTGGAGAGTATCACTTTGTTATGGTTTTAGTCACAGTGCTTGGGGAGATATCTTAACTCCTGAGTATCTATATTACACCTGAGGGTAATAGACGGCTCACCCTACTCGACATTGGTATCACTTAGGAGGAAGGGAGACTTCGTCTTACCTTTAGATCGAGAGTGAGCTCAACTTCTTTCTAACAATTCATTTATAAAAAAATAAATTAATTAATCCCAAAGCCCAATTTCATGTAAAACTTATGCATCACATTATTCAAATCCCTCACATGATGAATTAAAATTTAAATTTTTATTAGAAGATGTATCTATATTTAGTGTTATAGTATCTCAAATGAGATTATTTTTAATAAAAAGATATCTATACTTAAAAAAAAATCTTCTATGTGTGTTGCCATAAATTACTTCATTGAAAGTTTGGTCCCAAAATAGAAAAACTTCATTGGAATCATTTCAATTTGAAGATAAAATTAATGTAGCCACATGTTATGGGCTGAAGAGAACATGAGTGTATAACTGTTCATATTGAACAAGAATGAAGACAAATTTAATGGAAGAATCGAGAATGGGAAAGCCCACTCCATTATGGCAAGGACAATAAACCATAACTTTTTTTTTTTTGGTTATTATCGCCTAAATCACATATTCTTGGTAATTATCACTTAAACCCTAGACTTTTAGTTATTATTACTGGAGCCACAGATTAATCTATCAAATGTGAATAAGGCTTAAATTCCAACAAGCACAAACTTCAAATTGCACAATCATGCATATACAGAATTTCAACGCCTATTTTGCCCCCTTTGTATTATCTATAAGCTAATAAACCTCATCATCTCATACAAAACAAAATCTTCAATTTACTGAGAAGAAACAGTGTCACATAATCCTTCCACAAGTAAATTTAGTGCCATCAAACTAGTGATGAAATTCTTTTAGATTTTTCATAAGGAATCGCTCTTTAAAGTTGTTAAAAAAAAATATAGGAAGATTACCCATATGTCCTAGATAAAAAAATTTAAATATAAATAGACGTTTAAAATTTTAATTATTTTTTTTAATATTTTATAAGTTTGACTTGAAAATAATATAACTTACTTGTAAATATAGAAGTCTGACTTATAACATAAATTATTAAATGTGACTTGTAAATATGTAATTTTGACTTGTAAATATGAATTTTAGAACATATGAATCACTTTCTTTAAAGAGTGATTTGCCTGTTTAATTTATAATGGGGGTAAATTCATCGCCCATCAAACTTGTGATGAAATCGTAATTGACTTGTCATAGGGAATCAATCCCTCTTTAAGATTGTTAGGAAAATTACCCATAACCCACCAGTAAGAAAATTAAATACAAAGAGATCCCAAAAAATCTACTTCCCCGTTTGCAAACACCCAATTCAATCCCTCTTAACGAGATGCAAGGGTCAAGTGAACATACACCAGTAACCATAGATATATACATACATGGAGTGAAAGTTCCTAAACTAGAATTTAGCAATTTATTGGTCTTAAAATGAAATTAAATTGTTCTCCTGATCTCAAGCTGTCATTATTAAAGTATTAAAAAAAATTGTTTAAGCTTACTATTTTAGTTTGCTGGTTGAAAGGAGGCTGGTTAGTTGCATTTGCCCTTTCACACCAACTAATATTGGTGGAGCAGCACCGATATGCATATAAAACAATTTAGATATTTCTACTCCTACTATTTTACTCTTAAAACTGTTACATCATTCCCAGTATTTGCATTAAAATAATAAAAATTAAAAATCAAAACTGAATATGAGCCTAGGGTTGAGTTGAGGCACATGAAAAGTTGATAATAGGACTATCTGTTTCTTATAAAATAATAAACATGTTTCATTGCAGGACCACTTGAAAGATATAATGCTGGTCTCTGTTATCTTAGGGAAAACCCAGATTAAAAAATAAATTAATAATTAATTGTAATTAGTGGGTGGTGATATATAGGCACATGATGATATATAGTAAAATTAAATTGACAAGTATTGATGGGTAAAATGAAGGAAGAGGGTAATGATTCCAAAGTGCAACGTGTCAAAATTTGGTTTGTTGTCATTTCTCAATCTTATAATGAGTGCTATAATTGGGAGTATTATATTGAAGCAGACACACAAACCAAAAGCTAGAATGCTACACTCTTTGGTGCTACTCACATGATTATATAATATTTTTTGTTTATTTCAATTAATTAATTAATTATGTGTGTGTTTGTTATTAACTATTAGTTCTCCCACATTTCATTTGCCAAACACATAATTAATATTGTAATATGATGCTCATTTGCATGTGTTTCCGTGCCAAATCAGTTGACCCTATCCCCATCACCAAGTTCACTCTCAAGTTTTTAATTTGACATATGATCATAAAGTATAACCAATAAAAAAAAGGAAAAAGAGGGGAAGAAAGAGAAAAATACTCCCTCCGGTACTAAGCCACCTTCTAAAACAGGTGGATGATTTTTATTGTAAGTTAAATGTTCAAAAGATCACCGGACTGTCTCGGTTAAGTTGGAAACCGACAACCTTGACACTTTTTTGGTCTGATTATATGTTTGAGCTGGAACTAGAATAACCAGTTTAAAATGATAAAAATGAGGTATTAATTAAGGTTTTTTTAATATTATCCCTGTTTAAAGTTATCAATCATAAGAGAGAATGTAATATATATAAATTTAAAATTTTTCATTTAAATATGACATAATTAAAAAATTTATTCTATTCTCAAATAAAATTAATCCATTAATCACTTCTCCTTTTTGGCAAGGTGACTGCATGAAGCTAGTACTCATTAGAGTTGGATTGAGTAACAAAAGACTGAATATTTTTGTAGTATTGGTCTGTTAAACCTAAAAAAAAGCTTCAAAACACATATAATATAAAATAATTGTTTTTCTCTTGAAATAAAATATTAACAATAAAAGGAATTTTTACACAGGCCATTCTTATAAATGTAAGCAGACTTTAGATGTTTATTATTTATTGGTTGTTATGATTAAGTAAAGAGGGTCTTGGTCAATAATTGCTACCACCAAATTAAATGAATACCACAAAATAAATTTCCTTAGTATATGTGAAATGTTGCTATGAAATTAGTTTCATTATAGTAATATAGAGAGAAAAGAGAGAAAATAATGAGAGAAAAATAATTAATCCTACATACATTTTAAAGGGGAAATGACATCGAAGGACCTCTTAAGATGTGAAATACAATAGTAGCCCCACATTTAGAGACCTAGGTCTTTAGCAAGTTTTGGTTTCAAATTTCTAAGGATCATTAAATTTTGCGAAGATTAGTTACAAATTGTTAAAAAAAATTGTAAATGGGGATAGAAACAATGGAAAATCAGGGGGAAATTCTCCATTGATTTTTTTTTGTGTGAGAATGATCGAAATTCTCATGTGTATAGAATTTACAAAATACTAATATTTTCTATATATAAAATTTTATCAAATAATTCTCACCAAGAATATTTTTAATGAGATTTTTTTTTTCAATTTTCTCAAGAAACAATAAACTAGTAAAATGGGCTATACTTGATTGGTGGAATTTGTGAAAGGCTACTGAATATTTCACAGGCCTTAAAAATCGACTGTCCATTTTATCAATTAAATAATGTTGCTTTTCATTTACAGTTTTTCATTCAAAATTTTAGGTCCTTTATTGTGTTGGTTCCTTTCAAGGTCCGTGGATGTCATCATTTCCCATATTTTAAAGCTCCTCCTTATCATAAAATTTTTTATAGTTTGGAGACAAAACAATTTTTCTTTAAAAAATTTTAAAATTACATTACCTTTTATCCATAAAATATCAAAATATCAAATCACTTTATATAGAAACTAACGAACAATAGAAAAAAGAAAAATATTTAAAAGATTTAGGCATTACAATATGTATTAGAGAATAGGGCACTAGAAGCCCATTGACTCAAAACAAAACATGAGCAAAACTATATATGATGCTCATTTGTTCTTCCCCCTCTTATCCTTTGTTTCTTTCTCTCTTCCAATTGTACAAGAACTTTAAGAGATCCAGATTCATTTCTACGTATGTGTCACTCTCTTTTAATTCCTACTTTACAAAAATTTAAACAATAAAAACACTTCAAAAATTCCTTACATGATCATTCTCTCAAATATGGATGGACTTGAGATGTTTTTGTATTGGTTGTTATAATGATTCCGAATAATTGTTTCCACGAAATTGAAAAGATACGAAAATTTCAGCACTATTATGTTTTTCTTGATCCCTTTCTATACATGTTGCTATGCAACAAGTTAGTTTGGTTTTCCAATTAATCATTTAGTGGCGTAAGTTATTCATCTGGGGGTCGATTTCTTTAGGTCAATTATGATCCCTAGTCCATGCATTGGGATGATTATTTTAATTTTAATTATGACTACTGTCTTATAAATTTTATTTACTATATTGATATCCTTATAGTGTATAAATAAAAACACATTCATTACAAGAATTAATTAGTGTGTATAGATAAAATTCTTCTTCTGGATAATTAGTTAGTGGAAGAAATAGTGGCACCCTTTGCAGCGTAAAGACACTCCATTTTGTTGATTCTGATAATCAGGTGGGGGATCTTTATATGTTACGTGTGCTTTGCGGATAATAATGACCCTATCAAATTTAGTTTTTGATTTACTTTAAATATAATAAACATGCTCAATGCCTTATGATTTTCTTTTCTTTTTCTTTTTGTTGTATATGACCATATGCTATCTGATATTCTTCCGGCCTTTAATATAAAATATAATTGAAGAGTTAATTTTATCCTAAATATACGATATATTTATTATATTTCTCAACTTTTACCTAAATTACCCCTATTGACATTCCCACAACAATAATAAAGTAAGAGAGGGATTGAGGGGGTTAAGGAAGATGATTAGGGTATTTTAAAAAAAATATGACATATTAACTAATTTATAACTAACTTCTTTAAAATCAAATTAATTAAATGGATCATATATTAAGGATTATATAGGTACTATACATTATGACAAATTTAAGAATTCTCATGTTTAATTATAAATATATATATATCTTTGGGTTAAACTGCATTCAGTGTTTAGAAGTATCTTTTTAGAACACACAGTATCCTAAGCTAAATTTTGGTGTATCCAGCACCTTAAAAGTATTTTTCTGATAGCATTCAATATTTTAAAATGATTTTTGATACAATTTTATTCTTAAAACATTTTTCTCAGTAGCAAAGTGTATTTTAAACTTATGACATTGAGTGCTAATAAAAAAATACTTCAAGGTATTAAATATAGTAAAATTATTTTAGAATACTGAGTGATAATAGAAAAATATCTTATGATACTAGATTAAAGCTAGCTAAATAGGTCATGGCCAATGCCCAATGCATATACCGAAGAATGAGCAAGCTAAATTTTGTAGCTCGTTGTCCAACTCTATTTAGGAAAAGCATGAGTCATTTCAAGCTTGGCAAGGTAGACTTGACTGCTCAAGTACTGATGCACTACCTATAATATTAGATAAGAAGACTCCAATCAAAATAGTGAGTACTATAAACAAATATTTTAAAGTATTGGATATATAAAAAATTAAAAAAAATTCAGAATATTAAATGCTACTTAACCCTGTATATTTCCCAAATTAATTTATTTGTACCCACTATATTTAAAACATGAACATGATACGACTTATGAAGTAAATTGAGTCCATTTCACTTAGCTACGCATGGATAAATTAGGAACATGAGTAAGAGAGAAAGAAGATGGTGACGTTAATTGAATGTGCAATGGAAATGAGAGACGAAAAATACACGGCAGGTATCTGGGAGGTGGGTAAGAGCATTTATTAACCAACAGAGTGAAATTTGCTCTACTTTTCAGCTGAAAAGAAACAAAAACCTCCAAATAAATTTCATCACGGGCATCAAATACATTTAATTCTAATCATTTTGTGAGACTGTGTGAAAGATTCATAAATCAGTGGAAATAGGTTTTGTGTTGCGCGTGTAAAGACTCGTACTTTCTCATCACCTCAACTCAACAACCGAACTCAAACACCAAAAGCCCACTCCTTTTCTTTTTGTTTCTTTCTGAAATTACCTGTCCCAATAATATATATACATATGTATATATGTGAGATTATATTTAGAGTTAGGGGGTGTTCATGGAATTTAGTTATCAACCCTAAACCCCAATTCCAACCTAAAGTTGGGTTGGACCATATTTGGTTCACATGACTGCTTGGACTAGTCTAGGACCTCAATTTTCTTTTCTTTTTTATATTTTTTATGGGAGACAAGATTTCAACTTGATAAACACAATTAAAACAATAAAAAAATACTTATAATCACATAAAACTCATCCCAAAGTATTAAAATTTAATTATAAATCCATAAGAATATCCAATAATAATTAAAAAAAAATAACATCCTAATTATAAAATATTAAAAAAAATTCACCTAACCCGACCAAAGCAAACCAAGTGGTTTAATCACTTGATCTACGATCTAGTCTAATCCGACCAATCAGATATGATCTAGTCTTATTTCATTATAGAATTTATTTGGACAAGATCAAATTGGACTGGATTACCGGGTTTTTGCACACCCCTATTTAGAGGTGTTTAATTAGGGTGGAGAATAAAAGGAATTGCTTAATTAAGCAGTGGATATATATAATTTGCTTTGAATGTAAAGAAGGTAACAAGTCGTATCTTTAGCTTTGATCTGCTGATGTACTCAGATGGCTCTCTTCTTCCTCATTTATAAATATACCCTCTCTCTGTTTAGCGTATACCCTACTTGTCCTCCTCTACCAATTGCCCTACCTTTACTTCTATACATCCCTTTTGTACGTGTTTGTGCGTCATTTGCTTCATTTTTTTCTGAGCTAACCTCAAAACTATCACCGCTTTACTCATCAAAACTTCTCTCCTATTTATCTCCACAACATAAAATCACATGAAATAAGCTGATCAAAACAAGCACTTAACATTCAGTAGAAGAGGCCAATACATAAGAAAAGATGCCTCACACACATAAAGAGAGCATGAGAAATTAAAATGACATGATGCGGAGAAGAGGTCGGACTTCCTATATATCAGATTAACTAAGATTAACCATTGTTCTGTAGGTAACTATCAAAAAGAATAAAATTTGCAATGAAAATTAAGAAAGTTCCATTGTAATTAAAACTAATTGGCGATGGATTCTGCAGCAAACAGGTGCCTTGGAAATAAAGGTGGCTACATGCTCATCGGTTGCATATAAATAACATTATCCGTTCAGGACTATATTTTAATTTATGTGAATAAAAAAGAAGTGGGAAAGGAAAGAAGGGGAGAATAATTTAACTGACAAGGTGTGAAGGATAAGCCAAAAATAATGGAGTTGAGTTGCCTGGGCACTCTTTTGGTGGGAGTGGAACGTGGGGAACCCTAAAAATAATGTGTCTCTATCCGCAATCATTTCACCTCCAATTCACTCTCTCTAACATTTTCATTCTCATTTAAATTATCATTCAATTCCTACTAAATTCATAGTTCCCAATCCAAAAAAAGCCTTCAAAAAATGGCAAAAATAACTTATGTTGGAAGAGTACGGTTGGGTCTAATAAAACGGTTAATCATTCACCACGTAGCGTATTAAGATTCAAATATTATTAAAAGTATTTACATTTAACATTCAATAGTATTTCAAATAGGATTACCTCTAATAGAATATCTATACTTAAGAAAAAAACTTATGTTCGAGGAGTAGTATTTGTTTTTTGAAAAAAAAATTAATCTAGATATCACATTTTATAGAATTTAATAAATAAGTCACATTATTTATGACTTATAAATAATAAAACTTGTTAGGATTTTTATATTATACTCTTCTCATCTTAAATATAGGAAGTAGATAATTAATATGAAGAAATTAAGATAGTTAAATTAGTTATTTATTAAAAAAATGTGTGTTAGATTTTCCTAAAGTTTATATCCCATTTAGTTATTTGTATGGGAAATTACTCATTTCATAAAAAAAAATCCCTTAATATGCAAAATTAATTGTGATAGTTTAAGAAAAATTATAAATTTATGATACAAAATATATTTAGATATTATATTTAGGGCTAAAATAAACTTCATATTAACTTTTATATTTAAAACAGAAAAAATATATATAGAATGACCTTAAGATACTTAATGTAACATATTGCTTTTCACACATTTAATTTATTGTGAAATTTAAGGAGTATACTTCATTGATATATTATAACTTCTAACAACATATTTAATTAGTGACGAAAACGTCAACTCTGAGTTGGTCATCATTTAAATTTTATATAATATTCTCTCCATTTTTTAAAGAGGATAAATAAATTAATTAATTATGATTAAATTTAACCTGACCCTCAAAAGATGAGTTCATATCATATACTCATTATTAATCTATCTAAATTAGTCAACTAACTCTTATATTAATTATAATTAATTGATTTATTTAACTTACAAATATAGTATATGACAAAATGCGTTTAGTTATAATTCAATATCAAGATATAAAACATAAAATTTATAACAAGTGATATTATTTATTATAAACAAAAAAATGGTATTGGTTATTCTTAAAGGAAAATCCCATAAAAATATCACTTAAATTTCAAAATCTCAAATTAATTTTATTTGGGAGAATTACTCAGAGGTCCTGATAATTTATTATAAAAAATTATGTGAAATCATCAAATAATTAAATAGTCCCAAAGGGCTTGATAGTAATAAATTCAATTTGTGCAATTATCAATTTACCCTTATGCACAAATGACAAATATTTGAGCACGCGATAACAATTTAAAGTGTCACAAATAATAATTAGAATGATAGATAATAATAACTTGAAGTAGTTCAAATGACACTGTGAGAATTTATTAACAATTTAATATGATACAAATGACAACTAGATGTTTTTATCGCATGGCCCCAGTTGTCATTTGTACTACTTCAAATTGTTATCATGTTTTTAATAACTTATCATTTGTACATAAGAGTATTTTGATAATTGTACAAGTCAAATTTATTATACCTAGTCTCTTGCGACTATTTAATTATTTGATAATTTTATAGTATTTTTTTATAACAAATTCTTGTTCACATGACCTCTGTGTAATTCTCTTGTTTTGTTTCTTACACTTCAATAGTTATTGATTACATTTGATAAAAAAAAATAACAACACATTTTTATAAGAATTTTTTATTTAGGATTTTGAAATTGAAGTGATATTTTTGTAGAATTTTCCTAATAAGACATGTCTAATTTTGAATAGATAATCATGAGATTCAAAAAGATGGATGGTTGATGATGGAGCAATGGTGCCAAAGCTCTAACTAAATTTGAGGGTTGCTATGTGATACTACATCCGAGAGCATGTTTATTAAAAATACGTTAATTTCACAACAAACAAACCAACGGGTTGATTTAGCGAAAGAGGTTGTTCCTCACAACACAAATTTAAATTTAAATTAAATCTTTACCAAAAAAATATATTTATTTAGTGTGTAACAGTATCTGGAATATTATAACCTTCTATATAAGAATACTTATTCTTACCACAAAAATAAATTTTAAAAGAAATTTTATATAAGATATTATCGAGTATTAAATATAGAGACTTTTTTTAATAGAATTTAAATTTAAATTTATTATTATATGAGAGACTAACCCTTTCTGTTATACTAACTCAACTCTCATGAGCAATTTTTTTTAACATATATAGTTAACATTCTATTTGTTTTATTTATTAAGTATAAATATTTTTTTAATAAAAATAATTTTATTTAAAATACTATTAAATATTAAAAGTGAACATTTCTCTTAACAAAATTTAAACTTCAATTTATAAGAAACTAATTACTTTAGTTAATATTCACCTCTTGTTGGTCAACACTGTACTACTATGGAAGAAGCGGGTGAAAACAATGGGTCGTGGGGCCCAGAGTCCACAGAAGCAGAATGATATACTTGTAATTATATACTATACTAGAAGAGATTAAGTATATTAGTGAGAATGATGACGATAAGGTATTGAGTATACTTTAATTTGCTGTAGGGAGAAGAGAGGAAGGGAATGGCGTATTTGGAGAGGTGTCACTTTCGTATTGTCGAAGGTCGGTCCGTGTGGGGCCCATCCCCGTGCAGGCTTTTGGACCATTCTTCATTATTCCCAACCAACCAGAGACCGCGTGCGGTTGCTGCTTCTCCATATTGCTCTTATTATTATTATTATTATTATTATTATTATTATTATTATTTCCTCGATAAAAAACTTAACACCTCTCCCCTTCCATGGTCCCTCCCTCCTTCCTCCATTATATATTTATTTATTTGCACTTTTTCACTACAAAAATACGCACATTTATTTATTTATTTGATATGTTGTTTAATTAGATCAATATTAAATTAAAAGTAATTCTTTTAAAAATATTTTTATTATTTTTTTATTTATAAAGGTAGATGTTAACGCTCTAAGTGAAATTGTATTCAAGATCTTTCAGTAAAAACAAACTTTTATACTACTAAACCATACAACCATTTGAACTATGCACATATACAAACTGAGTTCCCTAAAATTGCAATGGCTCTTCTTCTCAGTGCAAAACATACATTCGGCAACCTTTCCATAGTTCTGCTTTGCTTAAGACCACACTTGCACCGTTTTTCTATACAGGGAATTCAAATGTTGAAATGGTCAATATATAGAATTACATTCTGTGATATATATATATATAATTTTGATTAGTTGGCAAGCTGAGGTAATTGTGACGATATGGTTAATACAAGGAATTAATTGTTACCATAGTTAACACAATTATATCTAATTAGATGGGGAGTTAATTAAAGAAATGGGAGGCATCTAGAAGAACCATCCTTATTACTATGATTATTTTGCTATAACTTAATTAAATCTGATCGTGTACACCACGCAGTGTGTGTGGACTCAAGAAGGGAAAAAAGGTAAGGAAGCTACAGTGAAGAAGATAGAAGAAGCTGAGTAACTTTTGGTGGGAGGCAAATTAAAGATGGATATGTTGTAACCTATAAGAGTCATCGCCACCAAAAATCACAAAAAAAAATATCATTCATCGATTGCCTATCATCATCATCATTATACACATTACATCATTATATATACTACTCTATCCCTATATACATTTCTTTAATTTTTATATATTTATTATATTACTCTAGTTTTGTCCTTTATTAAACCCCTTCCCTTTCGTCTCATCGCCATTTGATCTTTCTCTCTCGTCTCCATCACTTGCTGGTGGCTGGTGCTCTCTCTCTCTCTACTGTAACTCACAGAGATTAGGGTTTCTCATATCATACATAAACACACATATATATCTTTTCTTCTTCTTCATTGAGCTGTTTCTTACTAGCTATTTAACCCTACTTGGTCTTTATTTCCCATTCCTGAAAACCTTCCCTAACTTTCTTCTTTACCTTCTCTAGTTTTGGTCTTGCTCCTCGGGATCTGAAAGCGAACGAAGATTCGGTTCAGTTCCCGAGGATACCACTTTTTAATAGTTCCCACTTTATTGTGTCTTATTCTTGTGTGTATGTGTGATTTCTGTCTTTTCTTTCCGTGTGTGCTTTTGTTTTTTTTGTCTGTTTATGTTGGATTCCACCAAGCTATTATTAAGCTTGTCGTCCATGCGATTGCAAAGGAAGCTTCAAAAAGTTTCTCTCATCTACCATATCTATCATCCTACTATTTAGTGCTGCAGAGAGAAGACGAGGTTGTTTTTGGTCAGATCTGCTCAACAATTTCTATTTGGAGTTATTACATTCTTGGCACTGCAACGTATCATCAAGGTCCTTATTTTCTCTTTTTGGTGGTTTACACACACACACACACTTTTCTCTCTTCTTCTATTTGCATCATCTGGGTTTCTCTTCAATTCGTGATTCATCTTTAATTATTTACTATATATCTTCTGCAAATGCTTTAAAGTTATAAATATATATATATATAAATATATATATATATATATATATATATATAAGCACGCACGAAGTGAGTAACATGGTTGTTCTTGTAGAGAGTCAAATGCAAAGATTAATAGTCCAAGAGACAACTAAGAGACAAGAGAGAAGCCCTAGTCAAATGCTAAATATGTTACAGAGAATCTTTGACATGACTTTGATCTAATGAGTTTCCGTTGTAGATTATATATATATCTAGTCACCATCACACCAACCTCTATATCATGTTTGCTTCCACTTTTCCCCTCATCGATCTTTTTGTGTTTTGAACCTAACACCGTTAATTAATTTTGTTTTATACTAATTATTAAGTTCACCAGACCTGCATATTGTCTCTACACAGACAGGTGAAAATGTTTTGCCTCAAATTAAATCTGCTTCCAAGTTCAAGGCATGTTTTATTTTATCTCTGAAAAATGTGCGCGCGCGCGTGTGGGTTACACAACATCTCTCTCACGGCTCATACAGTTATACATCATTGCATTACACGAATTAGTGTACATATCTATCATGTACCCTGTATATATAAGGTGGTTTAATTTTTCTCTTTCCTTCATGTAAGAACAGAATCTTTGTTTTGCTGTTGGTGTTTCTCTCTCATGTGTGTTTCTTATCAGTTTGTTTTGTAATTTCATTCTTCTTCTTCTCTTCCTTCTCTCTCTACCTTTATTTTTCTTTTTCTTTAAGGCCTCTACTTTCCATTTAACAGTTGGACGTCATATGTGAAGGCATATTATTGCTCTGATTAAACGTCGAACAAGTAAACATATGTGAGATATCAAAAAATAATACTGGTTTTGTAAATAGAATTAAGCTTAATTATTAGATTAATAAATCAACGCTTCAGTCTTGTTCTTGTTGCAGCAATATTGGACAGATGTTATTGAACACACACACACACACAAGTTTCCCCTACAATTTGAGATGAGTTGTTAAAATCTGTGTTTGGTGGTAAAAGCTTACTATCAATATTCAATATACCAGCTTCCAATGACTCCTTTATAAAAGAATTACGTGTATATATATATAACGAAAAATAATATTGCTTATTTTTGTTCTGCTATATATAGGTTTTGAAACTTATCAAGCAGCGGACATGAATACATTTTCACATGTTCCTCCGGGGTTTCGATTTCATCCCACAGACGAAGAACTGGTTGATTACTACCTCAGAAAGAAGGTAGCTTCTAAAAGGATTGATCTTGATGTCATCAAGGACGTTGATCTCTACAAAATTGAGCCATGGGATCTTCAAGGTACGCATATATATATATCACCAAACTTGTTAACTTGAGCATAATAAAACATTACTTTTATAACTTGTACTGTGAATTCACAGAACTGTGCAGAATAGGAAGCGAGGAACAGAATGAATGGTACTTCTTCAGCCACAAAGATAAGAAGTATCCGACAGGGACTCGAACAAACAGAGCGACAAAAGCAGGATTCTGGAAGGCAACAGGAAGAGATAAAGCAATATATACAAGGCATTGTCTGATTGGGATGAGAAAGACTCTTGTGTTTTACAAAGGAAGAGCTCCTAATGGCCAGAAATCTGACTGGATCATGCATGAATATCGCCTTGAAACTAATGAAAACGCTACTCCTCAGGTAATATATATATATCTCATTTCTTCTTTCTCGTCCATTAAGTTCTTGTTCCAATGACTTAAGTTTGATTTGAGGCACTTAGATTCACCAACTGCTTGAAGAGACAAATAATTTGAGCTCGCTGGCTTGCCTATATTTAAAAGATAATGAATAAATTAAAAGCAAACTTTGTCAATTCTAAATCTTTAAAATAAAGGACAGAGGTAAAAGAATAATATTAGGAAAAATTACTATAAGGCTTCAAGGAAAATATTTAATCATCAAAAAGTTCTAATTAGTGTAAATTTATTATCAATTTTTATACTAAAACTTGTCTTCATTATCCTACAAAAAGTTCTAGTTAGTCGTGATTGAGATTTTTGAGTAATGAAATTCTTTATTTGGGACTTATTAGTAATTTCTTATAATATTTAACCTTTTCACAACTACTGAGGCTTTTCTTCTGTTATCCTATAAGTTTATGAAGCCTTATTATATATCCCAAACTATTCAAACTAGTTGTAACACTGATCCCTTCCTAGAACTCCATAGCTAGCTATTGCACTAATAAGATAACTTGATATATAAACATGGAATTAATTATGTTTGCAGGAAGAAGGGTGGGTTGTATGCAGAGTGTTCAAGAAGAGAATGACGACAGTGAGAAAAGTGGGAGAATATGAATCACCATGTTGGTACGACGAAGCAGCCTCGTTGATGCAAGAGCTTGATCAATCTCCAAGGCGTCATCATCATCATCATCATAATATTTCTGCCGGATCACCTTACTACGCATGCAAGCAAGAGTTTGAATTCCAATACAACTTCAATAATCTTCCCCACGACGCTTTCCTTCAACTTCCTCAGCTTGAAAGCCCTAATAAACTCCCCACCATCTTCAGCAACACCGCCGCCTTCGATCAACACCACAGAACCGCCGCCGCCGCCGCTACTATGCAGTCATCGACGGCGGCGCTTTATGATGATCAAGTAATCACTGATTGGAGGGTGTTTGATAAGTTTGTTGCTTCTCAGCTGAGTCAAGATCTCCATCATCAACAACAACAAGCTTCCAAGGAAACAACTTACGATAATAATTCCAATAATGCTGACGACGTTGTTGCTGTCACTGAACAAGTTACCATGTTGGACAATGCATCCGCATCCACCACCACCTGCGACATTGAACAATGGAAGTGAAAATTCCACATATGCAGTTTTTACCATATATAGTTACTATTAGATGCATGCATGGAGCATACTAATTAATCATAGGATATATATTGCAGTTTAACGTTGGAAAATTCAGCATAATATTGCTCCATCCATAAGTTTTTGTACATAATAAGACCCAATATATATATATATATATATATATGGTGGCCAATATGGTTCTACCTACTATAGGCCATCAGATCGATGCACCATATATATATATATATAATATAATATGGCTATAATATAGCTAATAAATTAGTGCTTCTATGTAAACTGTGGGGCCCAGTGTCGATGCATAATATGTAGTACAAGTTATGTATTTTCTATCGTTTCCCATTCTTCAGCCTTGTATGTATGTAACTCCCACAAAATATTGATCAATGGATTTTCTCCTGCATTATACTGCAAAGTTTAATAAAAAAATCTGAAGCCTTAGTGAACCTAAATGCACTGAGATAATTAAGGTTACGTACCTTTGATGTAATTGGTTGGTTTCAAATTGTTCCACGTCCATGTAAGTATAAAATTGCAATCACTTGAAGGGATTGATGAAAATGAATAACATATATTTATACACCACCTACTCAAAACTCTTTACTACTGTCTAGAATATAGAAATATTAATCGTCTGAATTAATTGAAACAATACCACTTTTCTAAGTTTCAATTTTTGTTATAGGTTATATTGTTTTTATGTAACTGTCATATAATTTCGAAATAATTTTAAAAACCTTATGCTATGTCTAAAATATTATTGTTTTTATTGTTATTGTTATTATTAATAAGGCATTTTGTTGGTGGTAAGGAGCATGTCTAGAAAATCAGTGAGAGACGGTGGTAAAACTCTTGCTAATCATTAGTCAGAGGAGTTTAGTTAACTAGTTATATAGTTTTATAGTTAGTTAGGAATATTAGATGGAAAAATTAACACTTTAGATAGAACATGTTATATTATGAAACATGTTGAGGGTATACTTATAATAAGGATAGGAAAGAGTATTAAATTTGAGTCTCATTAGAGAAAATTAAATTTTTGAGTGAGTAAAGCTTTACTATACGTTAACAAAACCAATTAACATTTTAACATTTCAATTTGTCTTAATTAACACATGATCCTGCTAGATAATAAAAGATATGTCGTTCTTCCCAAGATGAGTTTCTCTTCACAACATATTAAATAGAATAAAAAAATTGATTTCATAAATGTGAAATATGTATTATGCCCTTGAATGAACATTAACTTAAAAAAAACAAAAGACATGGTTAGTTACTAATGGATATTTATAACAAGGATATGCTTCCATGGAGGTTACCAAGCTGGTTCACCTACAAAATAATTATCATCGTCTCCAATCCTATAGTAGGTATGATTAAAGAGATATAAACACAGTAATATATGTATATAGATTCTCATCCATAGTTACAAGCAGAAAATTTGAATTGATTACAAGTGAATTTGAAACCGAGCAAGGACTAATCTCACATGTAATAAAAAGCTTTTATTTATAGCACGAAGAATTAAGAATGAGAAAAATAATATAAAATATAATCTTTTTTCTATCTGTTATATGTATAGTGTCAAACCGAGGCCTGAGGATGTAATTCACCTCGTGATCTTAACCAAACGTTAAAAAAAAAAAAAAAGATCATCCAGTATTGTGTGTACTGGAGTTATGCTGCTATAAACTTAAGATGCTGTGGTCAAAACTAATAAGGAGGACGAACTTGAATTAGAATATAAATAAATCAGCTCTTTCTTATCTGTCTATCCTGTTTACTTTATCATTCCCTGGAGATGAAGAGCTAACTAGTTCCTTAGAATAAGGTCATAGTATTGCATGCTATATCTAATTGCTTTGGCTTTATTCATCATATATATCAGTTTAGTTATTTCCAGAATGAGTTTTCCTAAATGTTATTTCAAGTTTAAACTGCAAAATGGCATTTTACATCAAACTCTAATTACCTGTGTGTGAAGAACATATGCCTGCCTTCTCTGCTGTGAAAGGAAACAAGAACATGTCTCAACCACTTGGATCTATTTCTTCTGAATTCTCTGACGAAGCCTTGGATGGCGCCTAGTGGAGTGTGTTGGATTTGACTTGTAAGTAATAAGTGTGTGTGTGTGTGTGTATTGCTGACTGGCAGACGCAGTATAAAGCAAATATCTTGAAGAGGTAATTAAGGGAACATATGAGGAAGTGTAATTCAAGGGAAACAAGAATGATAAAAATGATCAAGTGGATAATAATATCATGTGGGTGTCATTCATTCATGAATTGAGACTCAAAACTCTGAATTCCTTTTAAGCAATGGCACTCTCACTCTCACAGTTCCATGCGACACAATGATTAAGCGTGCTCCTTTCAAACTTATCCCGAGTCTGAAAGAGACCACCAGCATGCTTGTCAAAACGATAATTCCATGCATGGTTGTTCTAAAGAAGAATTCGAAGCCTTTTTCAGAATTTAGCCTAGCTAGCTGGTTTGACTTTCTAGACTCTTCAAATATATAATAGGATTTCTTTTAT
Source organism: Leucaena leucocephala (assembly GCA_037074615.1). NCBI lineage: Eukaryota > Viridiplantae > Streptophyta > Magnoliopsida > Fabales > Fabaceae > Leucaena > Leucaena leucocephala. The sequence continues at coordinate 13,984,460 of CM073570.1, forward strand.
ATTCTACATTCATGTTTTTGTATGTTTGAGGAGGAAAATAATACAAAGGAATATGACTATATGTATTAGGTCATAAGTTTAAATAGCGCTGATATGAAAATTTTATTTGTGAGTAATTTATAAATATCTTTATAGAAGTATATCCTAACCCTAGTGAATTTCTAGGACTCAATTTATTTAAATTTTTTTATACCAAGAAAATAAATTCAACATAGCCATTTTTCTGTAACATACTTATAGTACTGGTGGTACTGCCTTTGAATTTAAGTCAAGTGAGTACTCAAATAAGATAGCTTTGTCGACATGGTATAAGGTTTTCTTGCTTCATCTAGAAAGCTCAAACCAGAACATTTTCTCTAAGCATGAAGTTATTTTTAAAGAAAATTATTATAAGATGTCGAAAAAATAATATAATCATGAAAAAGTCATATAAGTTAGCAATATAAATATATTGTCATTTCATACATTAATACTTTTCATTATTGGCTCATAAATCTAAAACAAGAGAACCATGCGCGGGGTCACATGTGGGACAACGTGAGGGAATAATTGGAGCAATTTAAAAAGTAGTGTTGTTTGCTGAGTAAGATAACATTATTAATAAGCATGTGAACCTTAAACCAACATCATCATTAACCGCTCTTCTTTATTAGTTCCCCAAATCCCAAACCTCCATACTTCCTGGATTCACAATGCTCCTCCTCCTCCTTCATTTAATATATTTCTTTTGTCTTATAATCACAATCACAAAAAGGGCCTTTAATTTCAGTCCTCAAATTAAACAGTTCTTGAGATTCATATTGCTTGACATATATATATATATATATATATATAATAACATTTCAGACACTTTCTCCCATATTGTTTCAAACATTTTCTCTTTTTGATATCATGATATGCAAGTTGAGTAGAATACAACAGTGAGCAAGCAAAATGCAACGATAATCATTGTTTCTTCCTTTGCGTACCATACACAATATATACACCATTGCAAGAATGAGTTAGTACGTACTGCAAAATTGTGTTATTAGCTTAACCTGCGTTTAATATTATAATCCAAGTTAATTTTTGGAATGTAACTATGTTAAAAACTTGTGTAAAGCTCTGTGGCCTTTATAGTCTTACCTAGTTCCACCTAATTAAGATATGTTAGGGTCGTCATAACTTCTATATACTAAGTACTCATCCAATTTTAAATATAAAAGTTAATATAATTGTTTAATCTGATCATAAATATAAGATATTAATTTATTTCATCTTTTATATTTATAATTTTTTTTCTAAATTTTCCCTAAAATATATTGTATATATTATTAAAGGGTTTTCCATTCATATGATTAAAATGAGTACTTTAAGAAAAATAGCATAAATTTTTATAAATAACTAATTTAACTAATTTATTAATATATAGTAAATTAGTTATCTACCTCCTATATTTAAATAGAAATTGATTGATTGAAAAAAAAAACAGTTAGGGGGATGTATACACGGTTGGTAATCATACATGTAGTGATGTGCAAAAACATAAGACAAGTTGGGAATGCGTAGAAGTACAGGAGCAACATCATTTGAGTTAATATAAAAGTCAAAACACAATTATAAATATGAATTGATGGAAGTGAGAGGAGGCAGCAAATTACGATAGAGAAAACTTTGCGGTGACGAAAGCACATGAGAATGAGAAGTGGTCCAAAACAATGTAATGTATCATCAAAAGATGTACCGATTAAAAACATATGTCACGCCAACACGACACACTTTATGATTCGTATGTCTTGCTAGCAGCCGTAAAGGAGACAAACAGATTCTCACTTAATTATTCATGCTTATTTGATTCTTTCACTATTCTTTGTGGAAAAGAAAAGGGTCTTGTTTCAGAGTAAAATTACCAGAAACTCCTTTACATTCAACGAGTTAGAGTAAAAAGCAAGCAACTTGATTGATTTCTTCTCGTTGCGAACATTATCACTAGTGTTTGTGTCTTGGCAATATTTGATAATCGCAGCGAAGTTGCTTTTCTTCTAATTTGAGCTTGGCTTCTAAGGACTCTATTATTATATCATCACTATTCACAGATGCGTACAGAAACAAGTTTAACGGATTTTGATGAACACTTCATTACCACTTTATAAGGCTCAACAAAGGGATTTGATCACTTGCTATAACTTACAAGTTACCCATTGTCCATGAATTCAACTGATAAAGGGGTGAGACATACGATCATTTAAAGTATATTCAATCCCTAAGGAGTATCACCACTACAAAAAAAAATGACTATTAGCGGCAACAAAGGTCGCCGCTAAAAGTTCTAAAGTCGCTGCTAAATACCTTTAGCGGCAACTTTTTGTCACCGCCAAGTCGACACCTATGAGACTATCGCTTATAAATATTGGCGGCGACAATAGAAAGTCGCCGCTGAATGGCAACAATCTGTGGCGACAATTTTGTCGCCGCTAAAACTTGAATCTGCGGCCACAAAATTATCGCCACTGAAATTTGAATAAGCGACGACATGAACTGTCGCCGCCTAAAGTATAATCGGCGGCGACATTTCCATCGCCGCTTATTGTGCAATTAGCGGCGACAAAAGTCGCCGCTGAAAGTTAATGTTATTATTTAAATTTTTCACAATTTTTTCTTATATTAGAACATATAATTTAGTAATAAAAATAAAAAAAATAATAAATAACTAAATAAAATAAACTCTAATAATTAATGAATAATTCAGATCATCCAATAAAATATAAAATTACTTTAATTACTTAAACATATTTAAAAGGAATAAAATTGTTTAGTTTATACATAAAGATTATATGGAATGACCAATACTAGGAGTAGAAGAAGTAGGAGCCTGTGGTTGCCCTCTTTGTATCAAGGCAGCGAATTGAGCTTGTATTCTTTGCTCCATTTGTTCCATTAATCTTTTCTCAAATTGCAAACGCTCTTCTTCCATCTTTACACGCTCTGCTGCATACTCTTCTTCCATCTTTGCACGCTCTGCCTCCATTTTTTCTCTTTCCTCTTGAAATTTTTTATCAAACTCTTCTTGCAATTGGGCACGGACACTTTGCACAACTGAACTATCACTAGATTGATGGCGATTTCTCTTCCTTGAAGGTTCCGCTCCATACCCTTTTCCTCTTACATACCCTGACCTCTCCCCAAGAACAGTCGCTAATATTTCCTCAGACGTCATTCGAGCATCACTCTCTAAATCTTGGTCTGATTGCTGAGAAAGTTCGTACATACGATTCTACAATAAAAACATATGAAACTATTATATTAAAAATAAAACTAAATCAAAATAAAATGTAAAACTATAATGCATACATGAATTTGCTCAGAGTATGAGTCAGCCCATACTACTTGTCCATCTAATGTCTTCCTAGTATGTGTTATCTCCCACAACTGGTCAGGAGGGATAGGTTGTCCAGTAGTTGGATCTCTCTACAAAAGAATAACATACAAGAAAAAACAAATAATATATTTTAAAATAAAAAAGATTAAAAACTTAAATTATAGTGGTGATAAATTGAACTTACTGTAGAATAGTCAATCTCCGCAAATGATCGAAGACCACAAGTATGTTTAGTCATTAGTTTTTCTCGATTTATCGTGTTTTTTACACTTTTGTTCTACAACAAAATTTGGGAATTAATAAGAATTTAATTATTAAAACAAAACATATAATTTAGTTAAAAGGATAATAAGGTACCTTAAACATGTCACTCTTAAAATATACTAATAACCACTCCCAATATTGAAAACTAATAGTTTGAGGAGGATCAGCCAACCTATCCTCATCAGTCTGATATTTCTTATAGTGAGAGTGTAGATTGGTCTTCCAATTTCGGAATGCATTTTGTAAAATAATTGATATAGCTATATGAAACTTTTCTTCAGTAATTGCATCAGCAGGTTCAAATTTATCCTGAAACAAATAAATATAAACACTTTATAAAATAATATAAATAAAGTAAGATAAGTATTAAAATATGACATAAATAATACCTTTATTTTCAAAATCATATCCTGACCATATTTTTCAAAAATATTCTTCCAGTTACCTCCACTATCCCTGAAAGAGACCGTGGTTCTAAGTGTTAAACCACAATAATTAGAAAAATCTCTTACTTTTGGACCAATTGCTCTTGACATGGAATCTGAAAATTTAACTTGAATCTTTGCTCCTTGTGCAGTCTTCAAATTCACGTTAATAGACTTATAAACTCCTCTACCCTTGGTGATTGCAGTAGAAGAGCCTATCATTCATGTTGAATTAGAACAATTAAATGTTATTTGCGATGTAAATCAATTATTATAAAATTGAAGCAAACTTACCTGCACTACTATTTTGAGTATGGGGAGTAGGAGGAGAGTTGGCAGGCATTTCCTCAAGTTGTTGTTGCAGTGATCGAGGTGAAATAATGAGTCTTGATTGAGGTGTAGAGTATGTACCTTGGCTATTTGTATTGTTATGAGATGTCATAGAAAAACCTTTCCCACCTCGACCTCTCTTTAATACTGACATATCCTACAAAACTATCCATTTTATTTAGTCTCTACCTCTCTATTACACACATTTCATCTCATAATACACACATTTTAATGTGTAAACGTGAAGATTTTTGGTAGGTGAGAAATAGTAGTAAAGCAATGAATTTGAGTGGAAAAGAAGCTTCAAAGTCTCTATACAAGCTACATTTATCACAAGAAGCTTCCTATTTATAGCAAATTGAGATGAGAAAGGATCATGTAGCATATAGATGATGATTATCCTCTTTTATCAAATACTGTATAAAACACCTAATCATCCCATTTGTTAAGATTAACCATTATCATTATAAGAGAGCAACAGGCTAATACTAAGTTACAGAGTATGGGGTTTTCACTTGAACCAATTTCTATTCTGTACAAGAAATGATACACAGAGAAGGCTTCATAGAAGCAACCTTAATGGGGACAGATTTCTTGTAATTGACTCCATACAGAAGCAAGAATGACAGTCACAGCAAGGCAGGCAAGATAGAGTCATATGACTACTTAATTATTCATCAATCCCTTTGATATGATAACTGACCAAATTATTTGCCACTTCCATTATATTTTTTGATTACTTTTTACAATGATGGTCCATATTTTGATGTTCAGGTGCTGACATGCTATATTGTAGAAGTTGCATTACAGTTTAAATGGTTAACTGTTTTGATCAATTTGAACTGTTCAGCTCTAACTCTTTGATTCATGCACTGACCCTAAGTTTTGATATTCTTTTCCCTGCTACATTCTAGTTTTGTATAAGCTTATGGGCCTTGTTGCTTCCTTATCACTGATATGCTGATACAGGTGAAAAATAAAATGATAAAATTAGTACTTTTAGTTGTCTACTGGTGAACCATATTCTTGGATTGAGCTATTTCACATTTAGCCCAATTCAAGGACTAGAACCCAAAGAATAAGAAACGAAGTAGAATGAGACAAATTTTCTCTTTTTGCTTTTGCTTATTCTCAAACTTATGTTGTCATGTGCCTTATAAGAGTCTAGGCAATCATTTTTCACTTCGTTCTCTTCCTATGAGCTTATACATGTTTATATTATTTTAGTACTCTACTTATAAAATGGGTAAAAGTATTTTTTTCCTTTTAAATCAAGTCCTTCATAGAATGGAAAAGAAATATCTACTTGTTGAGTTGTTTCAGTCAACTGAGGAATAAAAGTTGGGGGAAATATTACTGATGAGTAATAAATGCCTACATGAATATCTATTTAACTTGGATCAATTGTTAAAGAAGTAGAACACTGAAGCAAGAAGACTCAATTCGGTGCTAAGAAACTGCAACTGGGGAAAACCCCATAAGCAAGAAGACTTACTCAACTAGAATGACCTTAATTTGAATTGTTAAATCTAACGTTTTCATTTATTAGACTCAATTCGAATCTAAATCAAACAATTTTTTTCCTTAGAGTAAATCTGGATTCAGGAGAATGGATAAACATCATTCAGAAGTAAATCAAATGACAGAACCCTGCTAGTTCAAGCAAACAATTAATAAAGAACGAAACAACATTCAAAGAACAAGAATGAGATATAACCATACACAAAAATTGACCGCTCAGAAGTGACCCAGAAGAAAAGACTCGAACTTCTGATGGGGAGAACAACAAACGAAACTCAGAATCCTAAAAACTCATCACCGTACCCTCGAAGTTCACGAAAACAATAAACAAACGCAACAACATTCAAAGAACAAGAATAAGACATAACCATACATAGAAATCAACCGATCAGAAGTGCCCTGAAGAAAAGACTCAAACTTTTGATTTTGATGGAGCTAACAACCAACAAAACCCAGAATTCTAAAAACTCGTCTCCATCAAAGTTCAGGCAAACAATAAACAACGAAACAACATTCATAGAGTAAGAATATAAGACATAACCATACACAGAAATTGACAGATCAGAAGCGACCCATAAGAAAAGACTTGAACTTCTGATCTACCGACCTTGCAGTTGCAGATATGGCGAAGAGGAGGAGAGAGCTTTAGCCGACAGGAAATACCTCAGAGTTTGCAGACAGGAAAGCGACTTGAACCCTAAGCCCTCTTTCAATATGAACTATGTAATCTGAACTAATAAATCGGGCAGGGCAAAACAGGCAGGGCATTAAGCTTCAATTTGGTCGAACTCATGCCCTATGTCTCGCTCTCGCTCTGAATCGTTGTGGCTCTCGCTCTAATCATCGTCGCTCTCGCTCTGTCTCCCGCTCGACCCTGCTGAAGACAGGAAGTGTTTGGCGAGCCTTTGTGGCGGGGAAGGAAAATAAACACTAATTACCTTCAGCGGCGACAAGTAAAAGTCGCCGCTGAAATAAACTTTCAGCGGCGACACAAAAGGTCGCTGCTGAAAGTCTTACTTTTACCAAATAATTTTTAGATAATAATCCACTTAATAAAAAAATGATATGTTTTCCCTAATATATTCTTGAACTTATTAGAAAATTTTTATAAAATTTTTTGGACAAATCATAACTTCAAATTATTTTTCTTAATTTTTCTGAGAAAATAATCCTTTAACCCCAAAATATTTTTAACCATTATTCTTTCCTTTACTCTTTCTCACAAATATCACTTTTTACACTTTTTTATTTGAGAAAAATACTCTTAAACTCAATAATACCTTATCAATCATTTTTATAAAAGTTGGAATGTTATATAAAATGCAACAACAGTAGAGGGTAAATGTAACGGTGATTAAGAATATATGTATGTATTCTAAGTTCCTTTTTTCTCCTAATCTCTCTCTCACACACATCACCATGTCTCTACCTCCTCCCTCACATTATCTCTAACACAGATATTAACTCTCACACTCATTGATACACATTTATAATATATATCTCATGCCTATACTCTTACTTCATCTCCTTCATTTACAAACATTATATTATTAACTATATAATCTCTCCTTACTATAATAACATATCAAATTTCTTTATTTATTATTTAAAAATGATATTATTCAATAATTTAATTATATATATTAGATAGTTGCTTTAAATCATTTAAATTAATGTATGCAGACTTTTAGCGGCGACAATGAAAAGTATAAAAGTCGCCGCTGAATCAAACTTTCTGTGGCGACGAAATAATGTCGCTGCTGAAAGTCTTACTTTCAACGGCGATGAGATAATGTCGCCGCTGAAATGTCATGGCCAAAATTGTTTTATCATACCTTCTGCGACGGCAATGGAAGTCGCCACAGAAATTATTACTTTCAGCGGCGACAATATGTGTCGTCGCTGAAAATCAACTTTTAGCGGCGACTTGTTTTGTTGCCGCTGAAAATAAGACTTTCTGCGGCGACTTATTCTGTCGCCGCTAAAAGGTCGTTGCTAAAAGTCTTATTTTTTATAGTGCATTTTATTGTAGTTCCAGTCATAGCACTTAAGAAGATATTCTAACTATTGGGTGCCTAAATTTATGCCTAAGGGTAATAGACAGCTTAACCTGCCTGACATTAGCATCGCCTAGAAGGAAGGGAGACTTCATCCTACCCTTAAATCGTGAGTGAGCCTAACCCCTTTCTAAAAATTTTTATATAAAAAAAAAACAAGTTACTACTTTCGGTTGTTCTTAAATTATCTTAATTAATCTTTCATATTAGTGATTTGCAAATAATAATAATAACAGAAGCCGAGAAGCTATAGCATAATTTAGCCGCTACTTATTAGATGAATTTCAGATTAAAACTAAATTATCCATATTCTATTTAATTTTAGTTTTATAATTTTAATAAATTCTCATTTCAATATATATATAGAATTTGAATAAAAAAAGTACTTTTCTAACCGCCATTCTTCATAAAAAAAAAATTAATCTGGACCACCCAATGCCAAATTAGATTTGAATGGTCCAGATTCATCCACAATAATGAATATCATGGTGTTTATCACCTTAATGAGCATTAAACTCATCCCCTGGGGCTTATGAGGTTGAGTGGGCTCTACTTGTCTGTGTCTTTCAACACAGCAAAGAGAAACTGTGCCCCTAATTAGGGCCACAAAAATGAAGGCAATTCTGCAGAAAACATCTAATCCTGATCAAGTGAAAATATATGGAAGAGATTTGACAGAAAATCAACAAGTACTTAAGTGACAGTGCAAGAAATTTCAACTTAGTTTAAATTAGAATAATTGATTACATACCATTATTACAGTGGATGTGCTGTTCAAAATCCCTCATGCTTCAATCGGGATCTCTAATAATACATATGTACACAACATGTATATTGCCGCATCTTAACAACTTCAATTCTTCAGACAACTATTTTGCATCACAAAGACCAGTTGCTTCATCACAGAAACCATCTCGATCAAGCAGTTTCTGAGGGGGAGCGCTTAGCAATGGAGATGACGGAGAACCATACGCATTTCGTCGTTTGTTCCCACAACCTAAGCTCGCTCTCGTGCTCACTCCCGTTACAGGATTTGTGCCACTAGCATACTTGCATAGAGCCTACACAAAAGCGAGTGTGCTGTTCATTAGCTGATTCATTAAATATCACAATACTACTCCTGTCCCTATTATAAGTCACTTTTTAAGAGAAACTTATTTAAAGGGTTATTAATGACTGTTTTTCAATTTTATCCCTATTGCAAAATAATAAATCTTTGGTCCTTATTAATGGTTGTATTCTTTAATAGGGGCAAAGTTAAAAAAATTTATGAATTTGAGACAGGTTTAATGAGTTAACTACTAATCCTTGGTTTGTGTGAATTAGCTAAAAGTGACTTATAATAAGAACCAGAGTGGTACCTAAGTAAAGAACAAGTATGATCAGAATTCCAAATCAATTGTAATGGAATCTTCCATTAGTCACTTTATATAAGATCTTAGAATCCATGGCTACCCATTATATGAATAATTTGGTAGGTAGTACAGAAATTATTAGGACAAGGTTGGTTAAGATTTATGTGCCTAGCCGTGAAAGTATAGTCAAAGGTGTTACCAGCTTTTGGGGGAGGTCCAAAACAGCATCACTAAAGTCAGCCCCTTCAATGACGGAGCCTCCAAGGTCACTACGTGTGAGGACTGTTCTAACTAGAATGGCATTTGTGAGATTGGCTTCATTAAGAACCTAGAGAACCCATAAAGATAATTAATTTAAGATGAAAGAACAGTGGTAAAACTAAAAGTTTAATGAATGATTAATTTACCATTCGATCCATCAATGTATCACTTAAATCAGCACCTGCAGAACATCAAAACAAGATTTATAGAGTCATGATAATTCAATGTTGGGTAATAGAACTGTAAAACACACTAAATGCATAAGAGTACTCAAACGAAATGGTTGAATATTCGAGCATTATTTCCTCATCAGCACAGGCTTCCACCTCAACCGTTTTTGGAGGATGTATTAGCCTATTAGATATTTATCATTCTGTTGGATATACATGAATGGAGTTAACAAGGAACAGACAAAAGAATTTAGGACAAATTTGAAAATTTTTTTAACGAATAAAACTTTGTTTTTGACTGACCTTTACAGTGGAAAAAAAAATTCCACCATAACGATAAAGAAGTGAATTAAACCTTTTCTCATGATCCCAAAAGATATGTTACTACCTCTGTTGGTCATCATAGTTCCTTTTCTATTTTGGAGTGAGCACGAACCAAACAAGCTTTAAGCAATATTATCAAGTTTCTTGACTCTGTTTTGTCTTTTATACTTCCACGTAGATAGGCTCCCCCCACATCATCACCCACCCCAAAGTCATCTTAACTTTTTATTTAAATTCTACACCTTTGCTATTGGGGCTTTTTTATATCAGATGAATAAACCATTTTCGTATATATACATATGAATGTATTATGTATGTATGAAGCTATGATTCTTAGGAGCCATTCAAATATGATGACCAAGTCCCAAACTTTGGATTTACAAAAAGCAGTATATACCTGTAAAATTTGCCTTGTATGCAACAGCTTTCTCAAGATATGCACCATTAAAAGTTGAACCGCTAAAATCAGATTCCCTCATATCAGCAGCTGTGAAATTGGCTCTTCTGTATCAGTCATTTAGAATCATAAATACAGGACTTCACTAAATTCCCACTTTGTTAGATTCCAAAAAAAATATGCTGTAAATGTGATTGCAAACAAAAGTTGACATATCTGAATTTTCTATCATGCTCTCATGTTATATTAGACAGTACAACTGTCTTTTCACTTGGTAAAACAGTAAAATATATATTTGGCAAAAACTCAGGTTTGCTAGTGTTTAATCAAGCTGAAGCTAGGACGATTAAAAATGTATAGCATGAACATTTTGCTGAAGGAATGAAAGACAGCTGAAACGAGATAGTACGTCAATTTGTCATTTTCACTCTATCATCTATCAAGAACTGAAAAATTGAATCGAGCTCATTTTCATTTTTCACTATTCTTGTTTCGGTCTACTGTCTAAATATATTCATTGGCAGCGCCTCACTAGATTGAGGTTGGATAGATCATGAATATCTCCCTCAATTTACAGTTTTACACATCCCATTCTTATTATTTGAAATTAAACCTAGAACCTATAAATCCACACATATACTTTGTTATTCTTTTTTTAATTTTGACTTTTAATTTTCTCTCCCATAATCCTATTTTCCCCCCATTTTTCTTTTTACCTTGATTCTTGCAGATAATTTTGGGCCTTTTCACCTAATTACTATCTAAATAATAAATAACAATAGTACATGTTAGCGATATGCTTTCAGTTTTCACTCTTAACTTTGACTCTTTGAGGATACTTATGAAAATATTCACAAGTTCACAAACTAATATTAGAAATAAGACCCCTTTAAATTTGGGAGCTCAACTGAGTAACTTAAATCTCAATTGCCTAGTTGCCAAATTGTCAAACATTAGTTATGTTAAAATATAGTCATCGACCATAACATGAAATTTGAAAGATAATTGAAAATTATTTGAATTTCTAATACTTTATTTAAATAAGATGTGAAAGCGAAAAATAATCATAGAAGATCGACAGTTTTCGTGTAAATCTCAGCATATAAATATCCCGCATCATGTTTCATGAGAAAACAGAACCCTTTAAAACAAGAATAAATAGAGATTAATTAAAAAAAATGTTATGAAGGTTAAAAGATTTTAATTTTCAAATCTAATCATCAAGAAACGAGACAATATGCTTGCCTCTATCACAAGAACAAGTTAGGTCATATACCTGAAATTTTCATTCACATGGACAGCTTTCCTGAGAAAAAAGAAAAAACGAGTGACACATTTCAGAAATTCTTGTTTGAGAAACGAAACAATAGAAAAAGGAGGTAATCCATAATATCTGAAGAAACGAACTTGAGATCGGCAGAACCAAACTGAGCAGCGGATCCTATCCCAAATTCACCCCTCGTTTCAGCTTCATATTTGTTCAATTCAGCAAGAGCTGTTAGGTCGGAGCCGAAGGTAATCACCGCCGCTGCCAATGTGGCGGAAACCAGTTTTCCCCATTTCTTAGAATCTGCAACATCAGAATCCAATCCATTCTCTACCAGGCTCAAAATCAAAACAATCTTTCGCAATTTCAATAAACTGGACAAATTCTAGAACACATAAACATGTTATTTACTCACCAGTGTCTGAGTTGATTTGGCAAACAGGAGAAAAGGGTTTTGAATGAGACCTTGAAGTAGAAGATACGTGAAGAGATTTAATAGATAGTGGCGACACTAAATTCAGAGCCATGAGAAGAGAAGAAAGGAGGAAGGTGAAGAGTAGTGAAGAGATGCAGCAGTTCACTGGTTCGTCCTAGGAAGGAAGGACGATGGGGGAGCGGGAATATAGCATAAAGCGTTACTACGTTATCTGGTTTTAGAGATGCCACGTCACTCTTTTTTATTGGGCCAGTGAAGAACTATTCAGCCCAACATAGAGCCTGAGCCCAATAGCTTAAACATCTTTTTTTCGGCCCACAAAGCCGAATCAGTGCTTTAACAAAAATAATACAAATAGACAAGCAGGACTAAACTATATCACTAAAGAATTACCTATATAAACGAGAGTTTATATATATATAATAAAAAATTAATTTATATTTTATAAAGATATAAGTTTAATTTTTGTTATTATTGTGAGGATTCCTTTAGTAGGCAATCTCGTAAGTCTATTATAAGCATTCTCTGAGCTTGAGGCTGTACCTTAACTTTAGTGAGAGACCGGTGTCAAACTCACTTAAAGTTTTATGTATAAAAAATAAAGAATTATATATAATTTAAAAAATTAGTCATATTATTTATGACTTTTGAATAATATGATTTGATACATATTATATTATGTATTATCTCCTCATATTTTAAATATAAGAATTAGATAATATATTTATTTTAATTATAAATATAATATATTAATCCACCTTATTTTTGAAATTTATATTTTTTAAAATTATCTATATTGGCACATGCGGTTCCATGAGGAATTAAATATTGAAAAATATTTAGCATAAAAAAAGAGAGAGAAATGACCCTGGCTTGCATAATGTTTCTCGCCCACAAGTATTTTAGCTGGGATATCATTTAATCACAATATTAAATAACGTATTAAATAACGTTTGACTTAATTCACTCCCATATGTGGCTTGCATAAACAAAATTTCAATGAAAATAAAAGGATTAGAAGAATCAAAGACAATATAACCCATGAAACATCAATTGATACCTATCATATAGAGTACCAACAAAGATATTGATGATTGATAGATGTGATTAAAATAAAAATTTTAGAAAAATTAATATATATTTATTAAAAATAATAAAATTTAACTATTTTTTTAATATTTATAAATTATTTATGTGACTTCGATATTAACTATTAGAGGAAATACATTAATATTGATTATTATAATTTATAACTTTTAAGTTAGATGTGTTTTATATTAAGTTATATTAAATTTTGATACTATTTTAAATGAATATAAACTAAAAATAATACTAATTTTAAGTTAAAAAATATAATTTAACTAAAGTATATATTTGGTTGTTTATGTATATATTAAATTTTATTTTAGTCCTTTAAACTAAAATAATATATTTATAATTCTTTAAAAATTTAATGCCCTTAAATTTATTAATAAAAAATATTAACTTAACGAATCACTCAACAATTAAATATTGACAAAAATATATCTAAATTTTAATTATTTATTATAAAATATAATACAATCTTAAAAAGATTAAAATAAAAATATAATTTATTACTATTTAATTATATAATCATCATATAAATTTAATGAGTCAACACATTTTCTATTAAATAAATTTAATAATATTAAATTTAAAAGACTAAAAATACATTTTTTAAATTTAAGAAATTTAAATAAAAATTAATATAAATATAAAATATTAAACATATACTTTAGCTATATAATTTTCACATAATTTAAACTTTTGTTTGGTGATAGGGTATATTTTTGGTAAATGGAAAAAGGGTTTTTAAAAATAATTTTAAAATTTAGAAAAAAATACTATATACTTTGAAATAAGATATTGAGCTGTAAATTTTTTTGAATTATTTTATTAAAAATAAATGATGATCTCCGTGCATTGCATAGAGTATGAAATAAAATGCCTTGTTAATTTATTTAATTGTAAACATTGTTATCTTAAAACTTAAAAGTAACAAATCAAATAAATAACCTGGCAATTGTATATTTGTATATAGTTTGAAAATGTCAAATTTGGTAAGGTGCAGTAATCTTTATTTCTTGATAACAAATTTGTTCAATTTATTGACTTTTCTAATTAGTTAAATAGAAATGAACCAAACAATTTGTACATTTGACATATCTTAAATAAAATTATGAAGTTTTAGTCATTTATGCATGCATTATTTTTGTGGTGAAAGCATATTATTGAATTTAAAAAAATATTACTTAAAGTTTAAAATTTTAAATAAGTTTATTTACTATATTTTATAAGATATTAATTACCCTTATAAAATAAATAATAACACATCTTTTAATAATTTTTTATTTAAAATTTTAAAATCTAAGTGATATTTTTTTTAAATTTTTTTCTATAGAATATAGATGTATAACCATTGATTGATAAATTATTAATTGGGATAATAAGCGAGTATTTTTTTAAAAAAAAGTAATAATATAAATTTAAATTATAAAATACACATTTATTAAAAAAATTAAAAATTACGTGCGCTATAAATGTTAAAAAAATAATAGCTTTCATCAAATAAAAAAAAATAGCTGCATGACTTTATCGGTTTTCACATTCTGATATTAAAGGCTGCTTGGTGACATTGATTTGAAAGATCCTGAGATCCTGCTCTTGCAGTAACCAATAGCTTCTGCTGCCCTTTTTTAATCCCTTTTTCCTATGTTCCCTTTTTCTTTTTTCCTTCTTTACCCCTTACATCATTACATGCATCCATGAATTCAGACTTGTTACCCCCAGTTCGTGGATCCAATGGTTAAAGGGTTAAAAACTATATTGAAAGGGAGAGGATTCAATTCTTAAGAGTGTTGCAGTATTGAAAAAAACATATCTCATACTATGATGAAGCGTGCAATTAGAGGCTAATTTTCATGTAATTAACGATAAATCATAATCAATGACTTAATTAGATATGCCAATCACCTAATAGATAGTATGTTACCAACATACAAGTGGGGGGGGGGTATGTGACTTGATAAAAACCTATTTTTAGTTTGTAGATGAGTATAACTATTACCTAAAATTATGTCACAAAAAAAAAACTTTAAGACTTGTTCAGGATCAACAAAATGGAGGCAAATAAAACTAGATCATCCTGAAAAAAATATCTTTTCTTTGGTAGATTTATTTGAATAAAAGAAAGGAAATAATTGAAAAAGGGAAAAGAACATTAAAAAAAAGTACATATGATGCCTGGCCGGCTAGACCAAGTGTAATAGTTAACAATATTTATTAGTAATTTTATCAAAATATAATTAAATCTACTTTTTTTTGAAATTTTGACAAAAAAACTATAGGAAAAATCATTTTATAGGTATTTTTATTTTCTTTTTAATTTTTACTTTAGTATATATTTATTTTTTTATTAAAATTTTTAATTTTTCTCTATTAGCACCTTTAACCTATATATAAGAGTTAAGAATGCTAACAAAATAAAGTTAACACTTAAGAATATTTGGTCTAGGGATGTATTAGTTAGACTATAAAAATATAAGGATTGAAGTTCAAATACCATCTTGTTGAAAACACCTTTAGAGAGATGAATTTTAATTGTAAAGTCTTGATTCGGATTAATTGAATATTCATATACTTGATAATAAGATCTAAAAAGATTAAACAGTGGTTATCTAAAGGGTTATTAAGAAATGAATAAAGTTAAATACTTTAATAAAAAAATATAAATATTAAATTAAAAATTAAAAAAATACAGGTACCTATAAAATAATCTCCCTAAGATGAAGACCTAGGCTTTTTACCACCCAAATTTAGGGTGTGTTTGGATGTAATCTTAAAAAAATTGAATTTGCTTGTGGTTGATTTATAAGATTGATTTTGTATATAATTGAAAAGTCAAATTCAAAACTACTTTTTTTTTTTAAAAAATATTTTATTCATGTCAAAATTAATTATGAACTCAAAATTATGATTATTTCATAAGCTGTCAAACATCTCTATCCATGTTAAAATCAATTGTGAATCAAAAACTATAATTATCTCATAAACTATTATTACATACTTTTCAATTATATTTTCCTAAAAAGTAATCTATTTTACTAACTTTAATCCAAATGCATTTGAAGCATGTAGGATTTGCTTATGAGAAACTTAATTGAGGATATTATAATTGATTATTTTAATCAAAATATGAGTATTTGGATAAATTTAAAAATAAAAAACTACGATTCTGGCCCTCAAATTTGTTTTTGATTACCCACTCGGTTCACTGGAGCTTTGCCCTGATTATATCTGGATTTGACCTGCGTCGCACACCTAGCTATGGTGGATGAGTCTCCCAACGAGAATTTTCTGCATACGTTAATGCTCGAACTCGAGACCTCAGTTAAGCGATACTGAATCACTTACCATTCAAACTAACCTCCGTTGGTTGGCCCTTAATTTTGAAGAGCATCTTACCACTCAGAATTGATTCCGAAGAGCATCCAATCGGGCCCTTAATTGCTTCCAGCGGCTAGCAATTAGCAATGCAATGTGAATTTTGTCAAGTGTGTTTAAAGTTGAACCATATGTTGCCCTTCTTAGGATTTATACAAATGCGTATATAGTACCAATTAATTATGGTTGGATTGAATCTTTAATGGAAGGAATTCTATTTCCTTACAAAAAATTCAGATTCAAATAATTATGTTGAGAGTGGTATACTCTAAGTTGGGTCTAATATTCTTTAATACTCGTATAATTAACTTGATATTAGTAATATCAAGTTGTTATTTCAGATAAAAAAATATGCATACTTTGATATCTTAATAATGAGAGATATGTGCTAGCCTTTTTTAATTCATTCAGTCTTTAATATAAAATATATTTATCTAATTTAAAAAAATCAAGAATGTTAAATAAATTATTTAGTTAGAATATATCTGACATGATCTCTTGAAAATATTTTTATCTAATATTAGATTATATATTAATTTATAAATTAGACACATTAGTTTTAAAAAATATAAGAAATAAAAAATATCTTATATTAAAAACTAAAATATACTCTTAAACTAACTCCTATATTTTAGATTCGAAGAATATCTTTTATTTATATTACGTACACTCATCTTATGTATAAACATTAGGGAAAAATGCATTTATAATCACTATATATATATACTTCTCTAATCTTTAATAAAAAATCTAGTTTATAGTACAATTTATTTCTTTTAGTCCTTAATATAAGGGTTATTTAAAAAGATATATTTGATTCTAAATATACTATCTCTATTGATTACATATATGAAAAAATATCTATCTAAATATAATCATGATGAAAATAATATTTTAAAAAAAATTAAATTATATTGTTAAAAGTAATTAATATAATTAATTTTTTTAATCTATTTAAATTAATTATCTAACTCTTATATTAAAAATTAAAAATAATATATTATAAATTAGATTTTATTAAAAACGGAAGAATATATATATATATATATATATATATATATATATATGTCTGACGCATTTCTTGGATCTCAGCGCCGATAGTGCGGCTTTCCTTTAAACGAGTGTGATGTTAGGTAGATTGAGTCGTTCAGAATAGGACCATATAGCTTCTGCTGCTGCGTTTCTGTCCAAACCCCTACACTGTACATCTCTCCCTCCCACTCCCATCTCTTATTCAGTTTCCTTTTTCTTTCTGTATTTTGTTTATTTAAAGGTTAACACATAAAGTTAAGTTATTAGGGGAATCAAATTGGTCCCTTTTTATATATTGTTTTTATATGGAACAATAGGTATTCTAAACTTACCTCGTTTTAATTTAGAAAATCTATTGTGAGTACTCTAAATTAATATGAATGAAGTCAAATCGAATCACAAAATGACAAGGTCGCTTTCTTAAAACTTGAACTTAAAACTCTTAATTTAGTGACATGGTACAATCCCTTACCATCATTTAAGCTAAGTGTTTGGTGGTAACAATAATCTATTTACAAAGAAGCTTCCATAGCCCTAAAATACAAGGAGATTGAGATTGTCATTACACATTTATGCTTTCATTCATTGATGGCGATGCTTCTCACGATCCCATATCTCTTCATTAAATGAAACCAACCACAAGGATCAGAATGTTGAATAATGATGACCACCCCAATACCCTCATCAATTTCATCAACATTAAACATTTATATATATATATATATATATATAGCCTCACTTGGTTCAGTTTCAAGTAGAACAAGAGCGAAGCAAGAGGAAAAGATTCTAACCAAATCAAATAGGCAGGCTTACACCACCCTAAAAGAAATAGTAGTCCCAAGTACAAAGCAGCAGACACTGGTTTTCTAGCTATAGCCAGTATCTCTAATCGATCACTCTGATTTTTTTCTTTTTTCTTTTTTTTTACCACCGTCTTTAATCCCCCATATATATATATCAGTAGCAGCCAGTGAGTAGGGCCAGCAATATGGAGGAGTAGTCAAATCGCAATGAGAAACTTTTCTATTTATTTATAATACTGTTAAATACTACTGTTAATGAATTGTTGGTGCTTGAATTCAAATCATCATCACCATGTTATGTAGTAATGGAGTTTCTCTTCCTCTAGTTTTACTTGCTCTTGGTGTGAAGAATCAACTACAGAACTAGCTAACTAGCTTGCCCAACGCAGGCGGAGAAGGAACATGTAATGTTGTTGGTATACCCCCAACTGCATATAATAACTTTAATCCAAATTTGCCAAATTAGGTATATTCCTCAACTTCACTATCTTTTGTAACGTAACAAGTATTCCTTCTCTTATAATGTATATAACCGTCCATTATATGTTTTCTTTTATTTTTAATATAAAAATTAAATAGCTAATTTATATAAATTAAAAAATTAATTTCTAGTTATTTGTAATAAATATAGTTTAATTTTTTTAAAATATTATTTTTCATCACAATTTCTATTAGATAGAAACTTATTAATGTGTGTAATCAATAGGAATTCTTTAAGAAAGAATTATAAATTTAAAATATAAAATTGATTAAAATTTTATATTTAAATTTTTAAATAACTCTTATATTAAGAATTATAAAAAGTATATAGTTAAATATATAGAAGATGAGTTTTAAAGCAGTCATAAAACTTAGAGCATTAATTCAAATCACAAAAAGAGTCTCTTTGGTTGTTGTAGGAACAAGACTATGTATATATATCATTCTTCAAATTATATCAAGTGGGAGCCTTGCACCTTGAGCCACTCTGTTTATAGTTATATATATATATATATATATATATATATATATATACGCACACGTTGAGATCACTCCACAGTACAGCTCTACTCTCTTTTAACTGCTGAAAACAACATGTGAGTGTGAAAGCTATTTCACCAGTCCATGCACACGTCCCTTTCTTTTGCTTCTCTCTCCCACATCTCTCTCGCCTCTCTGTTTCTCTCTCTATCCGCGCTACACACATATCCGGAATGCCAGCCACACATATCTCTATGATATTATGGATGTGCATACCCATGACACACACATACATATACATGTGTGTGTATATATATATAGCACGCACACACGCACATCATGTTCATCGAATGAACAGAGCTTGAATAAAGAGAGGAAAGAAAGAAGGGTGTGTTTGTCTTTGTGTGTGGGTTTATAGCTCTCAGCCTCTCTCTTTCATTCCCTTCTCACGCTGCTTTCTCTGAGAGTCTTCTCTGAGAGTCTGAAAAAACCTCATCAACAAAAAGAGGCATTTTCTATCTATCTCTTTATCTATGTGGGCGGGTTCAAGGTTTCGTGGGTGGGGTAGTTAAGCTGTCAATCTATCAATCAAAGAGAGAGAGACCAATCCATCCATCAATCATCAAAGCTTGATTTTTTATTTTTATTTTTATTAAGTTAAAGAGGGAAAATTGGGCGATACTCAAAGAGATGTCATCGTCTTCTACTACTCCCACCGCCACCACTACTACTACGGTTTCTACCTTATCTCAGCTGGACCACTTCCCTCCTTCTTCCGACCAGCTTTGTTATGTCCACTGCAACCTTTGTGACACTGTCCTCGCTGTATGATGATGATTCCTCATAACTTTCTTCACTAATTTTACCATGTTCACTCTTTCTAGGGTTTCTCTTTTTACTCTTATTATAACTACTGATTACTAAATGAAGTGCCTTTCTTTCTCTTTAATTTTGGTGATGATGAATGTTTCAGGTGAGTGTTCCTTGTACGAGCTTGTTCAAGACAGTGACTGTGCGATGCGGCCATTGCACCAACCTACTTCCCGTGATAGTGAACATCAGAGGGTTGCTTCTGCCATCACCAAATCATCAATTTCACCTCTCTAACTCTTTCTTCTCTCCTCCTCCGTCGTCTCTTAACCTCCTGGTATATTTACGTGTATATATAAATTGAGAAATATATAAATTAATCAGATATATAGAGAAAAGATGGAAGCTTAGTAGTAACCCTAGGTAATCGCCATGGCCCTGTGATTGCTGATTTTTGTGGCAGGAGGAGATGCCAAACTCGTCAAATCACTACTTCTCTACTGTGCCTCCTGCTACTCCTAGGTTTGCAATAGCTGATGAGCTTCCACGCCCACCACTCATAAATAGACGTAAGATTAATAATTTCTCCTCTAATTCTCTGCATATCTCATCTCAAAAGGACACCCAGCTGGGTTTCGTTTCTTTGTCAATTTACTAAATTTACCAGATTTCAGTTAGTGAAATAAGTTCGTATTGAATGTATTCTGGTCCAATTGGAATCATCATCAACTAAACCCTCACTAGCTTCTAAAGAAAAGCATGAACCCT
Source organism: Leucaena leucocephala (assembly GCA_037074615.1). NCBI lineage: Eukaryota > Viridiplantae > Streptophyta > Magnoliopsida > Fabales > Fabaceae > Leucaena > Leucaena leucocephala. The sequence continues at coordinate 14,005,462 of CM073570.1, forward strand.
AAATGGGTAAGAACAGGAATATATGCAAAGCACAACCTTGTGTAAATCTTGCTTCCATTTTTGACAGTTTCAATATCTTTGTAGGATGCAGATTGGAGGAATAAGTTGTTGTTCTAGCCTTCTAGGGGTTTCTAGTAAGTTAACGCAAGAGGGGATGGGGAGAATCATTGTATGATAATGATTATAGAGAGAGATCAGAGAGAGAGCTCGGATTCTGCTCCACAAGTTCATTAGCTTATAGCTTGAAACTCATAATGAGAGTATCAGTGGACCAATTAATGGTTTCCCTTATGGGAAGAAAGCAATAATGATGAGATGATTGGAGCAACAGAGATTAAGATTAGAATAAGGTCAAGGAAAATGAATCTGAGATGTGTGTTTGGATGTTTCATTTGCAGCTCCTGAGAAGAGGCAGAGAGTCCCATCTGCTTACAATCGCTTCATCAAGTAAGTATAATTTGTTCTCTCTCTCTCTCTCTTAAATCTTCTAATAAATCTTACTTTAACCTTAATTAATTAAGAACTTTGTATGTATTCGTTTATTTGAGTGTATAAATAAATTAAGGAAGCAAATTGGGATGGTCCACATACATCTGCAGGGACGAGATCCAACGCATCAAGTCTGCAAATCCTGATATTACTCACAGAGAAGCCTTCAGCGCAGCTGCCAAGAATGTATGATCCCTATGACCCTACTACTAACAAATAATAATTAAATAAATATAAACTCCTAGGCTTCTGATATTTTATTTAGGCCTCATATTCTCTTACATTAATTCTCATTCCAATGCAATCGTGAAATAAGATTATTGTTACAAAAATAAGATTTTCAAACCTTCTGGGTCATTAATGTTATTGATCAGGTCTATTATATCACAAGCTTCAGCAATAAAATAATTACCTGTCATTTGGTTCATAGAAATAAGATTTGTTTTAAAATAAAAAAAAAGTTTCTTACTCATTCAAATAAAAAGCTTCATTTTGTAATTCATTTCAATACTAACAATTACCTGATAATATATTATAAGAGAAATGAAACTCCAACTATAACTATCAATCCTCAAGATTTTATGGGAAATTGGATGTCTAAGCTTAGATATTACAAGGAAAATAGATGAAAAGTTTACTATTTAAAGATTTGATTAGTCAAAATATCTCATATATTCTTATACATATAATATATAAGTACTCTACAAAATTTATATATAAAAAGTACGGTACTCAATCAATGTAATCAACCACCAAGCGATATCTAGCTACCTATCTAGCTAATGTGGTTAACAAATCATCATAGAGTTGAATGTTTGATGAAGTTGAAATTGAAAAGTAGAATATAATTCGCAATTTTGTAGTTGATTAGGGTTTCCTGTTGTGTTGTACTGTGACCGATGTTTGTATCGTGTGTGTATATGTATCAGTGGGCCCACTTTCCTCACATACACTATGGTCTCATGCCTGATCAGAGTGTGAAGAAGACAAATGTGTGCCAGCAGGTAACTTATTATGCACCCCTCTTTCTTCTTCCTGCACTTTGTTGCAGACAACACAATAATAATAATAATAATAATAATAATAATGCATTCTTGACTTTGATATCTGAGTCTCTTATGTCTTTTCTCTCTTTTGTGCCCAGCAAGGAAAAGAAGACAACGACGTTCGCAGTATCAAAGATGGCCTTTTCTCTTCGTCTAATAATAATAATAATAATAATGTTGGTGTTTCTCCCTATTAATTAATCTACAACTCTGTTGTACTGTCTTTTAAATATTCTATATTAAATGAAGTTCAATGTTATTAACGACAAAATAAAACATATATCCAATCATGGGGCAGGTCAAGATCTGATGTGGATAACTCTTATACTATATATATATATATATATATACTCTTAGAATGTGCATGTAGCTTCATAATTAGCTAATTAACTATTCAATTGATCTATGATTAGCCATTATGTATCTTACCCACATGTTGATTATACTGTTTTTTTTTGGAAACGTTCAAGATATAATCAACAAAATGATTCTTTTGTTTTTTATATTAAAAAGTGGTATCCAATCATGGCTGTCCTATACCTATATTTTTTCTATGACTTGAGACTAAAAAATATTTAGTATAGCTTTATATTCGTAAATTAACTCTGTGTTGGCGTCATTGATTATATATATATAATCATTTTGGAATTGCTGTGAATTCTAGTATTCTATACGCACACACTTACACAAGTATATATGTTATTACGTTTAGATATTTGTTTATTGAATCAATGCAAAAAGGAGTAATTTAATTTACATAGATGTTAAAATAGATTTAACAATATGTGTTGTATACAATTTAAACATAAGAAATAAGTTATATTTAAACTAATATCACTCTCTTTATTTTGCCCAATATATGATTCTGCCTCACCTTCTTAATATAAGAATTAGTTAGAGGATTATATTTGATTATAAATATAAAATTTTAATTTATTTTATCTCTTATATTTATTATTTTTAAAATTAATTTACCGAACTTATGAAATGATATATAATATAATATTATATATAGGTATTTTAGAGATATTATATCCTATTAATTATAATTAACCATTTTATTTAATTTGCTTAATTTATTTAAATTAATTAAATATCTCTCATATTAAATATTGGATAGAGGGAGTACATGGTAAGCTAAGAATAATGTTATCTTTAAGCATAAGATTCCAAATTGTGAAAATATTTGTTTTAATGTAAATCAATTAGGTAAAAACACATATTAATTGATAGTTCATAAGGCTTAGATTCAATATTTCTTTTTTTTTTATATTTCCATTTTTCAGGGTACGCAAGGGGTATATGTCACTTCATTTGATGTCAGCTATATTTAATTTTATTGAATATATGTTACCAACGAAAGGGAAAATGTGAATTCAAATCTACTTCATAGGTAAGTCTATCACATAGGAAGGGCAAGTTTTGTACATGGCTTGAATTTATTTCATCTATTCTCTTCCAATATTATATCTATCAATCTTATTTATTTGTTCCTACCAATTACTTCCAAAAGTCAATACCCCAATTAACTGTTGAGGAATATGCCTAGCTATGACAATTGACCAATTTTGACATGGATTTTTTTAATGATTTTTATTTTAAAATATTTTTTTTGGAATAAATGCGTTTTAAAAAAAAATGAAAGGCTTTTTTAGGATAAACTAGAATGAGTTATGCGTAGAGCTTTAAAAAAATTATATATTTTTTATCTGGAGGGGTAGACACAAACAACGAACTTGTGACCTCTCTAACTTATATGAGAACTTTTATGTCATTAGAGTACAATGCCATCAACAGTATACATGATTCATGGTTTATAAATATCACTTATTTAATATTTAATATATGATATATTTAATTAATTTAATTAGTTTAAAGAAATTAGTTAAGTTAGATGATATAGTATATTTTTTCTAGAATACCCTAAGGCCATGTTTGGTACATAGACCTGAATTTTAGAGGATTGAGATTTATACTTTAAAGTAATGTTTGGTATGAGATAATATTTGGAGGGAATGCTTTCATTAATTTTATTATTAATTGAATATAAATTATAAAAAGACTATAATATACCTAACAATAAATTAAAAAAAAAGCCTAGTAACTTTATCTTGCTCTCAACCACTTTCTCTTCCTGACTACGTTGCTTCGTCCAAATTCTTGTCCCATGACATCAATTTCTGATTTTCTAATATATTACAGGAGATGATTCTACTCAAAGTTGGCTTGCTTCTCGCCTTCATGAGATTTGCTTCATCTCTAGAACTTCCATTGCCAATTTCTTAAGCTTTTCTCGAATTACTCGTATATCTGCTACTCGTTTAAAGTTTGGCTAAATTGGGGCTCAATCATGGTTTGGGGTTTTGGTTCGTAGTGGGATGAAGGAGGGATTAGAGTGGACTGTGGGGGTTTTCTTCTTTTTCGGTGGCTACTTCTCCATTGATGGTGAGTAGTAAACAGCAACTGGTGAGTGGAGGAAGGAAATTGAGAGGGAGGTTTGAGTTGGACCAAATAGAAATTTATGAAATATAATAGGGACAATTTGGTAAAAAAAAAGTGCAATCCCAGGACTGATTTTTCAATGCCAAGGGAGAGGATGGTATTGGGTAATCCCATGTAGCATGGGATTGTGACTGGGATTAGACTTCCCATTACCTCATACCAAACATGAAAAACGTGGTATTGCCCAATCCTAATCCCAACTCCAACCCCTTAATACCACGTACCAAATAGGATCTAAGTATCTTAACTTTTTTATATTAATAGGGATAATTTAAAAAAAATAATAAATATATAAAATATATTTTATATTTAAGACTAAAATTAATTCTTAAATTAGGTACTATATTAAATGCAGCAGGAGATGAGTATGTAATTTTATTATATAAAATTATATTATTTATACGTTATCAAATCAAACTACAAACAAGATAGGGAACCTATGTTCTTATTGTTCAAATCCTAATATCCTATCAAATCTAACAGCAATAACATAGACGTTAACATTAAACAAAATAAGACTTGATTTGATTTAATTTAACAACGATGAGACACTATATATATATATATAGAGAGAGAGAGATAGTACCCTATAAGAAATGAACTTGTAAAACAAGCTCATTATCTAGCTTCGTAATATAAGCGAGTGGGAATGGAACAATATTTGCTTGTCCTGCCTTGGATATTGTAGAGAGAATTCTCTAGGAGAGTTACTTTCAATTAGAGCTAATAATACTCAAATTTAATTTAATCACATAGGCATATAAAAAAATAAAGAAATGAATGGTGGAATAAAGGATTACGTAATGGGAATGGAAGAATGGACCCAAATGAAGAAGAAAGCCTACAGATGCGGAAATTAAAAAAGACACATCACACATTGTTCCTTCAGACAAGATCCGCACTTCTTGCACTATGTAACCTTCATCCTCTAATCCTTCTAATTATTAGACCATGGCCCTCCTGTTAAAAGTGATAAAAAAGACCTCGTGAAATTATCTCTTATATTTTCTACTTTATAGTATACATATTGTTAATGTAGATCTGCATTTCCAACTAGTGATAAAAAGTTATGATTTTATTCATAAGTCGGAGAGAGAATATTGTTCTTTTTACTATTTATAAGTTATATCATTAAATTTGACATATAAATATACAATTTTTGTCTTTATTTATTATTGAATATTATTTTTTAAAGTTTATATATTAGATATGAGTAAAATTAAAAAATTATTAAAATTTAAAACAAAATTAATAAAATTTAAAGTTTTTTTTAATTTCAATAAAATATATTAGAAGTGACTTATAAATGGAGTAAGTGGAGTATAATTTTATATTTAATATTTCAATCTCCTATCACCAAATAAAAAAAGGGCAAAGATGCGTACAGCACATCAAACTAATTTTAGAGGAGCAATTAACATTCCAAAATATTTAATGGTACAATTAACACCTTAAACTAATTTTAGAGGTACGACTAGCACCCTAAAATATTTAAATGGATATAATTTCACTTTTTAACTAATAGAAATATAAATTTCTATAAGATCTATATCACATGAGCTTTTTATTTAAATACATTATTATTTAAAAAGTCACATGTATCATGTTGTTTAAACAAAAGTCCTGATTAAACTTAAAATTGATATTGTATAAAATTCATATGTAAATATTGAAATATTTTATGGTTTATTTAGTGTAATTTTTTAAAATAATATTGCACTTGTTACATTTTAAATAATAATGTGTCAAAATAAGAAGTTTATATGGAATGTATCAAACGAAAGTTAGTATTTTTATTAGTGAAGGGGCAAAATTGCACTAATTTAAATACTTTAAGGTGTTAATTGTCCTACTAAAATTAGTTTGAGGTACTAATTACACCCTTAAATACTTTAAGGTACTAATTGCACTTCTAAAATTAGTTCGAGTGCTAATTGTACCTTTAAATATTTTAAGATGTTAATTACTCTTATAAAATTAGTTTAGAATGCTAGATATACATTTACCCATAAAAAAATACTGTCTTATAATATTTATCTTCAGCGATATTTCTGATCTCCACGATGTTTGAGTTTTGATCATTATATTTCCGTCTTGTGAGAGTGTCTGACTTGTTTTTTTTTATTTTTGGAGTCATTAGAAGAGGCCTAGCTATCTCTTCTTTTCATTTTATCTGCATGCTATAGATTGTTTGCTCATGTATTTCAAGGATTTCATATGAGATATTTCATCTACATGATAATGTGATTGTAAGAAAATTTGGGGGGAAATCTTGAAGTGAGTTTTTATGAGTATAGGGTCTCAGAACTACGTAGGTTAAAATTTAACATTTTAAATATATTTATCATAGAATATTCAATCTCTACCATCTGGGGTGGAGATGAAATTCTGAGAGGAAAATGAGAGGGACGGATTTTGAGAAGATCTTATTTGGAGGAAGACACTCCATATTATTATACGTAATTCATTTTTAATTTAATTAAGTTTATTTTGAGTTTTTTGGAATTTGTATATTATAATTGTTTATTTATATATTTACTTTTAAATTATTTGTGTATTGTTTGGGTCATGACTTTTGAAATTGTTAACATCTTAGGCTATCTCTATATTAATTAAATTTAATATATAATTATTAATGTTAATGTTAATGTTAATTTAATTTAATTTAATTTAATTGAGAGTTAATGAAGTTGTAATGAATTTTGATTAATAATGAATTTTTATACTTATTTTGAAATTAAATAATTTGTAATAATGAATAAATAACTTAGTAATTAATTTTAAATTTAAAATATTATTAAGGAAAAAATCCTAAACAAAATACCACATGAATTTTAAAATTTCAAATCAGTTTATTTCCTATACTTCTAAACTATTTACTACTCTTATAAAATAAATAGCAACACATTTTTGTAGGAATTCTTGATTTGAGATTTTGAAATTAAATTGATATTTTTTTTGAATTTTCCCTATTATTAATTAATAAGCAATTTATTTTGACATTTTTAAGTAACTATGAAATTATAATACATATTAATTTGTAATTATTATAACATGTCTCCTCGTCTAAGACATTGATGGATCCTTCTCAATTACTTGTAAAAGAATTGTTTGATTTAGTAATGTTGTTTATATTTTTAAAAATTATTTTTTTAATTATGCAACCGTTGATGGACGAACTTGATTTATAAATATACAACTTTTACGACCGAAATATGGCATAAGGTCCAATTATGATATTACACATTGAAAATGAGTATCTTTGGGATCAATATTAATTTGCTAAAAACTGTTTTAAGATATTTATTTTTCTCTCTCTCTCCCACTTTATTTCCCTTCCTGATTTAGCTTCTTTCCACTTTCCTTCCCATCCACTTCATCTCCACTTCTTACATCTAAACTATCATATTGAAATGTAAACGGCTCAAAATTAATATTTAATAAAATTATTAAAATAAATAAATAAATTCATCTTGGTAATTTTAATCATGATAGTTAAAAATTGTAATAAATGAATATTTAAAACATTATTTTATAAAACATGAAATTTATACCGCTCGGATTTCAATCTGATGGTTGTGATGATTGATAAAGAAGTGGAGCGGAAGTGAATGGGAAGGGGAGTGGAGAGAATCCAAGTCCCTTTGTTTTAGACTAGTGTAAGCATATAATTATATAGTTAGTCCGTCTTAAGCCTCTTGTAGTTTAAAGGTGGGTAAAAACCTTTTCTTTTATTTACCTGAGAAAATACCCCTCAAGTCATGAAAATTTGTAAATATTTAGTATAATTTTTTTTCATTTTTTCTATTTCACATCACTTCTTTTTTTCAATTTACTTTTTTACTTGAGTTAAGTTTCGATCATGCTTCTCTCTCATCCCTATATTTTTTTACAAGTCTTGTCCCTATCCTTGGGTATGAAAGGAGTCTCATCCCCATCCTTTAACCCAATGTTTTTTACTTTTCAACTTTTTCATTGACAACTTTTTCCTTTTTATTTATTTTTTTATGGTCAATTTTCTAAATATAATTCTATGAAAACACTATAATTTTTTTTAATATTTTTTAGAGAAAAAGACAAAAAAAAAGCTCATCTCAATTTCAAAAAGATAAATTGGGCATCTCAATATTAAAAAAGACAGATTAGGAAGGAGACTTAATCTGTCATTAGTAAATTCCTGTACAAAGACCAAATTAGCCTTCAGTAAAAGAAGTTAAAGGCGGGGCACTTCACTCTCAAGAATGCATAACACCTCGAGAGAGAGAGACTGAGTCATTCGAGCACTATTGAAGTTTGCCGACCTCATTCCAACGCCATTGAAGCCTTAATCCAGCACCATAAAAGATTGACAGATGCCTTTACTGTCGAGGATTGTCCTCATCGAAGGTCACTTTGTATTTAGGAGTCAGAGAAAATTAGGATTTAGTGATTAGGTAAGACGCCTTACTTGGAACCTTTTGTTTTCTCACATCTATAATATATTATCTATAATTGTCACCCTTATGTAGGTATTGCTTGTTGCATTCAATCGGAGTTTGTAGTTGCAGAGAGCTCTGTGACGAAGACTACTTGAACACTCTTAATCCATACTTGGGATTCTTACGGTCTTCTGTTCGGTTTATACTCCAGTGCAAATGTAAGATTTTGTTGTTGTTGTTAAATTCTTTATCTAAAATAGTTATCTTGAGCTTTATCTAAAATCCCTTTCTTTTTGGATTCTCTAAAGGACGTTGATGTTTCAATTCCTTTGTTCTATTTGAGTAGGAATTTATGGCCATTTTGAAGTTTAGAAAGTTGGAAACTTTTCTTGGCGATTAATACATTTCAATCTGGATCTTTCTAGGCTATTTTATCATGCTTTTAGTGTGAAGCTATAAGGTACTAAACTCATACATAGTATTAACATGTTGCTTAAGATGGGAGTGTCAGGGGCAAATATTGCTATCATGCTACATGAAATGACTCGTTTACTAAACTTTACAAATGACCATGAAATAGCGTTGGAGGAGCTTAAGAGTTTGCAATTTAATCCTTCAACCACAATATTCAGCACATCATTGATGGTCACCAAATGGGAAGCCAAGGTTGAAGTCTATAAGAAGTGTGAATGGCCAGAAGAAGCTTTGTTGAAAGCATTTAGGATGAATCCGCGCTATATGTTAGCATCTGAGGATAAAATTAATGCGGTGATGAGTTTTTGGGTTGACCAGATGAGTTGGAATTCTTTGCTGCTTCACAAAAAACAAACATTCTTTACTATTATGGTTGCAAACTACTGTTAATTATTTATTTATTTAATTCTCCTTACTTGAATTCTTGTGTCATCTTGCGTCCATAAATTCTAGGTTCTCTTGGCTGAAACTTCAGTAATACATTATTTTGTATAAACTGTTATGCAATATAGGATTATATGGTGACATTATTATGGTGCTTAGATTATCATAGTAAATTACAAGCATTTTATTCATCGATAGACACTCAATTGATACATTACTGTTTATAACCAGATGATACCATAGAATTTGACAAAACTTCTATACTGTATTTGAACGAGCAACCACATTTGATATCGGATTATAATATATGCAAGAGGCAGAAGTTGATTTTTTTGTGTATAGCCCAGAAGTTGATTTTTGAATCAATAAGATCATTGTCCCAGTCTGCATTACAAAATCCCTGGTAAGTAAGATCATTATTCATTATACTTGGTAAGATCTATGAAGTATGAGATAGAAGCATTTTTCCAAGTTTTAAGTTGTTGTCTATGCTTGAAAAATAATGTAGATTAGCCAAACCCTTCTCTACAAAATATGAGTACAATTGTTCCTTCCAAGATGTCAACACAGTTAGGATGATGGCTTGTTTGACAACAAAAGAGAGTCAAATCTATTTTGTGTCTTGTTGAAGTCAAATTCTTATTGTTGAAGTCAAATTGTTGAAGCTATATGTGGGATAATGGATCGGTGTTAACTTTTGGATTTCATCTGCATATAGTTATAAAGCAATTTGATCATGCTTTTACTGTGAAGCTATATGTAGTTACTGTATTAGTTATGGGTTTGTTAAGAACAAAAAGCATAAACTGCAATAAGAAAATAGATGGTAAATTAATCAAAAATCTATTCTTTGAAGTGTGAATCATGGTTCTACAGCATGCTTAATATATAATATTTTGTGTAATGCAGGCCACAACATGTAGTAGTTACAAATTAGCATGTAATTTACATGTATATTTCATTTGTAAGTCTAACAGGGGGATTTACAACTCCTGCTATGGTATTTATAATTTCCACAATGTGATTTACAAGTCTGACAATGGGATTTCCAACTTGTAGCCATAACGTGCTACACAATTCCATTGATGGCATTTACCACATAACTTAGGCCACTTACAAAAAATTATCCTATCTACTAACACTATATATCATATTCCATGCACTATACATTTTCTTCTTATACTCAAAACATTATGAACAAAAAGTATAAGTTGAATACCAAAAAATCATTCTTCATGTACTGACAGCCAACTTCACATTAGATTTGGATTTTTTTCATGTTCTTCTAGTGTGCCCAGCTTGGTGGCACGTGTTATAGTGATATATCTTCTTGTTTTGAAATTGAGACTCTCTCCTTTTAATTCTAGGCCTTCCTGGTGGTCTACTTATAAGAGGTGGTGTTAGGCATACTTGATCATCTGTATTTTGCAGCCTATAGTCATTAGGATTTAGCATGTCAATTGTCACTACTGGAATCATACTCCTGCTGTAAATCTTTTACTGGGATGTAATATTGTAGTACTCATTAACATAATTGTACACATTGAGATGTGAAGCCTTGATAGCCATACAAGCGTGTGCACATGGGATGCATGTCATTTGCCACTCTGCATAGCTGCATTCGTGCAGACCAAGATTAACATGTAGGGCTCCTTCATATGTATGTACACACACCTGCCCTCCTCTATAAGGTACAGGAGTCATATGCCTAGCATTTGTCATATTCTCTATCACCTTTGCATTTACATTTGGGCCTACACCATTTTTCCATTTAATCATAACTATTGTTGCTGCATACATCTTCTTATGGCGTTATGGCATCTCTCCTTATCTTCTTATGCTCATGGATAAGTTGGGCGACATTATGGCGTCTCTCCTTTACAATCCATACATTGAAGGACTCAGCAAGATTTGTCGTTATATTATCCCAGCATTTAAATGGGAATTTGCTTAATGCCCACTTATCTATGTCACCATGATTGAGAAGCCACTCGAATAAATGTTCATTGAAAGCTCTCATATTTTCCATTGCTTTATCAAATTCAGCGTCAAGCCTTACAAATGCAATATCATTAAGCAACTTTAGTCCATCTTCCCTTGTTTATCCACTCATCTTTCTCTTACCTCTGTTTAGTTTAATCATTTGTGTGCTAAAGTTCTCCTTCACATGCATATAACAGTATGCATGGATATCACCTCTGAATATTGCTTAGACAACACCTGTTATTGCCTTGTGACGGTTAGACACTATTATCAACTGCATATAACCAACTATTCATTTAATTATATAAAGAAACCATGTCTAGTCCTCTAATGTATCTCCCTTCACAATTACGAATGCAAATGGAAACAATTCATTGTCTGCATCATACGTAGAAGCTGCCAATAATGTTCCCTTGTAGAGTCCACTTAAATGAGTTTCATCAATGTACATCACATGTCTACAACCAGTAACAAACCCTTCTATACAACATCTAAAGGCTATGAATACACGTTCAAATGTGTTCCCACTGGCCACCCATTCAGCCATAATATTTTCATCACTTTCCTTCAACCGTTCACATATCCATAGTATTAACATATAAGACTGATCAGGTCTACCATGTTTATCCTTCAATGCTTTTTCCTTCGCCTGATATGCTTGCTTATATGTCAACTTCACACCATAATCTCTCTCCAAACTCTTTATGATTTCATTTGGACGCTTGTCCCCATCATCCCTCACCTCATCAATTATAATTGATGATGTCAACATAGCACTTCTACTATGTGTCACTTTAAGATTGTCTTGGGAACTATGAACATGGCCGTTTATGAATTTCATCACGCTTAGGAAAGGTGTGCTCTTCCCAAGTACTCTTGCAGTTACACGCCATGGACAACCTTCAACCTTACATTTTACATACATATTGTCCTTATAATTTTTTTACATATTTGTACTCGAACTGGTGCGTAATATAAACTTGTGCAATGCCTTCTTAAATGTATCCATATTTGCAAAAAATTGCATCCCTCCAAGTAACTCTTTCTTCCATTTCACAGAGTTCATCGCATGCATCGATCTTTGTTCACTGTGTATTCCATATGGTATGCTTAAATTAAGTCCTCCACACCCCTATCAGTTATAGTCCCAACAGTACTTTCCTCTAACAGAGTCTCCAAATTGTTACCCTACCTCTACAAAGAAAGACACCTTTATTCTGACAGTCTAGACAAATCCTCAGTACTGGACGCAAAATAACAAGTTTTACAAAAATATTAGCACAATGAAATAAATAATAACTTTCATAAACATAAGAAATTTTACTTACATTTCTGGATCATCCCTTTGTTCTTGTATATTATCATTTACTTTAACTGTTATATAAACATGTGCACTGTTGTCATTAAACTGAAAAAAGATTATAAACTTCACCATCATCATTAAGATATAGTAATATCTTCTCATCAAACTTCACCGTATATTTTGTGACATAACTAGTACAATTTATACCAAACCATCCACCTATCATTACCCTCAATTCTTTAAGTGTCATCCCCTCCTTTATCAATTTTACCTTCACATCCCTACTATTATATTTAACTCCACCTTCAATATTATATACAAAGTTTTCACCTATATGGAAAAAATCACAAATTTCCTCTGAAGATGTCGACCCAATATTATATGTCATATTACCCACTAACCTGCAATAAGCAAATCATTCATTACAAGCTTATGCCCCTAATAATAATCATTCATCACTTTATAAGATAGCAACAACACAAAATTCATTGATGCAATGGAGATTATAAGTTTTTCTACGAATTAGTAAATGTTTTACCTCAAGTTGTCAAAACCATTATTGAAGTTGTAAATTCGATTACACGAGTTATAAAGCCAAAACTAATACCAATTACTTGTTACAGAGTTGTAAATTTCTTAGCGAAAATTGTCAAAATAATTACTGAAGTTGTAAATCCCATTACAGTAGTATTAAATGACCCAACTCATTGCAGGTAACTTTTCTCAGAGTATTAAATGTCTAACTTGATGTTGTTTAAGATCATTTTTAAAGTTGTATATCCTATTAGAGGAATAATAAATAACCCAACTAATTGTACTTAATTTTTTCTACAGAGTATTAAATGTCTTACCTAAAGTTGCAAAAATCATTCATAAAGTTGTAAATATCATTAGAAGAGTAGTAAATGACCTAATTAATTAGTTTCATGACTTGCAAGTTACTCTTACTATGTATGAGTCATACGAAAAGCAAAGTAGTACTCTTTCCCAAATGAGTACTATTTCCTGCTCAATCTTAAGGGACTGTAAAGGAAACCACAATTGTGAAATGCCCCAAAGCACACAAACTCATCATCATTTACACTAACCATATTCATACTTGTTTAATATTTGCACCGACTTCTCCATACCTTCAAGTATTGTCTGAGAATTTTTACCATTTCTCCTATAGCTTTCTTAAACTAGTAGAAACTACAGTATTTATAAATCTCTTTCTCCTTAGGTAACCATCAAAATAAACAAAATATAACTGATCATTGGAGGAGTAAACTAAGAAGATTTGTATTAAAAATTTACTTACACTTCCTCTTTTCCAGCTTTAGCTCAGCCAAAGGTGTTTCCCCCAAGCTTCATCTCATATTCGTGTGCCAATGGTATACTGCTTCGTCTCTTTCTGTCTACTAATATTGCTGTAGTATACTCTTAATTAGTCCAAGGGTAATTTCATATTTTTACACAAATTTACAGATTGGGTCTCTTAGCCAATCTATCTTTTTTAATATTGAGATGCTCAATTTGTCTTTTTAAAATTGAGATGGGCTTTCTTTATCTTTTTCCCTATTTTTTAATAAAATAGATTTTATTATATTTGTAAGTATATTTTTATTATAAAAGTTATGAATTACTGATTCCCCACACCCAATACCCTATTATCCCAACTTTAGTAATAGAATGATTTTCATTTTATAAAAAAAAGTTAAATAAAAACAGCTAGCTTCTGTGTGTTTGGTGGGGAATAACTAAGAATTCATCTCTCATCATCTACTGTTTAATAAAAGATTGGTAATAATTTCCCCCCTAATATTTCTTTATATACATTGTTAAACTTTTTAATGAATATTTTTATTAGAATTGATGAAATCAAGGGCCAAAGTTACTTCGACTGCATCAGATACAATTGCTTCGTTACAGATAAGCAACAAATTTTACAAAATGACTGATTATTAAATAAAGCTATATTATAAGTAATTATTTATGTTTTAATAATTGACCCCACATATTTAAAATACATTGATATTTTCAACTTTTTGTGATATATCGCTTAACAATAATCCAAAGGGATCATTGATTGGTTGGAACTTGAAAGTTGAAACCACATTTGCCAGCATGTACTAATGATAATTTGATTAAAGTGCTACGTCATGGTCATTAAAAGAATAATAACAAGTCCTAATCAATCAAAATTGGTTAAACCCCAAAATGAATTACAAAGTCATAATATTAATTACTACAAATTAAACGCTAACATACTCACAATTGCAAGAAATTCAACCAAAAGGATTCTCCATAAAGTAATGAAGAATGAGAAGCTTACAAATACCAGCCAAGTCAACAACAGCTTCCTGGTATTCTCATTCATACATGATGGAGCAGAAGAAATGTCTTGTGGCCTGAAACAAAGCATTCAAACTTTAGCATGCCAAAAAACAAAATTAAAGAGGATAAATCATTTGATGATCTGTGAAGTTAATCACAAAGTATTGGTATTATACTATTACTACAATACCAAATGCTCTGCATTCAACTTCACGACAAACTTTTGGCCAAAAAGAAAGAAATTTTACAACTTCCAAAGAATTTGTTAGGCAAATGTGTATGATCAATCTGATACTGATTGAATAAATAAATAAATAAATAACAAAAAATTAATCTTTTTATTCTTAAAATTTTGACTTGATTGTAATCTAATACTTAAATTTTAGCTCTGTGGAACTCAGTTCTAATAGTTTTTATTTTATTATAACTCAATCCTTAAACTTTAACTTAAAACAACATAATCCCTATATTTTAACCATTTAAAATATTAGTCTCTATAGTTTAAAAAATAAAATTATATATTTTATAAAGCTCTGTGACTAAATTTTTAAATGGTTAAAATTATTGAGCCTAAGTTGTAGTGAGTCAAAGTTTAAGGATTAGGTTTCAATTGATTTAAAATTATAGAGACTAAGTAGCTTCAAGTCAAAGTTTAAGAACTAGATTACAGCTCGGTTGAGATTATAGGGACTAAAAGATTAATTTTCTCAATAAATAATTACACATGAATCTTACAAAAAGTGCCCAGAACTAATTTTTAAAAAAATAAAACTTAAAACTAGGTAGACAAATAATGAGATAACAATCTTTGATAGGAACATACTTCTGTAATTTACTAAGGGTGCCACAGAAATTGGGATGGGCAACTTGTCATACATTAGTTTTATACTATTTTAGGGTTCATTTGTGTTTATTGGAACCATTATAGAAGACTCAAGTTGAGAGGAATCAAATATAGAATTTTAACTTTATGGGGTTATTGTTTATTTAGTAAATTCCAGAATGCATGCTCAACTTTAAAAATTTATAACTAATTTTAGAAAAATCTAAATTGAGTAGTTCTAATTTCTAGTAAAAGCTCTTTCATAGTACTTTAAAGAAAAAAAAATAAGAAATTGGATTGATATTGCCAAATCATACAGTTTATTTGTTGAACTTTACTATTTATATGGTCAATTATGTAACTTCTAGATTTCCAATCTAATTTTGAAAAATCACCATAAATTGTACACAACTCTAATTTAGATGTTCTACCTATGCATTTAAAGCTCTATATGTTTAATTTAAGCATGCAAAGCGTCATGGTCATATTCCCATATTAACTCATTCAAAACGTAGCATCAAGAAGATTGTCGTACATATTGTCATAAATATATACAAACATCATTGTGGTTCAAATTGTCATGACATAATACATTAATTCTCACTCACAGTGCTCTTTCCCCTTGCTTGATCAGCTCCTAAATAATTTTTCAATTAGAGGAGTGAAATTTCAAAAAAAAAATAATAATAACAAGTTACAATAACATTAATATCAACATGCAAGATCATTATGTAACTAAGTATTATGCCACAATTAGAAAATTAATTTTATCTCATACCAACTCACTTATGCATCAAGTCAAGACATCACAGTATAAGAGTAGCATCATATCACCATCTTTAATTCAACCAACAATAATAAAAAATACATATATAACAATTAAAATATGTTAACATTAAGGTTGAGTAAACTTAGTACCTTGATCGAAATACTTCATAATTCTTGTTCTTGGACTTAGTCATTTCCTCCACAAATATCAAACCCTATTCAGTTATAATATAAAAGGGTACTTAATAATTAATACACATTATATTAATAATTGTTTAAGAATAACCCTCTTAAACCCTTATTCTTTAACTTTGATTTTATTATACTTTATTTCCATCAACCTAAAAATTATTCTCTTAGATCATTCTTATATAATTTTTATTTAAAATCCAAATATGAACTTGGATTCATGAAACTCAAATTCCTTCCCTAGGTACCATTGGCCGAGACATACCCATATAAATCATAAATTTCTAATTTTGATTCTAATATTTCAAATACTTGTTTTTAAGATTTATCCTACACTAGTTTTTATTTTAAACACATTGAAAGCATCAAAATTATCAAATTCAATTACTATGATAGAAATTTAAGAGTGGCCAAAAGGCTTAACCCTGATCCAATTCAAGGGAATTAAACAATCATCATGCAATATTACTTAAATGATCCCTTAACCCTTGTCTTTAATCTAAGTTTAATATTAAAATCATGTTCCCCTATACATCACACAATCTGGGTAATAGGTAACTCTAGGGAATTTTTTATTTTCAATCATCTAAACCATGATTTAACTAGCTAAAATATTAATCAGGAGATTAGAAACACAAACTAACATTTTATCTAAACTAAATAACCAAGGTAGCTTGCTTCTTCTTGGCTTGGAAGGTTGATATTTCAAATGGCAAGAGGTTTCCTAGGATGCCGTGATATGCAATAGTGAGAGAGGGAGTGGTTGTATTTATAGGTATTTGGATATCTATTTAACCTCCAAATTTCCAAAATTTACAAGGCTTATGTGTCATTTGTCTTATGGCTTCTTGCAGTTTTTCCTTCATAAAAATAATCCTAAATTAATTATTGAAGTCAAAATCCTCACCATTCACCATGAATCAAATTGCACCATTTGAGGACCAATCACATATTTAGATTATTTCAGTGTACTTTATATCTGAATAAATTCCTATTATAAAATTCTAATATCATAGACATTGTAATTAATTTTTATCTATCCCATAATAAATTTATTATATTTTTCTCATCAAAATGAGTCCCTCTTTACTACCATCATAATTTTATTGGTGGCAAAATAGAAATGAACCAATTTAATTCTAATTATCCAACCTTATTTAGGAATTAATTTCTTAAGCTTCTGATTTAATAAAAGATTCCTGTCTTCTACATTATCTCATATTAATTCTATGGAAACTCTGTAGATTTTATTGGAATTTATTTAACCCTATAGGTATTTATTTAAACTTTCTCCAAATAAAATCCCTAATTGGCTCAACTTACATTTAAATTTCTCTAAAATTTAACTAGGGGTATTTTTGGAATAAAATTACTTGTATAATGCTCTATAATTCTCAAAGTATATTATCCCTATATTTTCTTAATTTTATGAGGTCTTATGATAGTTCAAATAATTAAATCTAACTAAATAATTTATATTTAGCCAAATATCTAAAAAATTTAAAAAGTATTATAGGGTTATTTTCATCATTTATCATCTTGAATGAGTTTTACTATTTCATTTCCAATTTTCTGAGATTTTTTTTTAGAATTTTCATATATTTTTTTAAAAATTATCCCTATTGGTCTGAAACTTTTTTAAAATTACATTTATATCCCAGCTTTGATTTAACTTCATTTGTTGCTGTAAATAATATTAATAAAACTGTTCTAGTCTGAAAAAAATATGGGATGTGACACAACTCAGTCTTGTTAGTGTTCTCAGGATTCACAACCCTCACATAGGTTTCCTGACCCAAGTACCATGAATCAACATTCTCAGTTCTCCGGTTCCAAACTCAAACGTTGTCTAGAGACACACTAAAATAGCCGTCCTTGCTCCAGGATATACCTTCATGAACATGCACACATATAGATCAAAGCTTGTAGAGAATCATAATAATGCCTATGTGTAAAATGCATGAAACTTGCTAGTGCCTAGGATGAAGAACATACCTGTGCTGTAGTTCGAGCTATTCCATCCCACTTATTGTGCCACTGCTATTATCTGACCACTCACCATAATCCATCCTGCACCATCTCACAATTGTAGTGTTTTTATTACCCCAGTATATGGAAAAATAAAATAAAACGTATACATTTAAATACCCCATTAAGGTGCGAGAACCAACATATTTAAATATTCCATTGAGCATTACATCCTACTCAATATAGGACTTAGCATCTAATACTACCAAGTCTCCATCAGATACTAAATGTAAACATGAAGTAACTAGTTGAAGGTTATGAGAACCCGACAACCAAAAATGCATATCCGCTGTAGTGGTAGTTATACATTTTGGTGTCATTGTTCTGCAGTATGATTTTCATGAATCCTCTGGAGTTCCATCGATTACTGATGTTTCTGTACGAGGTGGTCCTGTGAGAGGCTTGGTGGAAAAATCAAGCTTGTAGATTTCCTTCAATTTGAAATGGTCAGCTAGCCTGATTAGAGTGCCAGGATTGATGTGGGAGATTCCATTCAGCGTAGCTCGCCGTTTCCCCTTAATATTTTCCGGCGGCTTATTTCTTATTACATAAACATCAGTCACATTTATGGAACCATATCTGAAAGGTCCTTGTGGATTTGGACGAGCCCCACTCGCTGATACATTCCATCTGCTCAGTTGATCACAGAATTCTGGAAAGTGAGTACCAAGTAATGATTTTCTAAGCCTTCAAAAGATGCACCTTGTTTTAGCATGTTCTTCTCAAGTTTGAAGACTCATTTTAGCCTTCCATCAATATTGTCTTTATGTTAAGCCTGTTGAAACTTGAAAGAGATAAGCAACATGGTAGTTGATGTGATTGTTAAGTATCCATTTAAGTTCAACTTCAAACTATCACACAATGAAGATCTGCAACTACAACAAGTAAAGTTTGAAACTTTAGAAAATTAGAAGCAAATCCCGCGAAACTGAACCAAAACAAAGATCACCCACGTGAAACCATAATAAGGGAATGTTATTAGATCTCAGAAAACGAACCCATTGAGGGACTCCAAGAGGAGAGGCAGTAATGTACGAGGCAACAAAGTTGTAGGAAACAGTAGCGTCCAGTGCAGAAGACGAGCTCAAAGAAGCAAATGCAGAAAATACGGAGCAATAGCCTTCGAGAAAGCCATTGTTGACAAATTTCAAAGAGAAATTGCAGCAAGCTTTGTTCTTTCTGAGCTGTTACATCATCAAGAAGGAGAGTGGAGAGTGAGGTTGAGGGAAGGGGTTGGATTTGGGTGGGAACAGAAGGATATAGAACGGCTCTTTTTTCACAGTCTTTGTTGTTTTGTAGGAAAACAAGCAAGGGTGATTATTTTAGTAAACTGGGACAGCGAGCATTAGTTGAGCAATGAGCATAAATTCGAATAAAGCTTTTATCAGTTTCTAGGCTTCTAGCCATCATTTATGGAATCGATATTGACATATATAGATATAGCAGTAGCTTAGAAGAGATATTATTATTTAATTTGAACAAATTAGAGTCACTAATTATACACACACACACACACATATGAAAAATGTGGCTACCAAAGTGAATACGAAATTGTACTTAGTTTAACATGCGATCTCCATATTAAGCCTAAAATTAAGGATACCAATATTTGTGTATTTGTTTTAATATAAATTTCTAACATGTTACATTATCTATCTAGAAGCCATGTTCACGTGATTTATTTTGTAAACTCCATGAAACTTGGTGCATCCATTATTTTTAGTTTAATGTTCAATGCATGAAACTAAACAATTGTTTTTATTACTTCTTTGATACTTATTACTTAATTAATTTAGATAAATTAAAGAAGCAAGATAAATTAATTGAATATAATAAAAATAATTTGACATATCTAAAATACTCTTGTATAATATTATATATCAGTTTATAAATTATATAAATTAATAAAAGAAAATAATAAATATAAAAAATAAAATAGATTGAGTCTTACAATTAAAACTAAAACTAAACCCCAAAATAGCTCCTAGGATAGAAATAGCTTTTATAACAATAATTTCTAAAAGAAGTGCATGGATTACAAAGCAAGAAAGAATTGTTTCAAAATTAATGAATATGCTACTACAAAATAGATTTTTTAAAACCCAATTTTTAAACTAGTTCTCGCAGAAACAATTTAAAAAAAAATGACTGGTAGTATTTTTATAAATAAAAGGAAAATATTTGCGCCTAATGTACAAATGACTGGTGTAAAAGAAATGGGCGATGATATTTTTATAAATAAAGGTAAAATATTTACATGTGATATACACGTGTCCAGTGTTAAAAAATATTCTACCCCTGATGGAATGACATCCGGTATAAAATGTCCTTGTGTAAATATTTTACACCTGATGTACATGTGACCGGTGTAAAAGATAAAATATTATATACACCTAATGGAATGACATCCGGTGTAGAGTATCCTTGTATAAATATTTACACCTGATGTACCTGTGACCAATGTAAAAGATGAAATATACTATAACTAATGGAATAACATCCGGTGTAGATTGTCTTTGCTATTAAAAATATAACAAAAAGCTTTAGTTTTTTGGCTTCTCTATCTTCATAAATCACATCATCGTTCATAGAGAAAACCAGGCAAGGGAGAACATATGGTGACAGGAAGCTCCACCTTCATAACACACAGTATAAAACTCCCCGAAGAAGAAGACCTAGATATGCGATAACCTATACATGTGCTCATCATTCTCTATTGTCGAAGTATATCGTTCTCGCCTCTAAAACTCGCCAAACAAGAAGACCCAGATATACGATGGTGGGTGTCTGTTTTTTGCTTCTTTCTTTCTAGGTTTTGTTTAAATATATTTCTGTTCACGTTTGACTAGGTAAGTCAAAGGAATTGTGATAGCGTTTTTGTGATGTCTTCAATTAGGTGACGACATTTTTGGATTTTCATTTTTATGTATATATTTGGATTTTCATTTCATTCATTTATGGGTTCTATTTAAATATATTTTTGTTTTCTTTTGAGCAGGTAACCCGAAGGAATTGTGACGATATTTTGTGATGTCTTCAATTAGGTAATGACGTTTATGAGTTTTTATTTCTGTGTATATATTTGAATTTTTGTTTCTTTTATTCCTAGGTTCTTTGACTTTTTCTTTCTTTCTATTTTTTGTTCTCTACTTACAGTTTACAGGTACCTATTATTCTTCATCACTCTCTTCCTCCTTTAGATTTGTGACGAAGAATGAAATAATTTTGGTGCCTTAATGAGAAAATTGGTTTAGAAGTTTCTTTGATATGAATCTAGAGTTTTTTGATTATGGATTTTTTTTTATTTTTATATTACTTTTTAAACCAATTGTATAGAATAACTGGTTTAAAAAAGTTAGTTTTTTACACTGGTCATATACAACTAGTGTAGAATGTCAAACTTTTTACATGGATTGTTTCTACACCAGACCAAGGTCCAATGTAGAAGCCCATTTTCATCCGGTTTAGAAAGCCTATTTTTTAGCTATGGGACTCCTCCTCAAATTTTAACATAATGAAATTTATAGACTATACTACTATTGTCCTTATTATAAATCTAATGTAAAAGAAATTTTTAATCGTACATATAATTCCATATAAAGAGTTATTGATGACTAGTTTTTCTTTTAAATTTTATTACTATTAAATAAAAATATAATGAGAGAAATATATAATATGTGCTTTTCAATACGTATTATTTAATAAAAACTATTTTAATATTTTATAAATTTAAGATATATTTAATAATTTATTTAGCAACTCATTTGTATATATAAAAATTAATTGAAAGGAACTTGTAACAAAACAAGAGTGATATATATGTATGGCCTATTTGGATAAGAGTTTATAAAATGACTTATAAAAAAATAGCTTTTTATCAACGGGGGTTGATCTGAGTGGTAAGCGGCTCTGTATCGCTTAAGCGAAGTCTCGAGTTCAAGTCTTAGTGTATGCAGAAAATTCCCTTTGGGAGACTCACTCACCATAGCCAGATGCGCGAAGCGAGTCAGATCCGGATGTAGTCAGGGCAAAGCTCTAGTGAATCAGGTGGGCAATAAAAAAAATAGCTTTTTGATAGTTTTTAGAAAAAGGGATTTTGGAGAAGAATTTATAGGAAAAAAAGTGGTTCTAGATAAATGAGTGTTTAGATGATTATTACTATAAGGATTTTTATAATTGGTAAATTATTAAAAAGGATATGAGATAAAAAAATTATTATCTCTCTCGTCTTCTCTTTCTCATATCTCTCTCATTCTCAACCGAAAAGGATAGAAGAGCCACGGGAGTCCATGGTCTGAGAGAATTAGACGAAGATAATGGTGACAATGACGGTGGCAATAAAGGAGGGAGGAGAGGCGGTTGAGGTTTGAGAAGGAAGGAAGCACAAAAGAAGAATAAGAAGATGATGATGATGATGATGACGACGACGATGATGATCAGGAGGAGGAGGAGGAAAATGACCGTGGAGGAAAAGAGAGAAAATGAGATATGTAAGAAAAAATAGGGATAAAATAATAAGTGGGTAGTTTATAAGTTTTTTTACTGTTTTAAAAACTAGTTTTAGTACCTTATTCAAAATTTTAATTTTAAATCATAATTTAGTCTAAAATCTTTTTAAACAAATATAATTATTTATTTTAAAATTTTTATAAAATAAAATTTAGATTAAGTTTTTAAAAATTTTAGTTTGAGAGTTTCCTAGTTATATTTAAAATTGAGAATTTCAGTGCAGCCAATTCAGCCATGTCATCATACTATAAGGTTAGTCAGAGATGACATGACAAGCAGTTCATCAACTTGAAGGTCTATGTCATTAGCTTGGAAATCTCGTTGCCTGAAACATGGAAGCAATCAGATGACTGAAGACTTCAAACTTTTAACAGAATCATTTAAAGTTATTTATGGACACAACATGGTAAAAATAAAAAGTGTTGGATTTCGTGTGGTTGAAATTTTTATTGTTGTTGATACATATATTCTCTTAGATATAAATTTATTTAAAATATTTTTAAATATTAAATTTAAATATCCCTCAACGTGATATGAATATTGATTCATCACCAATTATTACGAGAGATTAATTATTTTTATTAAATTCAATTCGATTTGTTTTTTGATAAAAAAAATTAAATTAATGAGAATTAAATCTAATAAAAGATGCTAGTATAATATTCATCTCATTGTGAGTAAAAAATTGGAAACTCATGCATGTTCACATTTTACGATTTCAATTATAATTTATACACTAAAATCCACCCTTTAGTTAGGTTAGGTACCATCTTAAATTAATGATATTTCATAATTTTGGTTACATGCATATCTGTTTAGAGTGGGGGAGAACTAGTCCCAATTAACCCACTCATAATTTATACTGTCACATAATTTAATTATATATATATATATGATGTAATCTTCTACTCCTTCAGTTCTTCTACTTCTAAACATAAGAATTAATAAATAAATTTATTTTAACCTTAAATGTAAACTTAAATTATTTTTTTTAATTTATAATTTTTAGTAAGCCTTTTTTATAAGGGTTTTTATTAGGAGAGTAATTTTTTTAATAAACACGATATATTCTTATTAGAGATAATATTATTCAATGTACTATTAAACCTTTATTGTAGTAGGGATTTAAAATTTAATTTATTATGTTATGATAGACTAAATCCTTCTGTTAAATACAATCCTCTTTAATATGAGGAGAGTACTCTATTTTATAAATAATTAATTTAAATATTTTTTAATTTCTATAAATTAATTATATAATTCCTGCTTTTAGAATTAGGAGGAGACCAGGAGGAGTCATTTAAATCATCCCATAATGTAAAATCTGTAAAAACACTGAACCAAGGCCGAACAATGAGCCCGATTGTGACCACATGACAATTTCCTCATCCATATATATGTCATGGTCTCCCTCATACATGCATGCAAATACTCCCTCTGTTGGAAAGAGTGTGATAAGCGGGAGTTAGTCTGTGGTAAGTAGCTCAGTATCACTTAAATAAAGTATCAAGTTTAAGTTTTAGCGTATGCAGAACATTCTCGTTGGGAGACTTACCCACCATAGCTAGATGCGCGACACGGGTCAGATATAAATATAATCGGAGTAAAGTTCAGGTAAACCGGGTGGGTAACTAAAAAAAAAGTGTGATTCTTTTTATAAATTTCAATTTAGATTTTTCTGATCATTTAATATAATTTTTTTATATTTATCTTTAATTAATTATATATATCTCATTTGTTTTTTCACTTATTCTTTTTTATCTCTTTTTTCATTCCCTCTCCTCATAAATAAGTTTGTTTTGGGAAAACAAATAACATTTTTTATATTTATTGTTTTAAATCAATTTTAAATATTTTTTTGAGTTTCGTGAATTAAACTTATATTTTAAACTAAAATGAGTAATAGGTAATGAATGATTTGTTGAATCTACATGTGGATCATATATTACCAATTGTCCATAAATTTAGTAGTAGAAGGGTCTGACACTCTCATCAAAGGGAGGAGATACAGTTCTTACGAGCATTACGACGTTTGAGAAGGTATTCATCATCTATGTGTTCAGTGGTTGAAGGGTTCAATACTCTTACTAAAGGGAGGGGTTCAATTCCTAAGAATATCATAGCTCTTAGAGAGATATTTCCATATCTAAATGAAGCGGGAGTACTATCAATATGAGGATTAACAAGGTGCATGCACATTCTTATATGAGACAATCCCATAAATTAAGAGTTAGGTACCTTGCCCTACTATGCGTGAGTGGGTACAATCTATTTCCTAAAATTTTAATACCAATACATGTGGATTAGATGTCAATTAGTGGGAACAATAAGGAGCTGAGTGTTTATGATGTTGAAGACACAGCCTCGCACAAGTTTATCCTTGTGTAATTTATACCCACTTCTCAGGACATTCCGTAATATCGGAAGGCGGCAGAAGCAGCTCTGACAAATAATGTGTACGTATTCAGAGGCATATGGTATGGCAGACATGTATTTACTGTAACTAGTGATGATGATATTGATTGATAATGAGTTAATGACCCTTTCCCTCACACCAACTACTCGACTACCCATTGTCTATAAATTTAGTTAGCGAAGGGGTGAAATATGCAATTATTTGGAGTGTATTTGATCTCTAGAAAGTATCACTTTATTATGGTTCTAGTTACGACATTTAGAGAGACATCATAACTCTTGCGTGTCTAAGTTTACGCCAAAAGATAATAGACGGCTCGCCCTGCTCAACATTAGTATCACATAGAAGGAACAGAGACTTTACCCTACTTTTAGATCGTGGGTGAACCCAATCCCTTTCCAAAAATTATCTTTTAACCAAAAAAAAAAAAAACAGGCTCCTCCACTCAAACGTCTGAAACTCATCCAGTTTCACAAATACTTCTATGAAACTTTTGTAAGATGATTAAAAAGAACCATGTGTGCTCATCATATCTGGACAATTTAGATTTGATCTTAGATAGTTTAAATTTAATTTTTTTAACTGATGGTTTTTAAATAAAAAAATCATTTTCTGAAAAATATAATTAAAAATTATCTTTATTTTAAATTCTATACCCATTAAAATATTTTTTATAAAATAGATATAAAAAAATTAAATCTAAACTGCCTCAATTTGATGCGCTTTGAGTCATGGTCACAGCACAATCACAGCGGCTCGCTTGATTTCCTATTTGTTTTTATTTAAAATTTAGAATTGATGGCCCACCCCAGGACTGGAAGCCCTGCATAATTATCTCTCTCTCGGCGTTTACCACTGTAATCTTTCCAGATTGAGGCATACCAATACAGGCCCTCAAATTGCAATTTCTTGTTTTAAAAGAAGAAACTCAACCACAACAAGAAAGAGGAAATATTACAAATTTTATCCAGGAACTGAATTTAATTTACATCAGATGAAAGTATGTCGATATTAAAGAGGACAAAACGAAAAGATGTCACGCAGAGGCCTTATAACTAGTTTATTCAGCGAAAACATGAAAGAAGCAAGTGAGCAAGAGATGCAATTCATACATTTGGGGGAGGCCAGAGCTTGCCAAATAACTCCTCCACTCGCTTCGCTTGATCAGCATTGCTATCCAATCCAGCAGCAAGAAGTTGCACAGCTGCTGGCCCCATTGCTGAAGCAAGGTTCATTTGGTCCCACTTCACAAGCTGTATATAAATGTATATCGATTAGCACAGAAATTTGGCTAATTTGGCCAATTTGGCCAACACTCGTATCTCAGAAAAAATTATCAGTTCTTAATTTCATGTCAAGGATATATATATGTATATGTATGTATGTATAGATCATTTTTCTTTTCTTTTTTCAATCCAACTTAGATCAGCACACACACACACACAACAACTAAAACACGAAAATTGATAATGCCACGCATTTCACACACAAAATAAAACAACATGATGGTTAAGAATGCTCCACATTTTCCTCAAGATCACAGTCAAGTAAATTGATGAATAAAAAGTTTAAAGAAGAAGTTCTTCAGGTGATGATAGAGGAATTTAAGGAAGCCTGATAGATATTGGGAGACCATAAAGAGAGCTCATGAGTGAATGATAGGTAGTGTTGTTCAGGTTCTGCTGCCAGTTTAGTAATGCAATGATACTAACAAACAAATATTCAAGTAAAATAACAAAATACATTCTCCACGCCAGTAACGTGAGAAGAACTAGTCCTCTACTAGATATAAAATCTAAAATAAAATAATATTCATTTTTTTGGATTATTTTCCATGTTAGTTATCAAAAGAATATCAATAATATACCCGATTCTTCAAATAGTAAACCTGACCCAGTTATAAAAAGAAAAGGGAAAAAAATGAAGTTAACGTGATAGACGGTCCATCTCCTCCGCAAGGGTAAAATAGAGCGCACCTTGGCCCTTTCATTTGTTCCATAAGGATAAAATACTCAAGAAACGTTAGCATTGCCTTTGTCAATGTGCAATCACTCATATCATTTCCTTTGTCAATGTGCAATCAATCAAATAAAGGTGGACATTTATGTTCCGTTAATAGCCGACAAAAAATCTGACTCACTACCATGCTTTAGATCAATGGAATAAAATGTAGAGAAGCACCATGCAGTTTTAAGTGTTCTTAATGTGCCATTTATGTCACTTGAAGAAAAAGACCAGTGCATGGTAGGAAGAAACCTATTAATACTAGTGTCAAACCAATTTTGTAGTTCCAAATCCGAAATTCCAAGCTCATAAAAGGATAAGTGAAATAGCACTTGGAGCTAAATTTGTACCTCTTCATCACTAAATGTGTAATTAGCAGCAGACTGAGGGGACAGTCTTCTAACAAAAGAGTACTTCTCATCAGGAGAAGTGACCGATTCTTTGAGAGATTGCAAAACCTTCAATGGTGCCACGATATAGTCAACCCTATTCAAACAGCAATAAAAAGCAAAAGACTTTATGCTTTTTTTCTAAATAATAAAACTTGAATCCACTTTTAAATCAGATATTACAGCAGGAGAAATACCCCAGAAGACTCAATAAGTCCTGCTTGTTGCGTACAGCTACTGCCATCAACTTTGACTTATGTCCATATTTATGAATATAATTGTAAGCCTTTTTCACCTGCAATAATAATAATAATGCTAAGAGAATGTCATGACTATTTTTACTCTCATACTCTTATAACTGGAGTTGAGTAAAGCGAAAGATCCCAACGAGTCATTCTAAAGTAGCTGACTTTCACTTAGATGTCACAGATATTGTATAAGCTTTACTTCTCAAAGTTTCCCAAAAATTATAGATCTGATTTTACACGAAAAATAAAAAGACTTTTGAGTGGAGCTAAAGCATAAGATCAGTTTTGCATGACTAACCAATGTCAAACCAGGATCTTCTCCTCTTGCTAGGGCGGATTCTATCTCTCGGTCTCCTGAATGATTCCGTGCCCAGTCCTGAAAGATGACACTATTAAAAAGAAGGCAAAGCAAAGATCTGCAAATGTTGTTCTCATTCACTGAAGGTAGAAATTACCCTAAGGCGACCAACAAAAATTTGGATAACAGAAGCACCAGCTTGGGCTGCAGCAGCAGCTTGCGCAAAGCTGAACAAAAAGCAGATTTTATCCAATGACTAGCAATGTCAGGGAGAAAAAAGCTTGGATCAACTTGGAAAAAAACGCTAGATAGTAGATACTAACTAGTAGCTTTGGTAAAGAGCCAGAGAAAAATTCGTCTATCAATACTCAACGTATATTTTTTATCAAAGTGCTTCTCATACAATCAGAAACCAAAAAAGAATCATGAAATTTCTAATTAAAGAGCATGATGCCATCCTATAAGGCTGAACCATTAGAATCTAATCCAAACAAAAGAAGTCATCGCACTAATATACAATACAACCATTTCAAATCAGCTTAGGCTCTACCAAGGCATGTTACCTTACCAGCAAATACTGGGAGAAGGGAAAGCATGCAGTTTTTGGCTAAACGGATACAACAAGGGAATATGGCATAGTTTGATTTTGTGAAGCAATTTTGTTGGTGCTTTGTTTCAATTTACATCCTCTAGATTTCAGTGTAGAGGGACCTTTTTCTTTCATAAATATTAGGTTTAGGATTGCTTTCCGTGTCACCCAGAAGAACCTTCAACCAATTGAAAACTAGTCCAGAATAATCATTGCTTTGAAAACAAAGGTATTAGATCTCTCTAAATCAGTCTTATGATGACGAGAGAATGTGAATAGAATCTATCATTTATGATGCTCAAGAGCTTTCTAAATCCGCTCTTGGAAATACCTGTAAACAAAAGTCAAATGTGTTTGTATGCCCTCAGATTCAAGCAACTTTGCAGCCTCTATTCCCTAAAATGAAAACATAAATAATAAATAAATAGGCCATAAATCCAATAGCACATGAAGTTTAACTCTAAGCCATCATATCAAATCCAATTTGCATTATCACTCACTTGCCAGGTTGAAGGAATTTTAAACAATAGGCGTTCAGGTGGAACATTAATATCATTGTACAACTTCAAAAGGTCATGCACCTGCATAATTTGATAATCAGTAACATTAAATTGAAGCATGACATGAAACCATAGTTGTTATGAAGGTGAAAAATCCACAGTTCTGTGTTGAAATTCAGAAGTCACAAAATGAATGAACTTTGATTCATCATCTAAGCTGATCCAAGAGTCATCAACTGTTGAAAAACTTGTGTATACATAATTTAAAAAAGAAATCACACTTCTCTCTTTGATATTGGCTTTGCTCACATGACCATCATGCTCAATATCAAGTAAAGCAGGATATTTATGCATAATTTCTTGCATTGTCATGCCCAAAATACTAGCATTTTTTTATATACGTTCAAAATAATATGGCACTCGGTCAATGATAGGGAAGACATCTCACAGTTACATCTGCTTTCTAAAGAGTTTGGATTTGGCGTGGTAGAAAGAAGGCAACAAATCCCCTATCGCCAACATTATAATATTATAAATTATTTAACCGAGTTCAAGAAGCAGAACAATCAAACTTTTGACGTTAAATTTCTCACCAGCAATTCTTGCTCCTTAATACACTGATATTCGTGCATATGCATTTGTACAGAAATACAATCAATTCGATACCTTCCCGATGATGCCATGTGTGTCATAAGCAAGACGGGCATCCACTTCAGTTGAAACACGACCAGGGACTAGTCTTGCCAGATCACCCCCCACATTCACTAAAGCCTACAAATGCAAGACCATTTATTTCCTTGAGAGAATTACCAGCGGAAATGTGATTTCAAATTGTTCACATATCAAGCTCTTTTGAAAACAATGAATTGATTAATAAAAATAAGTTGCGGCAAGGGAGCAACTATGATGAAAAATACCTTGTTAAAGAAACAAGGCAATCTTTCGTGAGAGCTTGCAAGCCCAGAACACTCAGAATCTGCCAAAGCAATATCCACAGCATTCTGCTCAAAAGATGATTTAACCAATCAGACAAAAAATGCAGGTGTAATATTCTCAAATCTGACTCGTTTTAAAGGATAAGAAGCTGACCTTAAATATTGTGTCTGGAAGGCCACATATACCCAAGAGAAGCGATGAACTGACTGTAGCAGCCGTAGGAGGGAACCTTTATGTGAATTCATCAGTGAAAAACAACACCGAATCAAACACGAGTGATCTGAATAAAAATTCACTTGAATTCCATAGTTATCAACAAAGAAGGAGGTGGGAAAAAAAACAAAACTACCTTTCGAAATCATCGAAAATGACGGTATCAGGAACTATCTCGCTGAAGCCTGACACAGCATCCAATTCAGTGATAAGACCTGAAAAAGAAAAATTCACTAGGTATTCATAAAATGCTAAGCAAATGAAATAAAAATGAGAGAGGTAGGGAGCGAAGAAGAGAAGATAAGTATGAGTATTACCGGTGTCGAGAGAGGAAGAGGATCCAGCGGAGGCACGGATTTGAGGGAAGAGTCGGTGAGATTTGAAGAGTAGAGAAGGAGGAGGAGGGGAAGCAGCTGAAAATCTAGATCGTCGCTGAAGTTAAAACCAGAAGACGCAAGAATGAGAAGAGAGCTAAGGAATAAAGAAATTGAGAGAAAGAGTGGAAGAAAATACCTGAATGTATGATGAAGCTGCCAGAGAAGCAGAGGGCGGAGTCTGCAAGGTGATCGACATTTCTGGGTTTAACTTGAGTGGTAGAATACAAAGCTGGCCTGAGGGAGTGGCACAATACTTTGAGATTTATATGGAAACACATTCCTTTAGGCTGTAGTATTATAGTATTCATCCTCATCTACTTGCTGCGGTCTCTTCCTTCTCACCAAAATTACTCCTATGCTCACATCATTAAGTGGGTGTTTGGATGAATTTGAATCCTTAATTTAAAAACAAAATTCTAGCTCAATTTTTTTTTTAAAATAAATAGTTATATTTAACTTTTTTACTAAATTATAATTTTAAATAAATTATTATAAATAACTTATAGAACTGTAGAAA
The DNA here is from genome assembly GCA_037074615.1 of Leucaena leucocephala. NCBI lineage: Eukaryota > Viridiplantae > Streptophyta > Magnoliopsida > Fabales > Fabaceae > Leucaena > Leucaena leucocephala. The sequence goes on from CM073570.1 coordinate 14,037,181, forward strand.
AATTTATAGACTAGTCAATTATTATTTTATTCTTATTTTTCTAATACTCTCTTTCATTTTCTCAACTCGTTGTTTTATGCTCTTATTTGCCACCATGGTTGTTGTGCTATCACCGTTGGTTATGGTCCAACTTCCACATCATCCTACTCCCCAACAGCCCTTCTGTCTTATTCCCCGACAGGCCCGCCGTACTACTCGTTTCTAGTTATGGTTCAGCTAAACCGATGTGAGGACGAATGTCGTGGAAGAAGAAAAGGAAAGAAGATGAATAGTGAGGGTGGGATGTGAGGTTGTAATAGGTAATATTTTTTTTATTTTCATTTCATATCATTTCTTGTAATTTAACAATCACAAAAGTTATTCTAATAATAACCATCCAACACTCATTTATTCAGAACTATTTTTCTTCCATAAGCTCTTATTCATAATCATTTTTCTAAAAATTGTTCAAAAGCTATTTGTTTCCATAAGTTATTTTTGAAAAGTCTATCATATATAGGATCAGAGGAAGGGATCCTTGTTAGTAAGAAAATAAGTTCGTTAACTTAATTTTAAGAAATATTATAGATAAAATAAATTAATATTTTATATTTAAAAGTATACAATATTTCTTTTAACACAAATGTATAAACAATTTGGGTTTTTGCTAAGGACATCATCTCTCATTTAATTTAAGTATAGGCATTTTCCTATTGGAGACAATTCTATTCAAGTCACTGTTAGACACAGAATATTGGCATCTATCCCAATAGGTAATCGAACGTCAGGTTATAAGGGATTAGTCTATTCCGTTAGACCTAACCCTATATGTTATATAAGAAGAATTTGATGTGCCTATTTAGTTTAATTTTTAGAGAATATCTTATAGGAAAATGTGATTTTAGAGAAGAACTTTTGAAAGAAAAGTGATTATGAAGAAATAAATATTTGGATAGTTATTATTATAATATTTTTTTGATAAATAAATTACTAAAAACAGCACAGGTTAAAATGATAATTACATAAAGATATTTTGCCACGAAAGCTTGTAAACTCTTCTTCCCATCCCCACCACCACCAGATTCTTCCTCTTCGTCATCACCTTATTCTTCTTTCTTCACCTCTATCGGAACCTCTACAACTTGAACACCTCTATCTTAAAATTCATTACTGGTGGCTATGGAGATTGAAGAAGCTTGCAAATCTGATGTAGGTAAAGATGGAGATAGAAAATGGAAGTCACTGTCCTCACCCATCGGATCCTCTTTTGACGACATCATTTCTCTCTGTCAGAACCTCTACAACCAAAAAAAGGCACCACCTCTATCTTGGAACCTCTTAACCTCCATCGAAAATAGAAGCCTCCATAAAAAATGGAATGGAAGCTTCTATCGGAACCTCGCTATCACTGTCCTGGAAGAGAGAGTGAGCCAAAGAGATTGGTGAAGCAAACGAGGGAGAAGAGAGATAATGTATCAGAAAAAATAGAGATAAAATAATATTTTAATACATAAAAGCCTTTTTTTCAAGTGGAAGTCATTCTCACAAGTTTATCAATTATGATTTAATCTAAAAGCTCTTATAAATATTTGATAGCTATGTGTTTAATTTTTTTGTCTAAATTATAATTTAGCCTATTTTTTTTTTTAAATTATAGTTTGAGGAGAATCCAAATAGGCACAATATTTCGAATTCTGAGGTAGGATATTGCCATGTTAGAGGAAGTCATTTTCAACTTAGCCCAATCCATTAATTTGTCTTCATAATATGTATAAGCTTATACGAACTTCTTTTATTTTATTTTTGGTAAAAAAATTATGTGGGTTTGACACTAGTTATCACTAAGGCTAAGATACTCTTAGATAGCGCTTATATAAAATTTATGAGATTATTTATTAAATGAGTCTTAACGATAATAATAAGAATCAAATTTCTTTTACTTGATTTCATGAGCCAGCCTATTTTATAGCCCAAACACATTTTGGGCTGCTCCAGTCGGAATTGTATGGACCTTCTTTTAATGTCAAAGGCGTATAAATAAAATTATGGACCATATCCCCTAAAAAAAAAAAAATTCATCTTATATTTAAATTGTAAATGAGTTTAATTCATTTATAAAATTTCTTATAAAAAAAATTATGGACCACATTCTAGTTACGAAAATTGTCTATTCATTTTGAATTAATTTAATTATTATTTACTAATAAAAGTTAACATAGATTATAAAAAATATACTCATATTTTATAAGTATATGAGTTCGATTTTCACTACTTTTATAAGGGCTCATTTGTTAGACGATATTATAAGTTTTCTTTAAGTATTCTCTAAATTTTAAAATTATGACATAACTTTAGTGAGAGATTAGTGCTAAATTCACATAAATTTTTTTATACTGAAAAAAATTAATTTTAATTTTTATGTTTTTTATTTGTAGCGTAAATGTTTTCATCTATAAGGCTCTTTTTGGTTTAATTATAGAAATATTAAATGATGATTAAGAAACAAAAGTCAAACCGTAACCAAAAAAAAAAAACCAACGAAGGGTCATCGTATCGTCATCAATAAAAACAAAAATTCAATATCAGCTGGGAAGTTGCAAGAGTGAATTACTTCTCTAATGAGATCATATATGCCATTTTGGTACCTTCTTAAAAGTAAAAAACGGTAGAAAGAGAAATAATTATTCACAAATGGAAAGATCAAGTGAAAAAAATAAAAACAAATAAAATTACGATATTTTAAAAAAATAAAACCCCGTGACTTATTTTCTTCTTCCCCCTTCCAATTCACCAACATTTCCAGAAATTTCATGACCTGCACCCACCAGAACCACATTTTCCAATTTCAATCCTTGCCATACCCAAATTAAATATCAAAACATATTGAATAAAAAAATATCAATACATAATTTATCATATAGGCTAGTATAAATTTTATTTATAAAAATACAAATTATTTAAAAGTAATATGGATAAAGGCATGGCAAACCGGAGATGGGTCCCGGAGAGAATAGAAGTCATCGCTTTGTTTCCTTGTGGAAGAAACTACAATCCCATAACCTCCTATGCTCTCTCTCAGCACCTATATCCAAATTCATGCATTAGTCCTCTATTTTAATCAACTCATTGATTTCTTAAATCATTCACCAAAAATAATAAAATAATAAAATAAAATAAAATCCCTACCTACATTGAAGTTGGATCCTCTTAATTTTGAACCTTTGAAAAAAAGAAATAAATATTTATAATTGGATTATAAAATTTTAATAAAGAGAAGATGTAAACTAAAAGAGTAAAAAAAATAATTCAAAACTTTTAACTCTATTTCTTTAATATTTTTTTAAAAACACAGAAAATATTTCGCTTCCCTCCGAATCCCTCGTCAAGGAATTGTATAATGAAATTTATAATATTATCTAATAATTCTGAAATGATATTTTCACCCCTATTAAGTCAACGGATATATATAAATGTCCAAATATTGATTTATGGAGGCATGAGTCCAGATTATTATTACAAAACTAATTAAAATTATGTACTGGAGATTACATAATTTGATGTAATAAAGATTACATTACATTGGATTATTTCCCATAAATTAGTAAAACACATCAAGATTAGCAAATGCATGGTAAAAGGAACAGGTAAGTTGTTATTACTTTGAAAGCATCTTCATCGATCTTATCATATCTAGTGAGTGATTGGAAACTTTTAAAATCAAAATTTTAAAATAATTTTTAATTCAAACTTTAGTTTGAGAAAATTTTAAAATAAGCAATTATATTTGTTCAAAAAAACTTTTTAATTGAACTAAAGTTTAAAATTAAAATTTTGAATAAACTATTAAGACTAGTTTTTAAAATAGTAAAAGAGTTTATAAACTATTTAATTATTATTTTATTTTTATATTTTCTTATACATTCTCTTCTCTCTCTCTTCTCTCATATTTTTAATAAAATTATACATTTTATACTAATTTTTCAATTATAAAAGTTCTTCTATAATAACTATCTAAATACTCATTTATTTAAAATTATTTTTTTCTAGAAGTTCTTCTCAAAAAATTCTTATCTAAAAGCTATTCAAAAAATATTTTTTTTATAAACTCTTATCCAACAACCCTAGATAGTAAGCTCGTCATCTTAACCCTTCACAGTTACACCGAGTTACTACTTACATTATTCAAAAGCTTTCAACACTGTAAAATTAATGGCTCCATGAAACACAGATAACCCCCCCCCCCCCAAGCGTCCGTGTGTTGAACGTAAAAGAGGGTACTGTTTTAACATGTCATGCACGATTTGTCCAATAACTGTCCATTCTGCAGTAATCGTAAAGTCACTTGAGAGAGAGAGAGAGAGAGAGAGAGAGGGTAATTATAAGAAGATAAATAACTAGTTGGAGTAATTAGAGTCCACATACGTTTTCTTCTACATTACGATAATGTACAGAAACACAAAACTTGTGGTTCTCAACTTTTGCTCCTTTTATATCTTTAGTCATCTCCGCCAGCCTTTTGAATACCTGCATGCATTTTATATTTTTACAGTAAACTTCAAACTCAAACACTCTATCTCCTCCTCCTCCTCTCTCATGTATGCTTTGAAATGTTATGGATAATTTGTACATACCTCATCAATCATCGGCAGGAATTCTCTAGCAGGTTGAAACAGAGTTATCTCCTTTCCCTGCAACAATGTTTCATCAGAAACACGCACAAACATTGTGATCGATCAAGCTCTCCGTTGTAACAAATTTTCTGGGGAAAACCCCATAAAAGTCTATATTTAAAAAAATTATTAGTTATAAGAATCTAAGTTTAGTTACCGGTATTCATTGTGCATATAAATTCTTTTGGGTAATGATACTTTCTATATATAAAAATATATCATGCCCTTATAGCTAATAAAAAATTTAAATAGAGAATTTTACTATTTTTTTTCTTTCTTTTCTGGTGCATACATATGATTATATATATTTTAGTACTAATTCCTTCTCAAAAATTTGTGCACTAAAATATATATGTATATATCTGTTGGTCGGTGGACTTAACACAGTGCTGTGGATGGCTATTGGACAGAGAGGGACAAACAGGCCCAAAAATGTCCATGCCAAGACTACTAGTATAGTACATTGAGAATTAACAATAATAGTAAAAAATAATTTTATATTTTAAAAAGATTATTTGCTGCTTTAAAAAGATTACTAGTATAGGCATGTTTGTTTTTATTTGCTGCTTTTATGTTTTTAGAATAGTTTTATAAAATTATTTTTAAAAATAAATTAAACAATTTTTTTTAAAAAATCTGTTCCAATAATTATTCTAAAAAATTCTATTTAAAAACTAAAAAAATAGCAAAACTTGTTTGGAACAGTCTTAGAATCACTTTGGAGAACTGAGATAATTTTACTAATAAGATTTTTCTGATCAAGAAAAGATTCAAGAAGAAATTACTCATAGGCCCAAACAAAAATATTAATTATACTAACAAGTCCCAAGAATTAAATTTTTTACAAGTTGGACTTATAAATATGGAAGTTTAATCCACTTGTAAAATAAAACTATTAAATTTGACTTGTAAATGACAAAATTTTATTTATAAATGTGCAAGTTTAATTTGTAAATATAACACTTTTAGAATCTATTTGTATTTAATTTTCTTGCATGGGCCAATGGATAAGTTTTTTAAAAAAATCAATTCAAATATGAATTACAAAAATATAATTTTGATGTCTAAAAAAGTTCAAATTTTTATAACTTTAGTAAATTATTTCAAAAGTTTGCAGAGGTTGAAAAACATATTTTTTTGAGATATTCACAAAAAGTTGTGATTCTCAATTGAATTCCACAGAAAAAGGATGCTAGCAATCAAAATATCACATCTCCAATTTAAAGATATGTGATTCTTAAACAAAAAATCAATAAGAATTTTAATATTAAATTCAATCAATACAAACTATTTCAATGTCAGCAACATCCCGTGAATGCACTGTTTTAGTTTATATTAAATTTAGGGTTAAGGTATAATTTTATTTTAGAAATTTTCACTTATAAATTTTGGGTATTTAAAAAAATTAATATTATTTTAAAAGTATTAAAAAAAAAATAAAGTCATTCTAACTATTAAAAATACTAATGTTATCTTTAACCTTTTTAATAGCTATGAACAATATTTTTTTAACACTTCCAACTTCTAAAATAATATTAATCCCAAAAATTTTATAGATATTTATAGCTTCTATACGAAAATTTTTAAAATAACATTAAACCTTTACCCTTGAGAGGCCAAAATGAGTAATGCCATTATTTACCAAGAAAATAAAAAGATCTTCCTCTCTCCACCCATGCTTTAAATTGTTAATTATCAATGTACCAACTAGAAAATACCAGCACATTTTGGCAGCCATTGCTAATACAAGATATTGATATAATAATATACATAAATGTAGTCAATTTTTTAATTATGAATAATAAATAAGCATGTGATTAGCCCAAGGTTCTAAATAATTGTTGGGGCTTACATAGTTTTCTTGAGTTCAAAAAAATGGGGTTTATCAAGTTTTCTGATGTTGCACCACGTGTGAGATGCTAAAAATGAATTAAATATGAAAAATAATTAAATTCGGGATTGGCAACTAGGATATATATATTCATATTAATTTAATATAAAAAATAATATTTTTAAGTGACAACTATGATAGATTAAGCAAAAGAGTAAGCACATGGGGGCAATTAAGTCAATGCATTTCAGTAATCTAAGTCCAGTGTCTGCCATTGACATTAATTATTTGATTGATGAATTGATTAAGGTGTCTCTTGCATTTTGAAGTATTTTTTAAATAATATTAAATATTCTAAACTAATTTATAATTTATCTAGTAGTCTAAAATATTACTTTTAATAACACTCAGCATCTCAAAGTATTTTTAGTGTAATTTTATCCTTAAAATATTTTTTTAATAACAATGAATACTTTAAACATAAGATAATGAGTACTATTAGAAAAATACTAAAAGAAATATTTTAGGATATTAAATGTTATTGAAAAAGTATTTTATGGCGCTTGATAAACTACAAATAATGAATTTAGAATATTGATTGTTACTTATAAAATATTTTATTATTTTAGATGTACCTTAATGCTTGACAAATAATAATGTTTAAGATTTTGTAAGGTAAATGTTTCTTTATTTAAAAGATATTTAAAGCGCATGCATGATCTTATTTTAGGAAATTGTACTTTTTATTTTATCAAATAAAAGATATTTAATTCTATATTATTGCTATAAATAGTAGAGTTTAGGCACACATATTTTCTTTCATTAATACTCTGATTCATCACCACATGGATCTATTAAATAATAGTAATGGACTTCGCTTGATCTCCACCACAGATTGGGGTTGATGCTTCTCAAAATTATTGTATTGGGTGGTTTCTTTAATTTAAGCCTCCTCTAAGAAAAATCAAGACTTTAAATAAAAATTTTACCATATTATTGAATCAGTGTAAAGACATTAGTTTAGGATTAGGATTAATCTGTTGAAATTTAGCACAAACCGACAGCACATAGAGAGAGCACATGATGGTCACTTTAACGTTCAGCTTCTTGATTATTGGGATATCTTAGTTTTCTTTTTGTTTATCAGCTTTGTTCCTTTTACTCAGTCAATAAGTCAATTCCAATTATTGTGCAATTTTTTTTAATTTATTCAAAATAATAGGGAGTGCTAACGAGATCTTTAGAAAGATCTTAGGAGTAAATCTATAGCCTTGAGTTATAAAAGGTAGCTGTTGTATTCAAATTCAATATCAGAGAAATAATATAGCATTCCCGATAAAATTTTCATTTGTTTCATGGTATCCGAGCCAAGTTTGCACGAGTGAAATAACTTATCTGCCATAATGGAGATCTCTAATAGAGGGAACGGACAACCTAGCATGGAGAAGTTAGTTGGCACAAATTACAAGTATTGATATGCATGGAGGCCTATCTCCAAGGGCAACACTGGGAGCTTGTTGTTGGGACATATACGATACCCACAGAGACTCCAAAAAACTCTGAAGCACAAGGCAAGTGGAAGATTAAGTGTGGGAAGTCTCTTTATACCTTAAGAACTTCCATCAGTAAGGAGTATATTGAACACATTCGCGATGTTGCTTCTCCAAAAGAGGTATGGTAGATTCTTGAAAGGTTGTTCACGAGGAAGAATACCACACGATTGCAACTCTTGAAGAATGAGTTGTCTAGATTAACTCAAGAAGGTATGTCAATCTCAGAGTATTTCTTACGAGTTAAAAGTGTGTGCTGAAATTTCAAAGATTGACGTGGATGAAAAAGTCAATGAAGTAAGGCTACGACATTATATTATACATGGCCTAAACAAAGAGTATGGGCCTTTTGTCACTTCTATCCAAGGGTGGACAACACAACCTTCAATTGAAGAGCTGGAGAATCTGTTATCAAACCAAGAAGCATTAATCAAGCAAATGATAAAGAGCTTTGAAAATGATGATGTTCTATTTTCAAAAGGGAAGTCTAACATGAGAGCCACATATAGCAGCAAAAACAGAGACGGAGACTCAAGTGATGAGGAGAATGGAGAGCCTCACATCAAGAAACCTATTACATGCTACAGATGTGGTAAAATTGGACATATTAAGAGGTTTTATCGGGTCAAACTTTTAAAGGCTAATGTTGCATGCACTAGTGAAGATGATGACCAAACTAAATAGGAACATTGCCTCACGGTTGAAGTAATGGATCAAATGTAGTCCCAAGGATTTATCAACTATGTGTCTAGTCAAAATACATAATGGATAGTTGATTCAGGGTGTTCCCATTATGTCACCAGAAATGAAACGTTATTTTTAGAGTTGCATGAACACAATGGAGATAGAGTAATTGTGACTGCCGATAACTCGACTCATCCTATGGTCAAAGAAGGAGCAGTAACCATTGAAGTAAATGACCAGGAAAGCATCAAGTTACACAATGTGCATCATGTTCCAAGTTTGAGTAAAAACTTAGTCTCCGTTCCTCAGGTTACTGACTCTGGAAAATATGTACTCTTTGGACCGAATGATGTAAAGAGATATCTGCTGATGTTCTATTTTGTGGCAAGAAAAAAGGTTCTCTATTTGTTATGAAAACAGGGGAAGTTTATGTGAAGAAAACTAGCCAAATTGATAATGCTGCAATATGGCATGCTCAGCTGGGGCATGTAGGATATCAGTTGCTACAACAAATATCCTTAAAGTGACTAGTGGACGGAATACCTAGCCTAAAGAATGTTCACGAGGACATGGTTTGCCAAGGGTGTCAATATGGTAAGTCACATAAACTCCTATACAAAAGCTCATCAAATCGACGCTCAGGTATGCTTGATCTAGTTCACACAAATCTGATGGGACCAATGAGAATAGCAAGTTACAGTGGACAATGGTACGTTATGGTGCTAGTAGATGATTAATCACAATTCACATAGGTGAAGTTCCTAAAAGAAAAGAATGAAGCACTGTCCAAGTTCATCGAATTCAAGGAAGCAGTCGAGAGAGAACTTAGGAAGAAAATAAAATGTCTCTGTAGTGATAATGGTGGAGAATACATGTCAGATGACTTCTTTAAGTATTGTGATGAGAATGGCATCTCTCGACAAATGACTTGTCCAAATACACCTCAGCAGAATGGAGTTGCCGAGAGGAAGTTGGCTTATCTTACATCTGTCTATCTTTCATGGTTGCATGACAAAAGATTTCCCAGAAAATTGTGGGCAGAAGCAGTTCGGTGTGCATCCCACATAACGAACAGATTACCATCTTGGCCAGGTACACAAAAGTCCCCCTTTGAACTTGTATATAGTGAAAAGCCCAACGTTAACTACTTTAGAGTGTTTGGGTTTATTTGCTATGTTTATGTTCCTAAAAGTAGTCGTACTAAACTTGACCCAAAGGCTAGGAGATGTGTATTTGTTGGGTATGATCCATACAGGAAAGGCTGGAGATGTATGGATTATCAAATAAAGAAGTTCACAACTTCTAAGGAGTCATGTATAATGAATTATCAACGACCTTCCCAACTCCCAAGTCTGTTGCTCTCGATGATAGCAGCACAAAAATTTTGTTCCTTAAGGTCAGTGTGAAAGGAACTATTGATGATGGAGAAGAAAAACATATCTCTCCCAGAAATGATTAAGCGAATAAGCAAACTATAAGGCGCTCAATGAGGGATAAGAGGCAGCCTCAGTACTTAAATGACTATGAAGAGAATAATTGCACTGTTGCGTGTTTCTTTATAGGGGAGCAATGTGGAGGTGAACCAACTTGTTATGAAGAAGCAAAGGGAAATTCATACTAGGAGAAGGCCATACAGGAAGAAATAAGTGCACTAAACAAGAATGAGACTTGGGAACTATTACCTAAACTAGGAAATTGTGAGCCGATCTCTTGTAAGTGGGTATTTAAATTGAAGAAGAAGTCAGATGGCACCATTGATAGGTATAAACCTCATTTAGTTGCTCATGGGTTCTTTCGAAGTTATGGGTTAGATTACGAAGAAACTTTTATCCCCGTAGCAAAAATGGTGACCGTGAGGACCATTATCTCACTTGTTGCATTCAAGGGATGGAAGTTATGGCAACTAGATGTGAAGAATGCATTTCTGTATGGGGAGCTGAACATAGATGTTTTTATGCACTAGCCACCTAGATTTATCTTTGAGCAATCCCCAAGTCATGTATGCTGACTAAAGAAGGCGTTGTATGGCCTAAAACAAGCACCCTGAGATTGGTATGGCAAGGTTGTTCAATATCTTACCTTTTATGGCTTCAAAATGTCATATGCATATTCAAACTTGTTCATAAAATCATAATCGAACAAGCAGTTGTTGGTTCTCTTGTATGTGGATGATATGATTATAACTGGAAGTGATGAGGCTGAAATTTCCAATTTGAGGACCGATCTGTCTCTTCGTTTTGACATGAAGATTTTGGGAGAAGTATGTTGTTTCCTTTGCTTAGAGGTTGAGAAATTCAGCCAAGGATATTTTGTAGCTCAACGAGCCTATGCAAGGAACCTACTGGATCATTTCGGCATGGGGGAGGCAAAAGAAAAGGCCACTCCTATAGAACCCAAGCTGAAGCTGAAGAAAGACGAGGGAAAAGTATTGAAGGACCCAATAAAGTATCGACAACTGGTAGAAAGTTTGATATACTTAACTATAACAAGACCAGAGATATCTTACTCTATAGAGATAATGACAATAGAGAGTGCTAGCGAGATCTTTAGAAATATCCTAGGAGTAAATTTATAGCCTTGAGTTATAAAAGGCAACTGTTGGATTCAAATTCAATATCAGAGAAATAATATAGCATTCTCGATCAAATTTTGATTTGTTTCATAATCTAATATATTTTTTATTTTATATGTTAAATATAACATCAGAAGTAATATTCTATAAAATATTGTTTTACAAAATTTATTTTATTTGATGAGTTTAAATATTTTTTATCATTAAATATCATTTTATTCGTACATAGAAATTGGAAGAAAAGAAGGTGAGGAGTTGTCTCCTCTTCAATTTAGCAAAAATGATATTATTGGGTCTTCAAAAATATAATTTAAAGAATATGTTATATAATATAAAAATAAAATAATTATGAGATGTAATTCATATATAATACTAATAATTATTTTAAAATTTTGTATATATAAAATTTTCGTGCACATTTTTCTAATTTTTAATTTTTTTTCCAATACTTTTAATGTTTAAATATGCATAGAATATAACTTAATCATAAAGTAGCCAGAAACGCATTTAATAAGAGAGATGAAAATTTTTTGCATTCTAAATTTCCTCTTTGCCAAATAAAAAAATTTAAAATTTTCCAAAATTAAAAAAAAAAAAATCTGGCCAATTCAAATCGATTCCTTGTTCCCCGATATTCTGCCGATTCGAGTTAGTTCCAATTTTGCCCCTATACCAACCGTAAACTAGGCCGTTTCCCAGTCCAATCAACAGGTGGGTATGATCTGCATTTTTAAACATTGCCAAAAAAAAACAAAGAAAAACACTACCCATGATCATCTATATTGCTGGACTCAGAGATCTAAAATAAAATAAAATAACCCCTTTACTTATTCTTTTTCCTTGAATTAATTATTTTATAATTGATTTATTTTAAATTTCTATTATGATGCATCAAGGAGTATTGCTTAAACTGATTTGTTTATATTTAAGCATAACTAGTTTTATTAGTCTTTCAATCAAACTGGGATGCGCCAACACCACATTGCATAATATAATAAATCTCCATTAAGAGATATGCATATATTTAATTACATCCAATAGTAAGATATTTGAAATTATAAAACAACATAAAAACATAACACAATTCCTCGTAAGTAGTAAAAATACAATTTTAATTATTTAATTATACTAATGATCTTGCTGGGTTTTAATAATCATTAAAAAGGCAATCGATTCTTCATATATTATTTTATTGAGTTAATGTAATTATTGATCTCTAAAATTTACTTTAAAGTTTGATTTTAATCCCTCTAAGTTTTAAAGTATAGGTTTTTTTTTCCTTAAAATTCTTTCCATATAAAACATTTATCCTTATAATTTAATAGAAACCTTGATCATTTTGCCTTTTATTCCTAACTCCTAGATAGCTCAAAACTCATGATTTAAAATTTAAAGAACTAAAACCAAAATTCGTAGAAAAAAAAAATACATTTGCCCTATTTTATTCTAATTTTTCTCCATTTTTCCTTTCTCTGCATCTACAGAAAGCATAGAGTCCTACGTGATAGTTGGGTGTTAAACCAAAATTATAGTTAAAATGAAAAGTAATTGACAAAGCCCCCACAACTTTTCCATAATTAGCAGAAAAAGAAAGAAAATTAAAGAAAAGAGAGGTAACCTTGAGCTTCAACATTAGCATACATTTATCATATCTGATACTCTCAATATGCCAACAGAAGATTAAGAAGGAATCACCAAACTTAGGAGTCTACTAAGAAAGTTTCTCCCCACACTCTACACAACAACACTGATGTTAAAGTTTATTGATAAAAGGGGAAAAAATATGGTTTATTGAGGTGCCACAATCAAATAGGAAGCAGTATTGCAGGACAAATAAATAGGAAATGAGGGATTGCCTGATGTTTTACTGTTATCCCAGAACTTGTTTCTACAAAAAGAAATTCTTCAAAAAAAAAAACAAAAAGAGTAGTGGGATTTTCAAGAATTGCAATTTTCTATAAGCTCACCTTCTTCACCTATTATGTCTTGTAGATGATGCTCAGCCCCATCGAACAATGGCCGATCCCCAAGTAAGACCTGCACCGAAGCCAGCAGCAGCAATAGTATGGCCTTCCTTAATCTTCCCACTTCGAACCGCTTCATCTAAAGCCAGTGGTATGGAAGCTGCGCTTGTGTTCCCATAATTTGCCAAATTCGATATCACCCTCTCTGGCGGCATTTCTAACCTTGTCGCTACTGCATCAATAATCCTCTGATTTGCCTGCATTTAGTAAGTAAACAAGTGAGTTTAACATGATATGTTTTATTCTGAATTTCCCAACTCAACTCACAATGGTACAGCACAGTTAAAACAGTCTAATGAAAATGTTAGATTAATTGGGCGGGACCTCTTAATCAACAATTTATCTTAGGAGAAACTTGATTTTTGATAAATTATAATGGCATCGTATGATCCATATAATCGATCTTATCTAATAGGATAAGGCTTTTTGTTATGTAAACTAACTTAGGTTGATATGAGATCATTCCTTAATAAAGAGGTTGGGGTTCGATTCCTAACCCTTGTATATGAAGTGAATCTAGTGGAAAAGAGTCTGTCTTTGCCCTCAATACCCCCGAGGGAAATTAACTTTTGTTGCCAAAGAAGCTAGATGCAAAAAAGAATCCCATCAACCTAAGGATTTCCTATATTCAATTTCAGTCCGTTTGACAAAATCATGGCACCTCGAAAACTTCGCACCAGTGATTCAACCAATAGATTTTAGCTATTGAATGATAATCCTAGCATACTGGGTTTGTTTTGAAGATTCATTTTCCAGTACCTGATGGAGAAGTAACCAATCAATGCTAGATGTAGGGAGACCAGCCTTTCCAAGGGCTGACTCAATTGACTGTGGCACACATCGCACTGCAAACCGGAATACTTCTTTGCCATTCATTTGAATGCACGAATAGGAGGACTGCTTAGGAGGAAACGCTAACACAGAACCATTTGAATCCAACGCATTATTCGTTTCATTTTCTTTGATAGAAGCATTCAAATGCCTGCATGAAGAGTAAAGTTGTTAATTACATAGCTTCTACCGCGACGAGCAGCTCCTCATTCATGAATATGAAAAGTACATACCTTTGACCAGAGCCATCACTATTCACATCAAAACTGAATAAACCATCTTCCTCAGTGTTGCAGGCCTGAAATGTAGGCATTACATCATATCGGAACCATAAAAAATTCTTTGCTGTAAATATCTTCTACTTCTTGAGGAAGACAGTACAAGTTTAATGTCAGTTTTTGCTTTATGTCCTTCTAAAGAAAGTTCAATGCCATCTATCAATAAGAGAGAATTATCAGTTCACAAAAGGCATACAGGATAACAGACTTCGCCTTAGAAGTTAGAACTTAGGTAATGCTTTATTTATAGCATAGCAGTTTACTTTCATTCTAGAGTTTACACCACAAGAATTGCAAAACCTTGCCTTTGAAGCTATTCTGAGATTATGAACATACTAAGAAGACAATAACCAGTGTCCTATAAAACGGAAACACGATCCAAATTCATAGTTGATATATGTCACTGAAGCAATATGATGCAGGAAGGTATTCAATTACCTGTACCAGTACTGCACCTGCAGCGTCCCCGAAAAGAATACAGCTCCCTCTGTCCGTCCAGTCAACAAATCTCGAAAGACCATCGGCCCCAATTACTAAAACATTCTGAAATCCTCCCCCTGTGCCCACATAGAGAAAAGGATTTAAGTTTCACCAGACTTAGCAGTTAACAAGACCTCACTAATAATAATTCATACCCCTGATGTGACAAGCAGCTGATATTAAACCCAGCAAAAATCCACTACATGCAGCAGTAATGTCATAAGCCAATGATTTTTGGCAGCCAAGTTGGCTTTGAATCTGAAAATCACAATGACCATTATGACCAGGAAAAACAAAATGCAAGAATGCTTGAGTAAATTATGACTACCCTGTCCCTTAGCATCCAGATGCAGATGAAAGTTTGAATGTTTTTGTCAAGCAAAAAAGATTCAATCATTTGTTGGAGGGAGTCCGCAATACCAGAATCATTCAAACATTCAATATTTACGTAAATGTGTCTATAAAACAATAAAGATTATTTTTCTATGTTAATGAGGAAAAAAACTACAATCAGCATCAGGGTCTGTCCAATTTTTAAATCTGATCTAAAAGCTAAGAAATTTTCAATGGAGAAAACTGGCACCAAAATATCTAGTCAAGGCATAAAAGCTTTCTTAGGAATCAATCTAAGGAAAGTATTCCCCCAGAAAAAATATGGAAAGTGCTGCACACCTTACAGGTAGAAGCACTTTAAGTGGTTACAGAAGTAGCCTACAATTATTGGGGGGCAAATATTGAATGATATGATAAAATCCTGCCAACTGCCAATTTGATTCAAAATCTTGTCACTTTCTTGACAGCATGGTAGAAGAGATAAGAAGGTTCATGTCTCATAACTATCTATGGCGATTGACATCTAATAAGCATTCTTAGAAAGCACTTACATTAGTTAATTTACAATTTCAATTGAAAATAAAGTTATTTCAGAGTACTTTTTGAACAGTGAAAATAGTAGTAGGGGCTAAATTGCATTTAATTTAGTCCCACATTGTTTGTTTCTCATGCTGTGTTGTTTTCCTTATAGTAAATATAGGACAGCATCAGTTTATCTCTTACCTTTTCCAATAATATTATTATCTCTTTAGCCTCCGTAGTACTAGATTAAGGTTTTAATCAGAAGAAACAATGATAGTAGTTGTAATCGCCAACTAACAAGGGATTCTGATCAGAAGACAGAATGATATTAGTTGCACTCACTGAGAAGGGATGACCTCAAACATAAAATACCGAGCTTTACTATATGTGAAACTAAGATTGATATTGGCTAGAGAGGCCCATAACTTGGCTAAAGTTAATAATACCCTTACAAGGGAGCCTTTAATGTAATTAACTAAATAAAAGTAAACACATCATCAGCCAAAAGATAGCACAAGTCAATAAAAGTATGTGGTTACAGAACAAGTCATCCATAACAAACCAATATATCCCCCTACCATATAAGTGCATATAATGTTTTGCCATGTGTCTTCGAAATAGATGCAAGAATTCTTTCTCCAAATTGGAACTTAAACTAAGGAATAATAATCGTCAATTGAAATGGATGTAAGAAAAATGGATATTTATGATAAGGAAAAGTTTATGAAACAAATACAGCATAAAAATCTGTAAGAATAAGAAAATTTCTCCAACATCATTCCAAAACTTTATTCTAAACATATGATAAATACATAATCTGTTATGTTCCCTCAAGTCCATGAAGTGAGATTTTAGCTTAGTAAGAAATCCTGGGGTCAGAAGCCAAGTTCAACTTTCTTTGTTCCATGTCTATATATAATCAGATTCTCAACATTACTCACTATCCATGTAAGCCTGCATAACATGCACACATGAATTTCAATGATACATCCTCAACCAATACCTGAGGACCGTTCCCAAAAAGATCCTCTGGAGTAGATGTGCACATCAATACTAGGTCAACATCATTAGGATCAACGTTTGCCATCAGGAGAGCTTTCCTAGCTGCTTCAACGGATAAAGTTGTTAAGCTCTCTCCACCTGCAAGCATAACATCATGCAAACATAAACCAGGGCAATCTCATTTTGGTAAAGCTTCAAACAAGGTTTCCAATGAGCATTGACTTAAAATACTTGGCATCATCCCATGTAAGACTAATGGATCAATAAAGCTGATAAAGCTCCATAAAAACAAATTTCAACAAAAAAACACAACCAAGCCTTTACAGCAGGACAATACTTGAGATATCCATTTCCTATATACCCCAACCAATTGGCCATCAAGAGCCAAAGCTAGAAGCTAGCAATGTAATCTAACCATTCTAGCTATATAACCTTTGCCATTGCCATGGAATAATACCAGATACTAACCTGAAAGAACTCGCCGATTACGAATTCCAGTGCGAGTTGCTATCCAATCATCAGAAGTATCAACTATTTTGCAAAGGTCATCATTGGAAATTTGAAGAGATGGCACAGCAGAACCACATCCAACTAACTTGCAGCCTTTACTGACAAGCCTATAAAGACATTAATTCTATAAATAAACAAAAGACAACTAGAGAAATCTGATTGTCATCCCAAATAACATAAACATGAGATTGTTCCTCCTGGCTATATGTACATATGTAGGACCAAGAAAAATGAGGCCCATGACCAGTTCATTATAACATGAACATAATATGTTGCCACCCAGTAAATTATTCCATATTGTGAAAAGAGACTAGGCAGTGGCTATTTACAAACTTTTAAGGACTCCAAAATACCATCAGAGCAAAAGAAATCTAGTCAAGTGATAAAATGCAAATACAAAATTAGAGTAAAGAAGCTGTAGTAAGCTATGGTTATAAATCTGTTTGTTAAAATTTCTCCAGTCAAATTTATTGAAAAATCAACAATAAGGAGCAGATAGTTTCATGCTTCTACTCATTTCTTCTTTCTTCTCTAAACATTTTGAGTCTTGGTGCAATTTTACCTATATAACACAACTTAAATATTATAAATAATAAAAAAAATGTTGAAAATCGTTAACCTCTTCCATCTCTATCATGCTAAATTTGAAATAATTTCTGGAAGGAGAGCAGAGCAAGATAAATTAATTCTTTAAGAATGTATTTTCAGATGAAAAAACTTGTATTCCAGCATCACACATCTCAAGCATACCTAGATTAAAATAATGCATACAAGAATATAGTTGTATTTAAGATCAATCTACCCAACTTGGTAAAGGCAGGTTCTTATAGCCAATTTGCTTTTCTAACCAGAGATCCCATTTAAAACATGTTAATGAACAGATACGGACAACCAACAGGAGTAAGAAAAAATATCAAGCCATGCCCTTCACCATGTAGTCAAGCATAGCATTTCACTAATAACTCTCAGAAGTTTGTTCTTCAGTTCCCAAACCATGTTTCTAATTTCCTACAACTCGATTAATTTGACCCTCTTGCTACTTTTTTCATAACTTTTTTAGTTTGGAAACCGAAGATGGTTGCTCAGACACGTTAATAGAAGTAAAAGAAGCGTGCAATCTATACCCATGCTAACCACGGTATAAAATTTCCATGGTCCAACTTCAACAAAACTGGAAACTCTGTTTGTGGACATCAATAGTTGGTAGGATATTCTTAGAGGTTCTATCACTTTCAAGCCCCAATTCCTTGATAGAAAGACTCTAATTACATCACGATAAGTACGGCCAGTGAATATTAGAGGTGGATTGTTAGTTGAAGTTGCCAACAAAAAAAAACGACCACCTAACTTGCAAATGATTGTGCTAAGAAGAGCTAAAACACTTAGTATTTACTAAACGGATTGAAAATAAACTCACTTGGGTATCCGAGCTTCAGAAGGCTTTGATCCAGTCGAAGCATGCTTTTCAGCGCCTTCTACGGCACTAAGGCAAAATACTTGCTTGGAGATTTGTTGAAAAGAGAAACCCCCAAATCGATTAGGAACTGAAGGGGCAAAGAACCCAGATGCATTGGCCATTTACACCAATACTCAAAACCAAGGAAGAAGCCGATTACAATGAAAGTATGGATGCAGAAGATTAAACCTTCAGATTATATGCGAAAGAATATCAATGCAATGCACAGAGTGTACAGAGCCCATAGGTAAGAAGACAGACGGAGAAAACCAACAGCCAGGAGGCCCCTTTAAAAGCAATAATAGAATAGTCTTCTTCGGAGGCTCCAAAGAAGAAAGAGAAAGAAGCGATTATGTCAATCCAATCTGTGAGGAAACTCCAATGTAAAGCATAAACCTTGAAAGTTGCTACACTGAGCAAATTCACCTCAAAATTATACAGCAAAAAAGTGAAGCAATGCTTCTGCAATTCGTAGATCTGACAATATTATTATAAAAAAAAGGCAAGAAGAAGAAGAAGGGATTTTCAACTTATAATTGAAGAAGCAAAATGTAAGCCTCGGAGCTATAGGGACCTTCTTCGTTATGTTCGAGGTCCCAACCAAAATCGCATACCATTCATTGATGGGAGTTGAGAGTTGGTTTAGCGCTCCTTTCAAGCAGACATTGGTGTATAGCTGTTACCATTTTACAATTTTATAGTACATCTTTTTTTTTTTTTTTAGAATAAAATTATCACGAATAGATAGAGACTAATATTTTGAGAGGTAAGATTTTACTTTTTTTTCAATAAAGCTTTCCTTAATAAATATTTTTTCATACGTATAATTAGATTAAAACTCATAATATTATATTTAAAAAATTTAATTATCTATCAATAATACATCTTTTATTTACTATTATTTTGTAATATATGACCTAATTGGAGAGTTAATATTATTTTAAATATGACATATTTTATATACTTATAATTTTTTTTAAATTATCCTTATTAATATTCTCTCAATAATAACCAAATAAAAGGAGGGAGGGAGTTAAAAAAAAGTATTAAGATTTTTAGAAAAAAATATTTCATAGTAACTACTTTAATTATATTTTTAATATAATTAAATTAATTAAATATGTTATTATTAAGGATCGGATAAATATTATTAATAATATTAGTATTTTATTTTTATTATAAATTTAAAATAAAGAGAATAAGTTCAAGTATACGTTTGGTCATTTATATTTACTTTAAATTTTATTTTAGTTTTTTAAATTTTTAAAATATATTTTTAGTCCTTTACCTCGCTTGGATGTGAAGAAAAATTGAAAGGAAATAAAATGGAAAAAAAATGAGAAGAAGAGAAAATTATAAAAAAATATTATATGGTAATTTACATGTTGTAATATCCCAATCTTTATTATTATATTTAAGCATAATTAAGATGTTATTTATCAATAATTGAAGTTATGATAGATTATACAATGTATTTAAAGTTTAGAAATATATAAAATTAAAAAAATAAGAAAAAAAATAAATTATCAATTATTAAGAATTTACTATAAAGGGTTAAAAAATTATAGGGGTTTAAAGATAAATAAATAATTAATAATCATCTTAAATGGTTGATGATATACGTATATAGATAAATACAGAAAATATATCTATAATAATATACATATATATTTGCTTAAATATACATATAATAATATACATATTTATACTATAATGATAATATAGTATAAATATATATAAAGAAAAATATAATTTAAATTTTAAATTATCATATCTAATAGGATTTTGATTATGATAATAATAATATATAATGGGTATGAACTGTTAGTTACTCATACGTTTGTCTCACTCTATGGTTATTAATATTTTTTAAGTAATAATCTTGTGTTAGGACTTAAGGAAGGCTTCAGAGGCTTGATTAGTATTATATTAATTGTATAGCCTCCTCATTTTGATTTATATGTAGAATAGTTATATATTATCATAATATGGCATATTTTACATATTCTGATATAATATAATACTTTATTTAGATTTAATTTAGGAAATGAATCATGGGAATAGTATTTTAAATATCTGTAATAGACTTTTTTAAGTTATTTATAATTACTTTTCTATTATGATTATTTGTTGAGTAAAAAAAATTTATTTATAATCATTGTAGAGCTTCTTTTAAATTTTAGTAAAGTTATTTTCTATTATGGTTAATTTTCTTAAAACTAAAGAATTTATTTATAACTATAGTTACATTATGATTGATTTATACTGTGAATAAAATAAGTCTAATTAATTAATAGTAGTTATAATAAAGAGAATTTTGTACATATTTTCTTACCTAATTCTCTATCACTTTAAACCAATCAAATATAAAATTTTCCATCAAATCATTTTCTTTTTTAGTGCTAACCAAATTTGAGATTTTGTCTTGTTTAATCTAATAGGTTAGTCTAAACTCTAATAGGTTATGATAGGGTTGAGAATTGAGAGGTTAAGGAAATCTAAATAGGAAAAATTTAGATATAGAATCAGGAAAATAGGCTGAGTTAGCCGAACTTTAAAAGGGTAAGTCTTAAACAAGCCTACCTATTCAAGTCTATTTAGTTTTAGAGATAGAGATGGAAACATGTTAGATAATCTATTAGGAGCTTGTGGCTAGCCTATATAAAAATTTATTTTTCTTAAGTGGTTAGACTAAGGCTCTTTAAAAAATATATTAGGCATATCATACAGTTTAAACATGTTATCATAATATATTCAATATAGAAATATAATAAGTGGATATCAAAATCACCACCTATTATACAAAATAAGATCATTGAACTAACACATTTTATTATTGATTTTATTCTTGCATTCTAAATTTAAACCATCTTCTGTAGTCTATCTTAACAATAACACTAAAATCTAAATTGAAGCCCTTATATTGATTTTACTCACACCACTCATGCTCACACTCTGCTTTCGTCATCTCGTTTTCCCTCTCTCACCATCTGGACAAAAGTTCCTAAACCCCTAATCGCTCGTCATCACCTCTCCCTCTCGCTCGCTCAATCCAACCATTGGCCACAGTCGATCTTGATCCTCCGCTCTTCAATTCACTCCAGGTGAGTTTGCGTTGACATTTTTTGCACTTGTTCTCCTTATGTTTCCTCCTTCGTTTATATTTGGTTGTGCGTGCGTGAGTTGCAACAATGTGCAAACCCACTTATTTGAGTCAATTCATTCTTCTCCTTTCTTTATAGGCTCTAATCCAGGATGTGAAAACTTTTCTTGCGCTGCTTCTAATTGTGCTTATCTTCCATTACTTGATATCTGGAATCTAATTTTAACCCCAAAATTTGGGTGTTGTAAGATAACTAGATTTTAACTGACTTTTAAGTTAAGCCAGGTATTTATATATGCTAATTTTTAACTAAAAAAATAGTTTATAATAGACTACAATCTATATTTAGGCTAAATTATTACTTAACAGGTTTAACATATTAACATTTAAGGTATAACCTAACTTAACATATTTCTATATCTATTTAGATACCCTTTTTCAAGCTTAACCCTTAACCTCAAGGTCAAAGGCTATCCTGCCAACTTTTGGCCTATTTAACATAATCTCATTTTTTTCTATTTTTAAAAAATATAAATATGCAAATTAAGGATTTAAACTATTGTCATCTTAATTAAATTAAACCAAATAAAAGAGTTACCATGATCATTGACAAATATTGTCCCAAAGTAAGCAAACAAGACAAATCAAACCTTTAAACATTAGCAACAACATCATGGAAAAAAAATACGACAAGTATAGTGACGATAACATCCCTATATGCATATACAAATTTTTGTAATGTTATTCTTTATCTATATAACATATTAGTTATTAAAAAAAACTAATATATTCCCTTACTCAACAAGAGGATGTCCTTGTTATCTTTTATCATTAGTAGAATCTAAATTTGTAGAAAGAAATGTTTAGCCCTATAAAAAAATAATTGGAATATTATATAGTCTAAGTAGTAATAAATTTGATAAAAATAATTTAAATTATGTAAAATATAGTGATATTTAATTAAAATATTGATATATCAAAATGTTTTAAAAAAAAAACTACACAACATATTTGACCTATTTTCTCAATTCTATTTGGGCATTTAAGGATTTTAAAGCTTTACATTTTGAAGTTATAGGATTTGCTTTTAATTCGTGCATAGATGTGTTAAGAATTCTCACGATTGAAGTGATGATGTTGGTGCTCCATCCTTTTCATTGTACATTGCTCTTTTAAAATTCTTGCACAGAGATTAAGAAATAGTACAATAAATATGTAAAATTATGAGATACTTTATCAAATTTGCTTTTCATTTAATGGCTTCAAAATAGGTACAAGTTTTTAACTATATTATATCGAATCACCTTATTTCGATTATAATAAAACTGATAGAAAAATTGTTTTGCAGGATTTATTCCAAATTATATGACAGATAAATTGAATTGAAGGGATACAAGACCTAAAAACTTAATATTATTTATTGTAAAAGTGTCATAGAGAACTTTGGTTTTGTATAAAAATTTATTTTTCAAAGGAAGGATGCACTCAAAAATGTCTTAAAGTTCAAATAATTAATTTAATTTTTTAATCTATAATTTATTTATTTATTTTAATTTATATAAATTAGTTAATTAATTACATATAGAAATTGGATGAGCTAACTGTCACATCTCCTGAGGTTGGAGAAAGTAAAACATGTGTAAATTGTGATTGTACGGTTGTATTAGTTGCTTTGCCTAATCAAAACTTTTGTATACCTAGTAGATAGTTAAATCATTTAAATATAATTTTCTAAATTTAAATTAGGTCATAGTTATAGAAAAAAAATTATTAGAAAAGACAAAATATATTTTTTCTAATCTTTTAAGTCTTGAGAATATTAGTTTTTAAACTAGTGGTTAAAAAATTCCGATTGGTTTTTCCTTAAAAAAAATTAAAGAAACGTGTAAAATATTCTAAATATTGTGTTAGTTTTATATGGGTATTATAAAGGATTCTTCTCACTATATTAAACTGTGGGTGGTGGACGCTAATAGTCAATTGGATCATTTATTTATTTGTTAGTTGTAAGTTTAATGTGGCAATTATATAGTGTTATTTATCTTTTTTCATATAAAAGTCAAATCATTCGGCAAAATGATAGAATTATATATATATATTCATACAAGAGAGAGCTAAACGCCTAAAATAAAACTATTAATCTATAAGAGAATTATATCTCAAATACTCTTTTACCACCATATTCCTCAAATGTTGAAGATAACTGTCCAGAACTATTGTATTTCTTAACCCATCCCTTAACAATGTGCATCTGCAAGTTTATTTTATTCTCTAGAGATATGATATATCTCTAACTCCCAAGATAATTTTATAAGACTGTATATATGTGACATTAATAAGTTGGACGTATTGTCTTTGAGGTTCAATAGTATATCAACTACATTCTTAGTATCATATTCCAAAATAATCTTTTTTAATCCCCTTTATGAAGCTAACTTTAATCCTTTATAGATTGTCCGCTATTCAATTTCAACAGTAGTATAAGCACCTAGGAAACTCGTGAATCCCACCACCCAACTTCTTGATTGATCTCGAATAACTCCTCCACAACCCGCCCTACTATTGGTTACAATAAAAGCCCCTTCAATATTTAATTTAACCCAACATCAGGGGAGAGCCTGCCAATCAGTTGGAATTAATGAATCGAAATGAGCAATTAAATTTCTCTTAAACCTGTACAAACATCTTCTAAGTTTGTATTATTACTGAGTAAGGATCTAATAGTTTCAAAAACTCATTATCAAAAATAGCATGATTCATCCACTTCTATAAACTCCAAATTGAAACTCTCCAAATTAATCTCCAATTGTAAATACCATTATTTCCAAGCACCTTTTTAAGCTTCATGGCAAACAAATCTCGTAAAAAAGCTCTAAAGAAAGAATAGTGACACCTAGGATGTAAAAGTTTATTCCAAAAGTGTTTAGCATAGGAATAATCATCGAGAATATGTAAAGTATCTTCTGTATCCTCATTGCAATACTGACAGTTTATATATGCTGATGACCACCTACTTCTCCAAGTATTCGTCGGTAATCAGTTATTAAAGGCTATCCATATGAAGACACGAATACGTTTAACCCCTTGTCACTTCTAGATATCTTTATAAATATTGCTATATATATTATCCGATTGTTTCTCAATTAAAAAATAGGCACTCTAAATAGTAAAAGTATCGTTATTCGTAGCATTCCACACTATCAAATCATTCCCCGCCTCTGACATAGGTGGTAGCATGCTAAACCTATGAAAGCCATTACTTGGAATAATAACTACAAACCTCTATAAATCCCATGTCCCATTAGTAATCCAATCTACAACTTTACTAATTTCTTCCTTTATTGTAATTTTTCGAATAACCAAATCCTTTAAGCTTTTGTCAAGAAACAACTATTTGTCAGTAAAGAAATTCACTAGTTGTCAATTACATATATGCCATCTTGTGCCCACTTCAACAATGTCTTGTTGTTGAGAAATGAACTTCTATAATGCGGAATATCCTTTCCTTGCATCCAACATATTATCTTCATTCCTTAACATATATTTATGCAGGAGCATATCTACCCATAAACCTTTTTCACCATTAATTAACTTCCAATCTATTTTGGCTCCACAAGCATGATTAAAAGGATGTTAATTTCTTGAAACCAAACTACCATATAATTTAGGCATAGTAATTTGATCCCATCCAATAGGATGGAATCCATGTGAGCTATTACCATGACCCTACATAAATTTTCTTTGCCCCTTTTCCACTTCTTGACACATAGCAAATGGAATTTTAGCAACTTGCATAGGATAAACTAGTATTGAGCTCAGCCCAGATTTAGCCAAAGTGATTCTTCCAGCCATAGATAATGTATTCTCTTTCCATGTAGCTAGTTTAGATTTAACTCTATCGATGATATATTGGAAAGTATCTGTAGGTTTTCACCCTTTGATGATTGAAAATCCTAGATACTTCCATATATCCGCAAAAACACTCATCCATATCATATCACTAATCCTTCTTCTAATGTTACCATACGCCTTTGGAGAGAAGAATATTCACGATTTACTCTTATTGATGTTAGCGCCTAATGCTAAACAAAATATATCTAGACAATTCAACACACATTTTGATTACTCCTCAGCCACTACTCCAAAAAGAAGAAGATTATATGCAAACATGAGATGCGATATAGGTGGACCTCCGCTAGATATCAAAATTGGCTTCCAATTACCTGCAATAATTGAATCACTAATAATATAGGATAACATGTCCACCTACAAAACAAACAATATAGATGAGATAGGATCTCCTTATCGGAGTCCTCTTTTAAGTGAGAAAAATCTAGTTTAAGATCCATTCCATAATAAGTTATATGACATAGATGTAACACATCCCATAATAAGACTTATAAATTTGTAATCCAAACCAACGTCAATTAGAACTTGTTGAATAAAGTCCCATCTAATCCGATTTTAAGCCTTCTCTATGTAACATCTCATTTTTTATCTTTATATTTAAGTAAAAATTAAAGATATTATTTGTCAATAATTTAAAAATATTATCTAATTAAATTATTATAATTTAGTATTTTTATTATTTTTAATAAAATATAATATATAGATTACACTATTTTTATCTTATTTAAAATTTTAATGATTTGATTGTTATTATTAATTAAGAATTTATTAAGATTTTAATTCAAATTTAGATATACAATTTAATTTTAAAAATATGATTTAAATTTTAAATTACAGTACCTAATAAAATTTTAATAAAAGATAATAATATATCTATATCTTTGATTAAATATACACATAATAATATGTGTATTTATACTATAATGATAATATAGTTTAAATTTTAAATTACTATATCTGATAAGATTTTAATAAAAATAAGATATGAATTTAAATTTTGAATTATTATTATGGCTTTATAAATAGAGTTAAGACCCTAAGTTATTCCTCAAATTTGATTATTGAGTTGACTCTTCTCTTTTTAGTCATCTCTCTCAGTCCCTTTCCTATTCCTAAAAAAGGTAACCACTTTCTACTTGTTGTGTATACTAATGTGATGTTTATGAGTGATTTAATATACATATATATAAATATATTGATATTGATATTATTGTATTGAAAAAACTTGTTTGATGAATTTTATTAAAAATAATCTTGTGAGACTTAAAGTTTAGTTTAAAAAATTTGAGTGAGATTATAAAATTATTATATATTGATATTAGAATTTAAAAAAAGTTATTATCTTGAGAAAAACTATTTTTAGTGATATTTATCAAGTTATTGAGATTTTGATTAATATGATTATTTTAAGAATTATGCATTGGGATGGGTGATGATTGAATTGTATTTCTACCATGTGGTATAGCCTCCATTAGAGCTCGATAGTTGACTTTTGTCTCACTAGTTTACTGAGGGACATGCCCCACTTGTTTATCGAAAGTCTGCGATATCCCCACCTGTTTATTGGGGGAATGGATCCATGATTTGGTCAAGTGCTCTATAGATTTTGGCATATCCATATCACTTGATCAGTTAGTTGTTCGATGGATAGTTATCACTAGCCCATGGGTTCAATCGGCAGAAATAAGGAGGTTCAGTTCGTTTAATAGAATAAACTTGGGTGGGTTATTCATTTATTTTTATTATAATAAAGTATTATTTTGTATTTATTATACTTTGTGAGGTTCTACTTGACACTTCATGAGTACATGTTAATATGCATAATGAATAGACTTTATGATTACTGAGACGTTAGTCTCACTCTATTTTTATAATATTTTTCAAGTGATAGTCTCATCTTAGGACCCCATGGAAAACTTTATAGGTTTGAGTAAAGCTATATTAATTGTATAGCCCTCTCCCTTGAAAGTATATGTAGAATATTTGTATATTGCCACAATAGGTTATATTTTGCATACTCATATATCCTATTACCTAATTTATATTTCAAGGAAAACATTTTTATACACATGGTAAAATTCATTTAAATTTTAGCTAAATTCTTTTCTACCATTGTTAACTCTTTTAAAATAAACTAAATTTATTTATAATATTATTTTTAAATTATATTGGATACAAAATATGTTTAAATAATTAATAATAGTTATATTTTAGGAGGATTTTACACTCTAAATCAATTTTCCAAGCCATAAGCCCAGTTTTACCTTTAGCTTTCTTCATTATGGGCATGACTTTTTGCCCAACAATAATATTATCTTGAATGTGCCTGCTTTTTATAAAGTTAGATTGAAATGGTGAAACAATATCATCCATAACATTTCTCAATATACTAACAATTACCTTAGTAATACACTTATAATGCATAGTATATAAGGCAATAGGTCTAAAATGACCAATAAGTTCAGGATGCTCTCTCTTCGGTATAAGAGAAATCTAAGTTCTATTAGAAGTATCCGTAAAGGACCCAGTTTGAAAAGCAATTTTAACAAAAATACATAAAGAACTCCCTACTACATTCCAATTTTGGTAAAAGATTGAAAAGAAACCATCAATCCCAAGAGCCTTATAAGGCTCTATTGAGAATAAAATTTCTTTTATTTTCTTATCAGTAGACACCTCAGCCACATTAATAAGTCGAACTTTAACTTCCTCTAGGAAATTGGACTTTCTTTATAGCATACATGATGTATTATCAGTCCAATTATAAAGGTTCATAAAGTAGTTCTTGACCATATCAATAAGGTCAGATTCATTTTCTATCTAGTTTTCTCTATCATCTTTAAGAGTTATGACTCTATTCCTCCTTCTCCTCATCTTTATTTTCCTGTTGGGCTTGAACAAAATACATTTTGTCATTATTCTATTACGGCCCAATTTCCTTCATTTTCACATGTCCATCATCTTTATTATTTTCTTGCTTTTCCTCATTAGTCCTTACTTTGTCCTCTTCTCTCATTATTTCTCCACCAAAACTCTCCTCTTTTACCCATCATCTATAGGTTTAGCTAGCAAAAAAGGTAACACATATAATTATTTGAAGAGTATTTGATATTTGAAAAGTATCACTTTATTGTGATTCCAGTTACGGCTCTTAGGGAGGCATCCTACCTCTTAGGTTTCTGGGTTTACATTTGAAGGTAATTGACAGTTTACCCTATTTGACATTAGTATTACTTAGGACGAATAGAGACTTTACCATACCCTTAAATTATAGATAAATCTAACCCTTTTCTGAAAATTTTTGCAACAAAAAAAACTCTCCTAACTTCTCGTTATCTTCTCTTTCCTTATCAGCCTACTTCTTTCTCTTACTTCATTAATTATTTGATGAGACTCTTGCGTACTTACTCCCTTCATACCTCTACTTTCAACAATGCTCTTGTTTGTTCTTCGTTTCCTTCTCCCTTCCGTTACAACTAGTGCGCCATTCGCTTGGTCCAGAAAAGATGGCACCTGCTACTAAACCCCAGCTTTCCATACTTCCTCTATCTCTTCCACATCATTTTCCTGTTCTGTCACCTCTTCCAAGATGGCAAACCTTGAAACACCATTTCTCGGCTATGAAGCTTCAATTTTACCTTCTTTGTTTTTTCGTTACCTGTAAACTTTCTAATCAACTCGCCATTACTCTGTATCTCTAGTTAGATTATTATGTCTATCACCAGTTGTATTAACACTATGATTATGCTTTGCTTTTGCAAACAAGCTTCTCCTTGATGCCCATAATAGCCACAATTAGTACAGAACAAGTGAAGACCCTCTCATACTCTAGGTAATACTCCTCTCCATCCAGTTTGAATTTGGACATTAATATTTCCTCCATATCAACTAAGACAAACATACGAGCATAATGTCCTCTTAGTTGACATAAAGTGTTCATGTTAACTTTAAGAGTCACTCGAATTCTATTACCAATAATTGTCAATGTCTCCTCATCATAATATTCCATAGGCATCTTGGGAACTCTTATCTAAATAGCCACCTTGTCTATTTTTACTTTTTTCAGTTTGAACTTCGGCTCCCACAGTCTAACAGTTAGATAGTGATAGTATATCATCCATGGACCACCTGTAAGACATTAAAGTAATCATCCTATTGGAAAGCTTAACTACATAGAATCAATGTCTTATGTTAATGAGATTGATAATTTCACATTTAGCCCACAAAGCTTATAACCTTATCTGTAAAGCCTTGAATCCAATATATCTATACATTAGCTTAGCAATTATCACCTTCCTCCAGGCTATAAACAAACGTTTCTTCATTTTACCGGAGAACGTAAAAGTTGGAAAAATTCTTGTTGGATCCTCAGTTATTTGGCATTGTATCATCATAATACAAGCTCTCCTCCTCGTTATAGTCATCACTAGATTAATCATTGTCTCTATCAGTACCTTTCAATTTTTCAACAAAAGATAGTCCCCCAACATAATATCCATTTGACTCTGTTCCCAGATTTGGCCATTGTTGTTGATAAGCATTTCCTCCCATGATCTTAATCCTATTCTTAATCTTCTTTTCACTTTATAATAGTTGATCATCTTCCTCCAGAGATGAAAGAATCAAGGTTTGTTTTTTTGCAGAGAGAATTACTACCATGGGAGCGAATCAAGGAATTAATATCAAACCTGATAGAATGATATATCTATAACTACCAACTAATCCTAAGATAGGATCAGATTGGGAGCCCAATGTCTAAGAATAGAAACATATAACAACATACTAACTTATGCATTAACCCAACAACATGTGAAATAGCTAAAATATTAAACTTCAACGGAAGGCCTAAAAGTTAGTTAACATTTTAAAGACCAACTAATGGTTAAGTTCTTTAATAGGAGGCCTGAATGATTTATGATCATTAATTAATAGTTAGATCATAGCAACCAAATTTCATACTGGAAAAAGCAAAGATAGACAAGGTTGCAGTTTGGACAAGGGTACCGACTATACCACTGGAATATTATGACAAGGAGATGCGAACGATTATTAGTAATAGGATTGGGGAGACACTTAAGGTATATATGAATACATCATGTCAGCTTAAGGGACATTATGCTCATTTATGTGTACTGGTAGATATAGAAAAACAACTAATGTCAGGTTTCACACTTGATAGAGATGAATACCATCTGGAATATGAGGGCCTTCATTCATTATGCACAATATGCAATTTTTATGGAGAAA
Source organism: Leucaena leucocephala (assembly GCA_037074615.1). Classification (NCBI taxonomy): domain Eukaryota; kingdom Viridiplantae; phylum Streptophyta; class Magnoliopsida; order Fabales; family Fabaceae; genus Leucaena; species Leucaena leucocephala. The sequence goes on from CM073570.1 coordinate 14,068,162, forward strand.
GTATGGAGTGAAAAGGAGTAGGTGAGGGCCGCAGGCTATAGTTCAATGGGAAAATAGTAGGCAACGGTCAAATGCTGGCAGAAGGCAATGAAGAACAATCAGGGGTATTCGATAAGGAAAAGTGGTGTGATAGAGTAGGCCTGCAGGAGTCTCTAAAAATTAATGAAGTGAGAGAATCTAATGGGTTGAAAATGAAAGAGAAAAAGGATGAGATAGTTGATGGACAATGAGGTGACTAATTGAGGTGTTATGTCAATAGAGTAAGGAAGAAATGAGGGAAATTATGAGGAAATGAATAAGACAAGAAATGAGAATATGTCTGAGGAGGGCAGAAATGCACGAGATAATGAAAAGGAGGAAAATGGGCTTGGGCTAAATAAAGAAAATGACATAATGTAACACTATCTAGACCATTACCAAGCACAGCATAATGGACATCAAATTGGTTTAGAGGAATTGGACCCAGGGGATAAAGGCTTGGATTTTTGGGCTCGATGGGCACAAGCCCAGTGCAAATGATTAATGAGGTTATTGAAGAAAGAGAAGATATTATAAATTCATACCAAAAAAAAAAAAAAACAAGAAGATATTATAATGGATGAAACCTAATTTGAGCAAAGCACTTAATTTGGCCTGGTTATTTGGACCTAGTTTCAAAATTTATTTTTTATTGATAGTATATTTTATTATAATAGTAGAGGGGTTTATGCTAATAGATTCCTCAGAAATCTAAAGGCAGTATGCACTAGTATTAGACTAAGTCTCATTGTGTTAAGTGAAACCAAATATGAAAGAATTTCTCGATTTTAGTTTATGAAGCCCTAGGGCGTTGATTTCATCAAAATAATTCCTAGCTCAAGTCGTTCTGGAGGGCTAGTAGCAGTATGGAGAAGTGATTCAATAAAAGTTCCAGTTCTAATGGAAAACTGGCAATTTTTCCATTTTTATTGTGAAATGTCTAGTCGTCTTCCATTCTTGTTGACGACAGTTTACACAATTCCATATTCAAATCTTCGCCAGGTACTCTGGTATGATTTAAAAAATTTATCTAATGCTATATTTATTCTATGGGTAGTGTTTGGAGATTTTAATAATATTCTAAAACCTACAATTAGAATTGGGGAAGTAGGTTGCTCTAATAATAGGATAAATTGGTTCCAAGATAGAGTTAGAGAATATGGCATTTCATATTTAGGCTTTAAGGGTCCAAAATTTACATGGAAGGGTCCTAGATTTGTTGGTTGTTCCTGCTTTTTGAGAAATTAGATAAGGCTCTTGTAAATTCTAATTTTCTGCATGATCTCACTGATTATTTTTTGAAATTACTTCCTAGAACTCAATTTTATAATCATAATCTCATTGCATTGCAATTTCAAAATCAACCTAATGGTGGAAGGAATAAACCTTTCCGGTTTGAAGTAATGTGGCTTACTCATGATAATTTTAAAGATTTTATTTCCTCCACTTGGAGTGATTTTGGTAATTTTAATAAATCTGTGGAAATATTGGGTATTTCTTTATTGGATTAGAATAAAAATATTTTTGGACTAGTGGAAAAGAAAAAAAGTTTTGTTAGCTCATTTAAGTGGTATTCAAAATTCACCATCTTATACTCACTCTTCATTTTTAAATGCTCTTGAAAATGATTTGCAAGATGAGTTAGATCATATTATGAAGTTAGAAGAGATTAAATAGTTTCAAAAAGCTAGAATGGAGTGGATTAATCGAGGGGACCAAAATACTCATTATTGTCATCTGAAAACAAAAATGAGAAGAAAGATGAATAGAATTATAACCCTTAAATATGATAGTGGGAATTGGATAGAAAATGAATCTGGGCTTATTGATATGGTTTGTAATTATTTTAAGAATCTATATGATTGTTCTGAGAATAATCAATATACTTTACAAACCAAGACTTATTTTCCTACTGGAATTAAATCTAGTTTTATTAATATGTCAAATGTGGCAGTTGATAAGGAAATAAAGGTAGGCTTTTTCTCAATGAAGCCGTATAAGGCTCCTAAAATTGATAGTTTCTCCCCAATATTTTATCAGACAAATTGGAATATAATGGGTAGTTCGTTATGTAAATTTGTTAAAAAGGTATTTCAAGAAGGTACTATTGAAGCTGAGACTATAAGACTTTGATTTCTCTCATACCAAAGAGAGAGCATCATGAGGTGATTGGGCATTTTAGATCTATTGCATTATGTACAGTGCACTATAAATGCATTACCAAGATAATTATTAACATATTGAGGAATGTTATGGATGAAATTATTTCTCCTTATCAATCAAGTTTTATAAAAGGAAGACATATTCGGGATAATATTATCGAAGGCAGGAAGTGATGCATATAATGAAGAATGCTAGAGGAAAAACTGGGCTAATGGCTTTCAAGATTGATTTAGAGAAGGCATATGACCGCATCATATAGGAATTTATTAAAGAGGTTTTTATAGATGCGGGTATGAACAATATTCTTATAAATCTTATCATGAGTTGTATTTCATCTGTGTCATATAATTTATTATGGAACGGATCACAAACTATATTTTTTCTCCCTAAAAGAGGTCTCTGATAAGGAAATCATATTTCACATCTTTTATTTGTGCTTTATATAAATAGGTTATCCTATATCATTACTGATGCAATTAATTTAGATCAGTGGAGACGTATTAAGGAGATTACTAGTGGCCCGTCTATCTCTCATCTAATTTGTAGATATTTTTATTCTTTTTGGAGTGGCGATTGAGAAGCAATCGAACTGTATGATGAATTGTTTTGATAAATTTTTGTAAAATATCAGAGGTGAAAATCAATAAAGGTAAATAGCAACATAAGAAGAAGGATTAGTGAGAGTACGGGAACAATTGTTTATGTTGAGATAGGGAAGTATTTGGGATTTTCAATCATTAGATGGAAAAAACCTAGAGAAACTTTTCAGTATATCATTGATAAAGTCAAAAACAAGCTTGCTACTTGGAAAGAGAGTACTCTTTCTATGGCCGGACAGATCACTTTAGCAAAATTGGTTTTTAAATTATATACAGGTGTATCCTATGCAAGTTGCTAAAATTTCTATATTAATTTGTCATGAAGTTGAAAGATTGCATAGGGACTTTATATGGGGGTATAGTCAAAGTTAACATGGATTCCACTATATTGGATTGGATCAAATTGTTGTGCCTAAATTGTACGGTGGACTTGGATTGAAGAAATTATCTTCAGTTAATGGAGCTTGTGGTACCAAGATAGCTTGAAAATTCATTAATGATCAAGGTCTGTGAGTTGATGTTCTCCTACACAAATACATGCTAACAAATGAAGATAATTTATTGGAGGTAAGGAAAGGGGATTCTGTACTTTGAAATTCATCTCACAACAACAAGAAATTATTGAATTGGAAACAAGATGGCATATTAGAAATGATTAACTGATGAATTTTTTTACTGATAAGTGGTTGTTTCCTAATAATAGTCTAAAGGAATTATGCCGTCGGCCACTCACAACGAAGGAAGAAAACAGTAAAATGGCATATTGGGTAACTTTTGGGGCTTGTGATTTCCAAAAACTTTCTTATATTATCCCAAGGTATTTCAAAGATTGATTAGCATGTTACCACCTATGTTGGAGGAAGGTAATGATTTCATGGTTTGGAATGATACAAATGAAGGAACTTTTACTATTAAAAATATTTATTTTCTAATAGAGAAGTATCCTACTCATACATATAGCTTTGTTTACAAAAAAAAAAATTGGAAGTAGAAAGGGGTTGAACATATACTAGTATTATGTGGATAGCATTTAATGATCACTTATCCACTAATACTTGGAGGAGTAATTGGTCCTTCACTGATGCAATATGACAGTATTGTAATAAGAAAACGGAGGACATATTACATATTCTCAGGGGTTGTTCTTGTGCTAAACAGATTTGGTTTAGATTAATTCATACTTTATACTGTTCATCCTTCTTTAGAGCCCTATTGTGCGACTGGTTTGCTATAAATATTAAGGAGTCAAGAAATTCTAGTATGAGTAATTGGGGATTAATCTGGTGGGTTTTAATTTAGAGTTTATGGAAATTGAGGAATAAAGCTATATTTGATCATGACTTTTCGATATGTTGATGAATTTGAAAGTTCATAAATGCAATTTATTAGTAGATATGTTGATAAATTCAATAGTTCATAAATGATATGTTTGATAATAACTTTTCGATATATATCTAGATGTCATAATCAACTTATAAATGTTATGTTTAAGGATGAATTGACAAATACAAAAGTACTATATTCATGTCATTCTCATTTAAAGGCTCTAGTCAATAAAGAGTGTTTATAATTCAATCCCTTAATATATTAATTTATATTTAAGGCTTATTAGCCCTTTCTTGTATAAAAAAAAAACAAGGTTGAGTGCTATCTTGAACTAGTTGTAACACCACCAAATTTGACACTGCTCAAAGTTCCAAAAAGTAGGAATAAATACCACTTGGCAATAATGATAAAACAAGGGACATAGGAGGACACCACCATTGACTACCAACTCATAACGGTGACCCACAACGTAGATAGTGTTAGAGCTATTGAGGAGGTCTCTTGCACGACCATAATGGGAATAAAATGGTCTTACAAGCAGTATAATATTTATAATTTTTTTAAAATTAATTTATATAATTTATAAATTTATATATAATTTAATGTTATACATAAATATCTTTAAAATATTTATTTATATTTATTATAATTAAGCAATTTATTTAATTTTTTTAAAATTTATTATATCTAAATTAGTTAAATAACTCTTATATTACATATTGAAGGAATTTATGATAGTTTTATTTAGAGAAAAAGAAGGGACTTGTTTCTTAAGGTAAAATTAACGATTTAAATTTTGTGAAAAAATTATATTAAAGAAAATCTAACTTATATCAAGGGAGGGATTGTTGTTTTAAAATCTATACCAACAAATTATTATTGAAGCTAAAAATTATATATGATAAATTAGTCCCTTATAAAGCAATGAATCAATATTCAAATCCATATAAGAAAAAATGATCATATTTAATACTCAGTAGTGTATCTAATATTAGTATCCCTAAAAGAATAATACTTATACATAAAAAAATACAAAAAGAAAGAAAAATGACCTTTTACTGATATTACATATCTTAAGGGCTCTTTGAAATAATTTATGATATGCCTCAATAATTTGTGTGTTTATATTTAAAAGAAAATGATGATGTTAGATTAATATGAATAATAGGTGCTTTCATCCCTTAAAGAAATGGTTCAGATTTCGATTTTTAGCTCTTATTTATAAAATAAATTACGTTTAATTACACTTTGGCCACAATGTATAGAAAATTACGGTTTTGATGCTTTTTTTTTTATATTTTACTATATATGAAGTTTAATTTAGTGCCTGTTTTGAGTAAAACTTCAGTTTGGAAAAATTTGAAACAAACAGCTATTTTTTTCCAGAATTAATTTTGGCCAAAAACTATGGTTTTGAATAAGCTACTGAAAATAACTTTTAGAACAGTAAAAGAGCGTATGGATTATCCAATTATTATCTTAACCCTACTTTTTTATACCTTCTCTCCTCTCTCATCTCTCTTCTTTACCCTATCTCCTCTTTCCTCTCTCTTCTCTACACTCTCTCCTCTATTATATTTCTTCCCTACACTCTCTCCTATTTCTTCTCTACCCTCTCTCATATCTCATACTTTAATTAAATCATACCCTTTTTGGTAATTTATCAATATAAAAAGTGATTCTATTACTAATCATCCAAACATCTCTATTCCCAAAATTTATTTTTCCCAAAATCTATTCTCCAGAATCTATTCTTCCTAAAATATATTCTCCAAAAGCTAATACAAACATGCCCTTAATGTTATTATGATTCTTTCACTACTTTCATAGTTATAAATTATATATATTTAAAATAATAATATACAATAATATTCACTTAAATATAGCAATATATTTTGAACACTACTCAATTAATTTTTATAATATGATTTAAATTGAAAATTTTATAACCTTATAAGTTATCAAGGTTCAATTATAAACTTTTGAATTATAGAAATAAAAAGAAAGTTAAAAATTAAATTATCTTAATGGACTATATATAATATTCTTTTCTAGAAAAAAAAACGTTGGGCCACGTGACCCAATAATCATGACCAGTCAAGCTTTTGGACATGAGCCCAAAATGAACCCAATGTCCCAAAATATTAAAATCTTATACTGCCTTTTTTCCTAAGAGGCTACAATATGACATAGTCCAATACCTCTTATCTATCTTTCTTTTTCTTTTTTTTTATAATGCTTATCTCTCTTCTTCTTCTCCTTCTTCTTCTTTTGGAAAAAATAACTTATAAATCTCATTAAAAAAAAATTAAATATTCATTCAATCTCTAATATAAAATATATTTAAATAATTTTAAAAAAATAATAAGTTAGATTAATTAATTAATTAATAATAATAAATATGACTTTATCTCTTTAAAATTCCCATGTATAACATATTTATTATTTATCTATTTAAAATATTATTTTATAAGTTAGATAAATTATTTTTAAAAATAAATAAATATGAGATATAAAGTTGACTAGAATTTTATATCAAAACTAATATCCGATTAGTTCTTACATTTAGGATCATATGAGTATAAATAGGTCTTTTAAATTTCATTTAATGCTAATATGTTGTAAGACATTTAATACTCTTTTGGTATTTAATATAGAACCTAATTAGGGAATTGATTTTGATCCTAAATATATAATTTATTTTCTATATTTATCAATATTTTTTAAATTACCCCTATTAATACTATGTCAATAATAATTAAATAAAATAGGAAGTGATAGAGTTAAAAAAGATTATTATTAGAGTGTCTTAGAAAAAAGATATCATATTACTTACTTAACTAATTTTCTTAATTTAATTAAATTTATTAAATAAATTAATCCTAGAGGAATATATACATGTCAAACTTTCAAATTTACAACGTATTTTTAAATTGCATCATTTGCCAATGAAACCTATAAATATTTAATCTCTTAGGACAAATATATTTGTTATATTTCATATTTTGATGATGACAAATTATTACACTTTCATTTCTATTTAATAAAGGTTATTTTTTTTATAAATTTTTCGATAAGGCAACTTATCGATAAACATGTTAAGAAAAAAAATTCTAAGCTAACTTTGAGATGATTTCTTTTTTAGAAAATTATATTGAAAATCTTTGTCTTAAAAGTGTTGCTAACATATTTTGAACTTAGAATAATTCAGAAGTCAAAAATTGTTTTTCCACTTAATTTTATTAAAGTAGACATCAAAGAATACATTTATCAAAAAGTTTCCAAAACTCAAGATTTTACCAAGAACAATTCGAAAAGATTATGTATCGAAGAATATTTTGATAAATTATCTATCATATTAGATAAAAAGTATCATTCTATTTTGGAAAGAAGAAAAAGAAATTAATTGAAGAACATGTTAAAAGATCTATATTCGATAAATATCTTAATAAACCTTAATCTAAACCTTTGTAACTTAACATTTATTTCTCTAAGGACATTTTGATAAGATTAGTTTTTGAAATATGATTTAATAAGAATCATTTTAGTTTAAAGTATATATTTATCAATATATTTACAGATAATGATACTTTTCAATAAATATTTGGATAAATTATTTTACTCTTCATCTAATACGAAAATGATCTTCTAACTATGTTTTTTGATATTAAATCCAAAGTTTTAGAAATTTATTTGCCTTTACTTAAATACTTGTTATATCAATTATATAATATATTTCAAGATTACTTATAGGGAAAAAAATCAATTGTAGAAATTTTTAAAAAGTAGATTGAGGATTGAATGCATCTAACCGTTACACCCTATATCAATATGAGTCTAACGATGTTCAACGAAGATATCTTCAGACATAATTATAAAACAATGACACAGTAAATGTAACAACAGCATTATTAAATATCATCGACCAACCTTCTATTTTTTACATTAATTCTTATTCAATATTCTGTTTTATATTTTTTTGAGTTTAAGCTTTTGAATTTCAGTATTTAACACTATTACTTTATATGAGAAATATCTAGAAATCTTTTATCCTATATCTAGGATGCTCAAGAGAGAGTCTCTTAAGTTGATTAATTGTAACCTTCAGGAAGTAAAAGTAAACGGAAGTGAGATAAAATATCTCTTGTTGATATAGTGAGGGATCAAGAACCTTGCGAATTTTAGATTATAGTGAAAATTCATGTGCGCTCTCTAGAGATTGAACATAGGTTAACTGGTTGAGCTGAATTAATATAAAATCTTAGTGTTCATTTTCTTTATCTGCTTCCTTGGTGATATCTTTTTAACTTTATCTTATTGATTTTATTGAGTTTATTATTTCAAAATTTTAAATTTTTATTATCACCCCAGCCTATTGGTAAGACATCCTTAATACTATTCTATAAAAGATGCAGCTTCTAATTTTTTATATTTTAAAAAAAATACTTTAAAATTATGCAATTTTGATCATTTTTTGGAAAATTATAAAAAAAAAAACTTTCAAGACATTTCAGCCATATGGAGTTTGAAAAGGAACGGATCTATATAGCATTAGTCCCGCAAATAAATAGGTTATTTTTAGAACTTGAATTCATCATATCTAAATCATATGATGGTAATTTTTATCATTGTTGCTAGGCTCTCTTTCTATATAGAATCTAACGATAAAAAAAAAGTAGGGACATTACACTCGCGTTAGACGCGTTGTAAACACTAGGAACACATATGAATTAAAACATATGATTGTCTATATGTCTGTGTGTCAGATTCGAAGGTACATATGTACAGTGAAGTGGTAAGACTGGTAGATGCTGATAAATGGATGACTTGTTCTCTGGTTCAGGTAATTAAATCGTGATTAAAGCTAATTAATCCCAAGCTAATTAAGAATATTTGAATTATATTTTTTTCTCACCCGATTCAACGAAAGTTTACCCAACTATATTTAAATCCGATCTATATCGTATATCTGGTTATAATAAATGAATCTTTTAAAGAAAATTTTCTATATACACTAAAATTTAAATTTAAAATATTATTTAAACAATAGCAAATTATTTATAACTTCGTTAGTAAATTATATATGTTAATTTGGTTATCTCTCACATTAAGGAACATCCGTACAGAACAAGAGGCCAAAGGTCGTATTCTTGAAACATAGGCCGATGACTTGTGGTGATTTCCAAGTTCGTGGCAAGTTGTGCATTACATGTAAGAGAAGAAGCCGTCAAGATCCATTATCACTTCTGCTCTGTTTGGTGCAAGCTTCAATTTAGTGTTGGAGTGGCCGGAGATTCTGTGGCTGCATTTCTTAAAAACAAACGAAGCACAATGCAACTGCTGAATCGTTGCAGGAAAAAGTGTCCCTCTCCGATCACCACTCTACTGAGAATCCTCACTGTTGCTGATCCTTCGAGCTTTCTTACACTGTCTCACAAGGCTTCTAATGGATAATTCTGAATAAATTTTTGTCCATGTTTATGTTACTAAAGGATTAGTACTTCCTCTAATTTTAAACATGTTTAGATTAGTTAGTTTAACTTTTACATATATTTTTCTTTTAACATATATATATTTAATTAAAAATAATTATATTCAATATACAGACTATTAAATATAAACATATTTTTTTGAAAAAAATTAGATATTAATTTATTTTATTATAAAGAAACTAACCCATTTCACTGTATTTAACTCGATAACTGCTATGTATGTTTTTTCTTTTTGGTTATAAAACATTTTAGAAGGAGTTGGGTTCAAAAGGAATTGGGATAGGGTGTAGGGCTGATGTGGGACTAAAGTGTCTTAGGTAGGCTCAGAAGCTAAGTTTTGGGATTCGGCCCAATTCCTACCCAAGAAACAAAAGTCATATGGGTGTTTCATATAATTTTCCTGTCCGCCACATCATCTAAATGTCAAATAAAAGAAAAATTTATGTAACAAAAATAAAAAAAATTGTATAAAAAAATTTAAAAATAAATTTTAAATAAAAGAAACTTGAAAACCCAAGAAAATCTTAACTAAATTAGTAAATAATTTAATATTTTAAATATAACATTCTTAATTTGAACTAAATTATATGTATAGAAAAAATTTGGTAGAGAGACACAAAACATAATACTTTGCTAAACTTTGTTCGCAGAACAAAATTTTGTTACTTTTTTCATTTTTTCATTTGTGATGCTTAAAAAGCCCTTAACATATTATATTTTATTTATATTATTTTTAATATAAAATCTATTTAATTAATTTAATTATATTAAAAAATTATTTAAATTAGTTAATATAATATAACTTTTTTAAAATATCTTAATTATTTTTTTAATTATATCTCTCACTCTCTAATTAAGTTGACCAAAAGAGTATAAACTAAATCAATAATCTTAAACTATGGATAAAATTTGAGATGAGTTACTTTATTAGTTATATCTTATAAATAGTACGGTTTCATAAATATATATATATATATATATTAGGATTAAATTATAGATCAATTTGTATGAAATTTGATTTTAGTCATTCAAATTTTTAATTATAGAATTTGGTCTTTAAAAGATAAAATATTTTAAATTTTTATTAAATTTTAAAAACTAATATTTTAAACAAAAAAATTTGAGAACTATAACTTATAATTTAAAATTTGAATAACTAAAATTAAAATTAAAATAAATTAGAGGGACAAAAAAATTCTATTAGCACTATATTATATCTTATAAATGGATTGATTTTACTTAGAAATGTGTCAAAGGATATATAATTCACTTGCATAATTTTTTTCTACGCTAGGTCACTTGAAAAGTCAATAAATGAAGTGCATGATTAATTAATATCTTATTAATATTTTATGAAATTTTTATTAAAAAAAAGAATAAGGTTCAAATTGAGGACAAAAGAATTCAACTCCCCGTGACATTATTAGTCGTGCATCAATTATGATAGATGGTGAAAATTTTCAATGGAAAAGACAAAATGAAGAAACTCGATCATGATTGTTGTTTGTATGAATTAAACAAATGTTTGAATTCGTCATTTCTTACTCGAATTTCGCTTGAACTTGGAAAATTGTTCTCCTCTTACACAATAATTAAATTAAAGCTTTTATTATGTGAGATGCTTAATAGCATGCATGAAACAATAATTAGACTTAATGCTCACTTTCAAAGATAAAAAAAAAATCAAATATTAATTAACTAGATAAAGTATATATTTAATTATTTATATTGATATTAAATTTTATTTTAATCTTTTAAATTTAAAAAATATATTTTAAATCCTTTTAATTTAATACCGTTAACCTCATTTAACAAAAAATGATCACTCATTAAAGTTAAGTTATGAATGTATAATTAAACATTAACAAAATATAATTACATTTTAATCTTTTGAAATCATGTTATATTAAAATTTAGACATATTTTGTTCTCATTTAATTGCTAAAAAATTATTTTATTAAATTACTTGAATAATTTTTTCTTTTATTGAGGTTAATAATGTTTAAATTGAAATGATTAAAAATATAATATAATTAAAATAAAATTTAATATAAATATAAATAACTAAATGTATATTTTAACATAATTAATTTATTGTGACTAATTAAAGAATGAACACTTTTTTGGTGAAATTACATAAATTTTTCTTAAATTTTAGATCATATATAAATAATCCCTTTAACATTTAAATTTAATAATAAAGCTTCATAAATTTCACTTTATGCAGATAATATCCAATTATCAATGTCCTCTTAATTTTTTTTTATATGTATATATAACTCCTCAAATTTTGATCGATATATATATATATATATATATATATATAATCCCATAAATTTAAAGTTATATGTAGATATATAATATATAAAATTAATCGTATGAGAGTTTTAAAGTTTTAAATGTTATAAAAGAAAATTATATATAATTTAGTTTTTTAATAGTTTAGGTTGTGATTAGAAAAAGAAAAATAAATCGTTTTTTGTGGTCTCGAGGGTTAATTGAAACTGTAATTATGGATGATCAAGCAAATAATTAACCAAAGCATGATTGCTAAAAAAGTTAAAACCTATTAACGGACGTGGAGCACCGTTCCCTTCTCAAAAGTAGGTTCATATTTTGATAAAATCATAGAAAAAGAAAAAGAAAAAGAATTCATTCATAGAATCAAAGATTTGCTATATAAATAGTCTGTGACTCATATTTATTAAAATAATATATTTTTGTTTTAAATTAATGGAGATTGTTGCGTCTCTGAGAGTACATTATTAATTGGATGTGGATATTGAGAATCACCAACTTAAATGAAGCAAAAATTAACATATCTATTTTAATTTTTTTTATTTTGACAAATTATATTGGTGTATTATGTATATTTAAAAAGAAAAAAAAGAAAAAAATATTTCTTTAATTGGCTAAATACTGAGGTCTATGTGGTTGACTGTTATAGCCTTCTATAATAGGGCAAAACATGATAAATGTACCATTTCTTGCAAAGGTACAGGGCATAAATAATTAAGATATTTCTTAGGACAATTATTAATTCCTATAATTTGTTTGTTTAGAGGATATTTAGAGGAATTGGCATTTCTAACACATGGGTTTAGATCTCATTTTCTACCAAAAGATTGATTAAATAATTTCATAATATGCCCTCAGGTATATGAAATATAGAAGATGTCAGCTCGAAGAAGAAAAAAATTGATCCCAAAAGAAATTAAAATGAATAATTAATGACTAAAAAATATTATATATATGAGATTCGCTCAACAATTAAAAGAAAATAAATTATATGAATTGTAATTACTTGTATAACTCAGTACAAAAGATACAAAAATTTGGAAGACAATACTCCTATAAAATTATAAAAACACAGAGAAACATCATAATAAGAAATCTAATTATAACTTGCATATAAATATTTTATCCATAATTTATTTCTAAGAATTTCTTCTATCAGTTACAAAGTCTCTATACTTTATGGCATTCGATAGAATATTCACTTTTCATTTATTAATTGCATATTCTCATTTGTTTTATATTCTGTGGATTATATATAATAATTATTAAGCTTGACCAGCTTTTTTGAAATTTTAGAAACCTGCTTCTAGAATAATTGTGAGTACTTGTAGATTAAATTGTTAAGATATCTACGTTAAGTACAGGTGGATTTGACTTAACGTGAAAGTTTCATATTAGATAAAACTAAGTTTAATAACACACACACACACATAAATATATAAGTTGAAGAACTTATAAACTCGAGCCTTAAGGATTTATTTCAAATGTGATATTTTTTTTTGTTCACCTGGTTTAACAGAATTTTACTCTAATTATATCTAAATCTGACTCTTATCATGCACTTAGTTATGGTAGGTGAATCTCTCAACAGAAATTTTCTACATATGCTAAGGCTCGAACTCAAAACTTCACTTAAGCGATACTAAACTATTTACTATTCGAATAAACCTCCATTAATAGTTCAAATGTGATATTAAATCTACTTATATGTACCCTCTTATCTTTTACCCTTAGCCCAATTTTATCAAAACCTAGCTCCCTATGTTCATTCCTAACAGGGGTATTAAAGCCTCAATAGGGATTTTGTGAAGGCCACATCTTTTTTTTTTAAAAAAAATAAAAGAATAAATATTAATAGTTTGAGATTATAAGTAGGATAGAATTTTTAAATTTTTACTTAGGAAAAATTTTCATGCTATTAGTTCGCATAGACATTGATGTGATTAGAGGTTTTGGTTCAAATGTGGCGTTATTTGAAACCAGTAACTGCCCAATGATGGAACCTCTGCTCTCTGTTCACTTGGGCCAAATAAATGATAATGGAATTTTTTTTTAACATGCGCAATGAATTTTAAACAAAAAAGTAAGCATTCAATTTTTAATAAATATATATTTAATTAATTTAATTATATTAAAAAATATAATTAAATTAATTAATATAATATTTTTTAATAAAATATTTTAATTATCTTCCTTAACTTACTCCATTTTCTTCTTTTTTAATATTGTGAGGGAGTATCTATATGAATAATCTTAGAAAAAATTAATAAATATATAAAATAAATTTTATATTTAATACTAATATTAATTTCTCAATTAGGTCCTATGTTAAGAATTAGAGAAATATAATTGTAAAAGACAAAGTAAATATATGTCTTATATTTAAAAATAAAATAAAATTTCTTATTAACTCGAGAAAGAGGGATATTATATATATATAATTAACATTAGCACCATAATGAATATATAATCGTGTCTTATATATTCATTTTATATATATTATTGCAAGGCATGTATCCGACTAATTTGATTATATATTTTATTAATCTTCTCGCTTAATTAATTAGCTGAGGTTTGAACACCACAAACCCCACCCATAGTTGGGGCACAATAACATGAAGCCCACCAAGGTTTCGGCTTCTTGTGCGACTCATTTGTTTGTTTGTTTCTCGAGGAAAGCAAAAGGATTTCCTCAGTGTCATGGTCGCTTTCACCAATATTCTGCAGAATCCAATTGCATGACTTGCATACAAAACAAAACAAGAGATTGATATGTCTTTGTATTATTTCTGTTGCTGCTCCTGTCTTTTGCTTCCACTCCAGGATCCTCCCAGATTTCCACTCCATGATCTTTTTTTCTCTTTTTTTAGAGGGTATTTGTATTAGTTTTTGTAAGTAATTGTAGGTAAGTATATAAAAGGAGTTTAGTATAAAATTACTTTTGAAATTATAATTTGAGGGTTTCTCAAGCATGTACTTAGAATGACAAATACGACAGCCTTAAGGGTTACTAAGCAAGACCTAAATAGTTTCGAATGAAGAGGGCTATTTTCCAAACTCTACATTTTATTTATATTTTCACATACCCTTTTTTTTTCTTTATTTAGAGGATGCTTGGATTAGTTTTTTTGTAAATAATTTTAGGGAAGTATATGAGAGGAATTTAGTGGTAGTATGGCGTTTCACCTAAAAAGAGTAAATTGTGTGATATTAAAAATTTAAATTTTAAATAGAAATAAAAATATTGAGTTAAGAAATATATTACAGATGAAACAAGCATATAAATGAGAAGATGTACACATACAATTTATAATAGTTCAACCCAACTACTTGGCTAATATTTAGTCGTCAGAGGTTTTTTAAGTATTCTATTATTATTCAAAATTCATATGCTTTTGGTGGCTCAGTATAAGAGATTGCCTCTCTCACTTCCATTAATTCATATAAGGTTATAATTTCATTTAAGAGTCTAACTCTTGAGTATCTAAGATAAAAAGTGAAAATTTCTAACTCTTTTTCTAATAGAGTGATGATGATAAACCCTGAAAAGCATACTCTCTAAGTTTCTCTCTTAAAATATGAAAGATGATCTATTTAGAGAATGAGAAATAGAGTAAAATAGGGTAGTTATGTTCATAACTACCCTATTTTACTCTATTATAAATGCTTCAATAACATTGTTCCTTTCACTTGTTGTGCGTATTTTCTTGGACATTCACTCGGCCTTCTTTTATAGTTAAATCGTTTAAATATCCGTTAGATAATTGTTGAAGAATAGAGCTATTTAGTTGTGATGCAATGTTTTCTGACAGATTTTGCTATTTGATAGATTTTTTTTGTATTTGATCTTATTTCTACTTAAAATTGATCTAGAAAGATGTTGTATAAATTATATAAAAAGTGTTTGAGCATATATCAATTAATTTATGATATTTTAGATTGAAATATCAAAAGCTATTAAAGTTTGGTTTGAA
Organism: Leucaena leucocephala; assembly: GCA_037074615.1. Lineage (NCBI taxonomy): Eukaryota > Viridiplantae > Streptophyta > Magnoliopsida > Fabales > Fabaceae > Leucaena > Leucaena leucocephala. The sequence goes on from CM073570.1 coordinate 14,084,032, forward strand.
TTTTTTTTCAAATATCAATTGAATTTATCGAAATATTTATTAAAAAGAATTTTGATGAATATCAAACATTTTATATTTAAGACAGATTGAATCTTATAGAATAATATTTCGATAACCAATCTTATCAAAATATCTTTTAAATAATAAAATTTTAATAACATAGGCTTTCAAATTTAATGAAAATACAAGACTCTTTTCAAAACATAAAGGATAGCCAATTTGTCAAAATATACTTTGATAAATAGGCTTATCGAATAGTTTATCGATAAATGCTAATAAATTTTTAAACTTTGATGTTTAATATTATGTCAAATAAATATTATGTAGTGTGATAATTTTTGAACCCTAAGGCGATAATATAATTTCTCACCTTACTTTCAAAGATTTTCTATTAGTGATAATAATATATAAATTGTTATTATTATGCATAATTATCAATTAAAAGAACATGTTGTTTATTAAATAGTATTATCTAATTGATAGATATTTGATTTAACTTTTAATTTTTTTTCAATCAATCAAATTAATAGTGAGAGATAGATTTAAATCTTCTATTATATCTTATATAAATTTTATATTTATATATATTATAATTTAAATTGATTATATTGTGTAAAATATATTTATATTCTAACATTTTTAGTATATTATCCTTTGATACTTCACTTTATTTTTTAAAAGCGCATCATTTTAGTTTGATGGAAAAGTATGATTTTTAATTTTTTTTATGAGTTGTTCCCCTTAATTGCTATGTTTGACCGTATTGAGATGAAGAAGGAAGCAATAGTCTTTTCACTATCAGAAAGCACATACAAAAGTTAACACAGTGAAAAGCACTTGAAATGACGTGCAAATAGATGCTAGAGAATATGCCCGTATATAATTAATTAATTAATCAAATTGAATAGCTCCAAAAGAATTGTTACTTCTTGCGCATAAAATGTTGGTGTGTTTTTATTTTTTAAAAAATTAAAAGTTTAGATATAATTATTTTATTTTTATATTTATATACTATAAGATTTCTTATTTGATTTGATATATTAATATTAAATATTTAATAATTTTTTACAATTACTTTATGACAAAAGATGGGTTAGAGAATCTAAGATAGATTGTAGGAGGAGCCCTAACTAAAGGGTGCATTCCCTCTTTTAAGATTATAGGGGTGTGTGTGTGTGTATATATATATGATAAATATTTATAACCAACTTTTAATTAGGGATATTTATGGATAAAGTTGGGCAGGATAATTCTGCTCAATATCTTATCTGAAAAAAAATATAGGCTGTAGTTTATAATTCGATATCCAACCCTACCCAATAAAAGCCATAATTATTTTGAGCTAAGCGTGGACCATACTTATATTATGAAAAATAATCTGTAATTATAAACTTCTAAAATAATATCATATTCATGTATTTTTAAGAGTTAAATAATATATATAATCCATTAAAAATAAGGCAACAAAAAGATAATAATTAAAGTATTAAAATTTATTGCATATAAAAAAAACTTTGAAGTCTAAGTAATTTGTAATTATAATTTTGTATCAATTTCTCAAATGTTAATAAGGATAAAATATATAAAAAAATAAAATAAACAATTATAATTTATAATATAATCATATTATGATTAGTAAAGTTAAAAAGAAAAAAAATTAATATAGTTATAAATATTAAAAGACGCAACTTACTTACTTAACTACTTATATTTTTAAAATGACCCTTTAGTCATCAGCAACTATCATATTCTCCCTTCTAAGTGTAGCATCTAGGGAGAAAAGTAAAAATAAAAATAAAAGAATGAGTGATCATGGGCAGGGTAAGGCAAGGCAAGGTAACCCCCATGCCCAATGGCCAGCCTGAAAAAAGTATGAACTATATTTTACAGCCCGATGTCTGACCCTACCCTATATTTATTGAGTTAGGCAAGGTTTTTTTTTCACGGGGTTATGTGGGCATACTGGGCCATAAGCTCTATAAACACCCATATTTCTAACATATTTTATTATAATTAAAAAATTATATTTTATTATTTTATTATAAATTTTAATAATTTTTTAAATTTCTATTTAATATATATTATATTATAAGAATAAAATCATATATTCATATAATTTTTTTTAAATATCTCATAAATAGTAAAAAAATCTTTTTCTCCACGTGGACCAAACGGAGTATATATATATAAACAGTAAAATAAATAGATATGTTTTCTGCAGAAGCTAAAGGCGTATTTTCTCCACAGTTTCTTTATTTCCTTAAATAATTAAAACCTTCGGTAAACAAAATAATAAAATTTATAAAATATAATACATAAGTCTCAATGACTTTAACTAATAAAGAACCTATGAATGAAAATGCCATTATTTTTTCTAATTAAAATAATATATACTAATAATTTAATTTCATGGCTTTGTTGCCCGCGTTGCACATATAAATCTTAACACGAGTTGAAATTATACTAACATTCATTTTTTGAAGAAAAAGTGATGATGGCAAATCATCGATTTCTGAGTAATATCCCATTAGGTTTACTACACAAATTGCGATTGCCATAGGAGATTGAGGGTAGATTCTCACATCTTTTCAAGGGCTGAGGATCTTTTTCCGCAGTTTCTTTCTTTCTTTCTTCTTTTTATTATTTAGCAAACTGAACAGCTTTCTTAAACTAGCTAGGGCTGCTAAAGAGAATATTTTTTTTTTTATTTATGCCAAAAAGAGAGAATATCTTTTATATGTCTTGTCTAATGGCTTCTTGGAAAGCAATGGATTGGGAATATCCAAGAATTTTTTTATTATTCAAATACTATTTCCGATCTTATATATTAACAACTTTTTAGAACAATTTAATATTTATATATATGTGTTTCATTTTGCATAAAAAAGATGGAGCATTACTTAGTATTTTTTTTAAAATACCATTATTTACTACTTTGCATAATTTTTTAAAAGAAAATTCATACGTAAATTTAAAAAGTTATTTTATTCTTAAACCATTTCAATAATTCAACTACTTTTTTTTGTGATACAATTAAAAATATTTTATATTTAAGATTTGATGGAGTACTCTCTTACATACAGTGGGAAATATAAACAAGGTGCGGTTTGTTTTTTTAAGTATTTAATGGGTGCTCTTTTGATATATTTTTTACCTCACCCACTTCACAAGACCAGTCACTAAAAGTTACTTGGTCAAAGTCAATAGCCAAGGATTCCCCTGCAAATAGCAGTGTTGATATTTTACATTCACTTTTCTAATTAAAAGAAGAGATATCTGAGGAGAAGACTGACAAATGAGAAGGGCAACATTGCTAACACATTACCCATCTTAAAATTTGTTATTTAAAGGTAATTCTATGGGTGATACAACTCTTTTTTTTAATTATATATAAATATATTTTATTTTTTATATATAATTAACAATAAATTACATATAATTAAAAAAAGTATATTCGTTAAAAATTTTGAATAAATTTTATATACCTTTATGTAATAAATTTAAAATTTTGCAATAAGAGATTTATTGGCAATTTTTTTAAAAAAAATAGAAAGCAATTTTAATCCGTTCTTGAAAGAATTATATAAGTTTATAGTATTTTAATCACTAATCTATAACTTTTTCTGTAACTATTTTTTAAAATGAGGCATGTTTTGAACCAGGTAACCCTAAACTTCTAATTCACCTAAATATTAGTTTATCAAGAAAATTATATTTTGTTTTAACAGTAAATATTGTAATTATAATTTTTGATGAGGAGAAAAATATATTTCAGGCGCTTGTTTCTAATTAAATTAAAACATGGGGAGTGTTGCAAATATTACTGTACATGTGGATATCCATTCTATCTCTTGAGATTCCTCTTAGGATTCCTTCTTGCCTTTATGCCATAAAACTATAACTTTCTCAATGAATGACTTGAGAGGGGTTTCTTGTGGTTAATGGTATTTTATTCATCTTTAATCCTTTGTAACCTTCTATTTAGTCTTTAATGGTTGTGGCCTATAAATAGTGGCTATGTAGAAGGCATTTGGACAAGTGAATATACAAGCATATGAGAAATTCTCTCTTGTCCTTCCATTTCTCTTATCTCTAAATTTTGTCTTGTTATTCTTTATACTATCTTACTTTCTTATTTTTATAACACGTTATCAGCACGACATTGCTCTAAAAAATTTAAGAATATGGATGTTTCTCTCTCTTTTATTGGGCACAAGAATGAAGATATATGTCTCATAGATAGTGCTACAACACATACCATACTCAAAGATAAAAAATATTGTTCTCATTTGACAATGAATGGTGCAAGCATCAATACTATAGCGGGTAATACAAAACTAATTGAAGGCTCTGGAAGAACAATGATAATATTACCCAAAGGGACAAATTTTGTAATTAATGATGCTTTATATTCCTCTAAGTCTCAAAGAAATTTGTTACGTTTTAAAGATATCCGCTAAAATGGGTATCATATTGAGACTATAGATAATAAAAATATTGAATATCTATATATTACAATTGTTAGACATGGAGAAAAATGTGTTCTTGAAAAAGTACCTGCATTATCTTCTAGTTTATACTATACAAATATTGGTATAATTGAAACAAATGCTACAGTAAACCAGAAATTTACTAATAAAAATACATTCATTATTTGGCATGACCAGTTAGGCCATCCCAGATCAACTATGATACGAAGGATTATTGAAAATTCACATGGACATCCATTGAAGAGCCAGGAGATTCTTCAATTTAAAGATTTTTCATGTGTTGCTTGTTCTCAAGGCAAACTAATTATAAGACCTTTATTAAGTTGGGGTAGAATCCCCTATATTTTTAGAACGTATCCAAGGGGATATATGTGGACCATTTAGATATTTATGGTTTTAATAGATGCATCTACAAGATGGTCACATGTGTATTTGTTATCTACACGTAATTTAGTATTTGCTAGATTACTTGCTCAAATAATTCGATTAAGAGCACAATTTTCAGAATATGCAATTAAGACAATTCGTCTTGATAATGCGAGTGAGTTTTCATCGCAAAAGTTTAATGATTATTGCATGGCAACTGGAATAACAGTGGAAAAATCTATTGCTCATGTCCACACTCAAAATGGTTTAGCAGAATCATTAATTAAACGCCTCCAATTGATTGCTAGACCAATACTCATGAGAACAAAACTTCCCATTTTAGCTTGGGGACATGCAATTTTATATGCATCAACAATTATACACATCAGGCCAACAAGTTATCATAAATTCTCCCCATTACAATTGGCTTTTGGTCAGGAGCCAAATATTTCTCATCTTAGAATTTTTGGATGTGCGGTATTTGTCCCAATTGCTCCACCACAACGCACAAAGATGGGACCTCAGAGAAGGTTAGGGATATATGTTGGTTATGAATCTCCTTCCATAATCAAGTATTTAGAACCGTTAACGGGAGATTTGTTTACGGCACGTTTTGATGATTGTCATTTTGATGAAACAAATTTTCCAACATTAGGGGGAGATAATAAGCAGCTGGATAAAGAAATCACATGGAAAGCATTATCGTTATTTCATTTAGATCCTCGAACACGAATATGTGAGTTTGAAGTTTAAAAAATAATTCATTTGCAAAATATTACAAATCAACTGCCAGATGCATTTACTGACCCCAAGAGAATTATTAAATCTCATATTCCAGTTGAAAATACTCCAATTCGAATTGATGTCCCAGCAGGACAAGTAGCAAGTGCAAATGAAAGTAAATCACGTTTGAAGAGTGGTAGACCAATCGGTTCCAAAGATAAAAATCCTAGAAATAAAAGAGTAAACAATCAAGATGGTCAAATTGAGGAGGCTGATCTTATAGGAGATACCCAGGACATAACAAATCAAAAGAGCCCAGAAGAGGTCCAGGTACCTGAAAATAATGAAGAGATCTCGATAAGTTATGTCACTATGGGAAAAAGGTGGAACCGAGAAAATATAGTCGTCGACGATATTTTTTTCATACAGTGTTGCTGTTGAAATAACTAATCAAAGTGATGATCTTGAACCTAGGTCAGTTGAAGAATGTAGACATAGAAATGATTGGCCAAAATGGAAAGACACAATTCAACCATAATTGAATTCACTTTCAAAACGTGAAGTTTTTGGACCTGTAGTTCAAATACCAAATGGTGTTAAACTAGTTGGGTATAGATGGGTTTTTGTGCGAAAACGAAATGAGAAAAATGAGGTTATTAGATATAAAGCACGACTTGTGGCACAAGGTTTTTCGCAAAGACCTGTCATTGATTATGAAAAAATATATTCTCCTATGGTGGATACAATTACTTTAAGATATCTAATTAGTCTAGCAGTGCATGAAAGACTTGATATGCATCTAATGGATATTGTTACAGCATACTTATATGGTTCTTTAGATACTGAAATTTATATAAAAATCCCTGAAGGATTTAAATTTCCTAAAGCATGTAAGAATCCTCGAGAAAATTATGCAATTCGTTTGCATAAATTCTTATATGGATTAAAACAATCTGGAAGAATGTGGTATAACTGTCTAAGTGAATATTTATTGAAAGCAGGCTGTAAAAATGACTCAATTAGCCCATGTGTTTTTATAAAAAGGAATATATCAGAATTTGTTATAATTGCTGTATATGTGGATAACTTGAATATAATTGGAACTCCTGAAGAATTTCAAAAAGCAATGGATTGTTTAAAGAGAGAATTTGAAATGAAAGATCTTGGAAAAACAAAGTTTTGTCTCAGTTTTCAAATCGAGCACTTAACAAATGGAGTTTTTCTTCATCAATCAGCTTATATTGAAAAAATATTAAAGCAATTTTATATGGATAAAGCTCATCCATTAACTACTCCAATGGTTGTGAGATCTCTAGTTAAAGAAAAAGATCTTTTTCGCCCTCAAGAGGAAAATGAAGAACTCCTTGGTCCAGAAGTACCATATCTTAGTGCTATAGGGGCACTAATATATCTTGCTAATTTGACACGACCTGATATTGCATTTGCTGTAAGTTTATTGACAAGATTTAGTTCTTCTCCAACAAGAAGACATTGGAATGGAATTAAACATATATTTCGATACCTTCGAGGGATAATTGATATGGGATTATTTTATTCTAATGAATTCGGATCACAATTGATTGGTTATGCAGATGTAGGATTTTTAGCATATTCACATAAAGGTAGATCTCAGACAGAATATTTATTTACTTGTGGAGGTACAGCTATATCTTGGTGTTCGATAAAGCAAACTTTATCAGCTACCTCATCAAATCATGCAGAAATAATTGCAGTTCATGAGGCAAGTCAAGAATGTGTTTGGCTAAGGTTAGTAATCCAACATATCCAAAGAATGAGTGGTCTACTTCTAGAACAAGAGATTCCAACAGTATTATATGAAGATAATACAGTATGCATAGCTCAATTGAAAGGAGGATATATCAAAGGAGATAGAACAAAGCATATTTCTCCAAAATTCTTTTTCACTCATGATCTTATGAAGAATGGTGATATAGATGTTCAGCAAATTTGATCATGTGACAACCTTGCAGATTTGTTTACCAAGACACTACCAACTAAGCCATTTGAGAAGTTAGTGTATGGTATTGGAATGTGCAGATTCAAAGATATAAATTGACAACGTCATTAGGGGGAGTAAACAAGTACTTGATATACTCTTCATTTTAAGAATTTTATTTTTTACTGGGTTTTCCTGAAAAGGTTTTTGATAAGGCAACCTAAATAAATATTGTGTACTCTTTTTCCTTCACTAGGTTTTTGTCCCAATGGGTTTTTCCTAGTAAAATTTTAATGAGGCACAATATCTGTCATGGACATCCAAGGGGGAGTGTTGCAAATATTATTGTACATGTGGATGTCCATTCTACCTCTTGGGATTCCTTTTAGGATTCTTTCTTGCCTTTATGCCATAAAACTATAACTTCCTCAATGAATGACTTGAGATGGGTTTCTTGTGGTTAATGGTATTTTATTCATCTTTAATCCTTTGTAACCTTATGTTTAATCTTTAATGATTGTGGCATATAAATAGTGGCTATGTAGAAGGTATTTGGACAAGTGAATATATAAGCATATGAGAAATTCTCTCTTGTCCTTCCATTTCTCTTATCTCTAAATCTTGTCTTATTATTCTTTCTACTATCTTACTTTCTTATTTTTATAACAGGGAGTTTTTGTTTTATATTATTTAGAGTTATATAGTACTTAATATCTTGATTTTATTTTTTATGTGTTGAGTATTCTAATATTATCTGTGATACAATTTTATTTATAATATTTTTAATTTAGTATAATTTTACACATAATTTTATTTTTCAAGTACTAAACATTAATCAAATTAAAAAGATTATAGATAAAATTATACTAAATAAAAAATATTAATAATAAAATTATATTATAAATAATATTAAAATATTAGACACATATAAAAAATAAAATTAAAATATTAAATAGTATGTAATCATATTATTTTCATAAAAGGACATTTTCGGTAGATGGGCACAGGAGTATTAATGTGCACAGATTTGAAAGCAACCCCCCAAAATGAGACACACTCATTCTCCACTCTACCTTCCATCCATGTGCTTTGCCTTGCCACCCTCCCCAACCATATCTAATCTATCTCAGATTTATTTCAAAATATCATTCATAAAAAAAAAAATTATACACATGCCTCATACGAACCACAGAATGAGGTTGCAAATTGACAATGAAATAAAGTGATATTTGTATCATTCACTAACAGTGTGTTTAATTTATCTTTAAACTTAAATTTTAAATTTGGGTAAAACTTAAATTTTAAAAAAAATTAAAATAAACAGTTATATATATTTAAAAATATTTTTGAATCAAATCATAGTTTAAAATTAAGGTTTTAGATAAGTTGATCAGAATATCTTATAGAATAGTAAAAGAGTTTATGGATTAACCAATTATTATATTATCTCTATTTTTTCTTATACTATATCTCATATCTCATTTCTTTTTTACATAATTTCTCCTAATTTTTTACACCATCTCTTATCTCTTATCTCTCTTTTACATTATCTCTCCTCTCTCATATCTCTTTACATCATCTCTCATCTCTCATCTCTCATATATTTAATAATTATATAATTTTTTGTAATTTACTAATAATAAAAGTACTTCTGAAAATAATTATTAAAATATTTATTTATTTAAATTTTTTTATAAATTCTTTTCTAAAAATATTTTTAAAAAGATACCAAAAAACTTCTTCCAAAATTTTATCCAAGAACTCTAAATCATATAAATACATGTTTATTTGTATGGAAAAGATTGGACATGAGTGGAACCTCGTGATTCCTCCTTTAGTTTTAACCTCTCTCTCTCTCTCTCTCTCTATATATATATATATATATATATTTCTCCTTTCAAACAAAAAAGAAAATTGAATAAGGATACCTCGCTTTCTTAATTATCGAAAAGATCTGCCACTCAAAGTAACAGGATCTTGTACACAACAGAGCAACTGAGTGCCCTTCATCTGCTATAAATATCGTCACCTTTCTTCTTCCTCTCTCACTTCTCCATATATTCTATTTCATTTCACCATACCTCTTTCTCTTTTAATATTATATTCTCGCTTCTGTTAGTGTTTCTCTAATTGCTTCTTCTTCTTCTTCTTCTTTGAGCTAAAGGACCCTCCTTTTACTTCCCCTGCTCTCTCTGACCATTATACAATGTCGGATTACAGAGACGAAGATCCTCGTATCCATGGCATCAGAACTAAGATTCGTGTCGTCCCCAATTTTCCCAAGCCCGGTTTGTTCCTTGTTCTTGTTCTTTTCTGGTTCTGCATTTCTTTACCCGTCCAACATACTTATCAGTTTCTTTTGTAAGATTTTTAGTTTTCTTTCTCCAGCTCTGTTTTTCTGTAAGTTTTCTTCTTCTTGATCTCTGTTTTTTGCTTGGTTTTTATCTGCAATGGTAGGTATTATGTTCCAAGACATCACAACTTTATTGCTCGATCCAAAAGCCTTCAAGGACACAATCGATTTGTTCGTTGAACGGTATAAAGGCAAGAACATCTCCGTTGTTGCAGGTAAAAAAAAAGAAGAAGAACAAGTTGATTTTAAATACTCTGTTTCTTTATTATTGTTTTATTTTTCTTTTGTTGTTGTTGTTCTTCTTCTTCCATGCTGGGGGGAGGGGGTAGGTTCATCACTGTAATTACAACTTGAAGGTGGGTAGGGTCCATATTTGCAAGAAGGAATAAAAACAATTTAAAAATAACACACAAAGTTCAAATTTTGTGTTGTTGGGTGATTTTTTTTCCAGAGACAGTAAGCAATGGAAGGGACTGTAGGTTTTGAGTTTGAGATTGATTTTTGGGTTGACTATGAGTTGTGGTTAGTGGGTTGTGCCATTGATTGCATTCTGAAGTTTATATATTCTCTCCTCAAATCAACATGTGGGAAGTGGGCCCCTTTCTCTCTCTACCTCTCTCTCACTCTTTATGAAAGTTTCAAATGGACCAGTTTATTTGGCTCCATTATATATTGTGTCCTACATTTCACTGTTGAGGTGACTTCATCTACAGTGCCTCATTTATTCACTGTTCTTGTGTTGATTCCCTCTTTTTCTCTTTTCTTTTCTCTTTTTTTTTGTCTGTTTTCTCCTTTTTTGTTCTGATCTTTTCTCTTATATATCATACTTGTTCAAATACAAATATCTGTTCATGCAGCATCTAATAACCTATTCCCACTTCATGTTGTTGCGATATCTGATTGTAACTTCTTTCTTTGGCTTTTTAAACGTTTCAGATGATGATCTGTATCTTTGAATAAATTTTTAAAAAATAATTTATAAAAAAAATAATTTTTGAATACTTTCTAAAAAAATAGTTTTAAAGAAGAGTTTATGAAAAAATAATAATTATAAATAAATGAGCATGTAGATAGTTATTATAAAAAAATTATAATTAAAAAATTATTAAAAATTATAAATTTTATTAAAAATAGAAGATAAGAGATAGTAAAAAAAGAGAGGAGAGAGAAAAATAGTATAATAAAAAATAAAAGTAAAATAATAATTATATAATTTATAAATTTTTTTATTATTTTAAAAGATATTTCTATCAGTTTATTTGAAACTATAGTTTTAAACTATAATTTAATCTAATTTTTTTAAATAAATATAATTATTTATTTAAAAAAATTAAATTAAAATTTAAGTTAAAAGTTCTTTTAAAATTATGAGTTTGAGGTTTTTAAACACACCCATATGTTACATCTTTCTGTGTGTTTTTATTGTGGATTCCGAATATATGTACTATAAATAAATACTCGTTCAATATATGAATTTTTTTTGAAAATAAATTTTAGTTTAACATATAAGAGATTGATAGGACAATTAATAATTTATTTTACTTTTAACCCTTAAAAAATTGTTAGATATGATAGATAATAAATATATATATTTAAACATTATATTCTTTAATAAAGGTAAAATAAATCAATTTTATCAATTTAAGACATATTAAATAATTTAATTAATATTTTTTTAGTTTGTATGAATTAGTTAACAATATCTTATACATTGAATTACATAAAGTACTAGTAGTTGCATCTTGTGTTGGGTATTTTTGGGTAATTGCATGGGTAATTGCATTCTGCTTCAGTTGAGGAAGCTTGTTTTGCTTGCTTCTTAATACTGTTTGGTTTCTTTTGATAAGAGATAATTAATTAAATTAGGTTGATAAATAAATTAGTTAGAAGAGTTAATTGATTTTTTTATAAATTTAAAAAATTAAATAAATCAATTAATTATAATAAATATAAGGGTTAATTGATTAATTTATATAAATTGAATAATATATAATATAAATTTATTTTAAGTAGTTATATTTAATCATAATTAATTTATTTATTTAAAATCATATTTTTTAAATTTATTTAAAAAAATTAACTAATTTTTATAATTAAAATTAAAAGATTATAATACTTTTTCTAAAAGTACTCTTATATGTGGATGATAGATCATATGTGGTGGAGAGGTGTGAACTAAGTCAAAGATTTGAATTAAATTCATTGATATATGAATAATATAAATAATAAAATGAGGTTAAAATGGTAAATTAAAAAATTGAGACAATTTTTGAATCTATCCTATAAAAGGAAAATATTATATTAAGAAATTGCCTCTTTTCAAAGTAACGGAGAGAGTAATAAACAACACTATCAAGCTGCTCAAATATTATATTATGATTTTGGCATTATTTGTGACTAATTTATGTTTATATTTTATTAGTACAGAAGAATTTGGTTTTATGGGTGAATTCCAATCTTAACATTCTTCTCATTTTCAAATTCACCTCTTGTACAGTTGTCCTGCAAGTGTTAAATGGATTTTTGTTTTGTTATTCTTGAGGACCTCACATGTACTATTTTTTAATCTATATGATATCATCACATTTATGTCATAATATATAGTATTTAATTAAAAATTAATTTTAATTTTAAATAGAAAATATATTTTTTATATTTATTAATTTTTTTAAAATTATCTTTATTAATATTTCATCAATAATAATCAAATAATAGAGAGAGATAATTAAAAAAGATGATTATAATATTTTTAAAATATATATTATATTAATTAATTTAATTAATTTTAAAATTAATTAAATATGGTATATATTAAAAATTAAAAAAGTATTATTTATTAATTATGAAAAGTATTTTAGTTTGTAATGACTAGTAGTAATAGATGCATGATATTTTGGCAGGAATAGAAGCTAGAGGATTTATATTCGGTCCGCCCATTGCACTAGCAATAGGAGCCAAGTTTGTTCCCATGAGGAAACCCAAGAAGTTGCCTGGTAGGTTTCTCCACACACACACACACACACCACACACACATTTAAGACTAGATAAAGTATAATAGAAAGATTTATTTTAATTTTAAATCTAAAATTTTATTCTATTTTATCTCTGAATTTATAATTTTTTTTAAATTTTTTTTCTATTGATAGTATACATTAAGAGTATTTTTTATTAAGAGAATAATTTCTAATATAAATTATTAAAAATGACATTTTAAAAAATTAAGACATTATTTTTACAAATAATTAATTTAACTATTTTTTATTTTTATAAATTAATTTGTAGAAATTTAAAAAATTATTTACACACTTGTTTAGTTTGGGGCCTCAAACACAGAGACAAAGTTATATATGTATGAATGAAGTGAAAGTGTGGTGGTGGGGATGGCAGGGAAAGTGATATCACAAGATTATACATTAGAGTATGGAAGAGATCGTATGGAGATGCATGTCGGAGCCATAGAAATCGGCGACCGAGCTTTGGTGGTCGACGACTTGATTGCCACCGGTGGAACTCTATGTGCAGCCATGGATTTATTAGGTAAGTTTCATCCTCACATTTGGATTTTACAAGAGGTTGTGAGAGTCTATCCCAACCGTTGATGTTTCCTGGTTGTTGTGCAGAACGTGTGGGAGCAGAAGTAGTTGAATGTGCATGTGTGATTGAATTACCGGAATTGAAGGTACACAATATATATATAACCGAGCACCCCTAGTAAAATAAAGTTTGTCGTGTTGTTGGATTAGTATTGGTGGATTTAATAAATGAATATAATAATACTAATAATAATAATTATTATTATTATTATTATTATTTTTGCAGGGACGTGAGAGATTGAAGGGCAAGCCTTTGTATGTGTTGCTGGAGTATTATCCTGATGCTTGAACTTGAAGAAACAATTGAAGTCGTTTTTTTTTTTAATTTTATTTTGGATATTCCGTAATTAAATTAAATCAATCCGCCTGCCTCGTTTGGGCTTTAACGCAAGTGCTTTGAAGTATTATTAACAATCTAATTATTTAAGAACCCATCCCCTTGGGCTTCACCTTATTTCTGGCCCAAATATTATTGTTCAACTCGTTATGGGCTGATTTTATTTTTGGGCCAATATGACAACTCCTCTCGTATCCTCCTCACAAATTAATCTGGGATTCACCTTCCATTATAGGTGAGTAATTTCTTTTTAAAAATTTTTATTACGAAAAAAAAATCTGTGATGACCAACTAATGATAAAGAGTTTAGTAAAAAAAAAAAAGAAGGTTAGTATTCCATAATATGGGGAGTCGATTTAAATTTTCATTAAAAGTAATATCTATATTTAGTATTAGATAGTATTTTATTTCTAATAAAAAATATATGTGCTTAAAAAAATTTATTATAATAGGACCACAGCATTAGCCTACTACAAAAACAATTAAATCCTCATAGACAATAAACTTTTATATGTTTGTATATATATAAAACTTCTAGCTCTCTCTCTATATGTTTTTTTTGCTAAAACAAATAGAGGTGAGTTTAGTTCTAAAGCTAATTATAGCTAAAATATGTCTTCTAATTTAAAAAAATATTTACAATAATATTTACAAATTATTCATCAACAGAAAAAATTTACTAGTCATCAAAGGATTTTAATGAAGAGTTAACTTGAAAAATAATATAGTTACAAAATATTTGAGATGTTTTATATATATATAGAAAGCGTTATAAAAATAAGAAAGTAAGAAAGTAGAAAAGAGAATAACAATATAAGAATTTTAAGAAAAAGTAAGGGCATATTTCTCATTCACATGTGTATGTTTCTTAATTTTACATATACCTTATACATTGTCTTTATTTATAGGCCTCTCTAACCCTTAAAACTAATGTAAATGTTACAATGAAATAAATAATAATATAATGACATTTATAATAAGAAACTCTTCCAAGCAATTTATTAAGGAGGTTATGAAATTAATGACATAAAGAGAAAATGAATCCTAAAAGTTGGGGGTTATAGGCATCTATTCTTTAATATTCATAATACTCCCTCTTGGATGTCCATAACTAATATTGTGTCTCGTTAAAACCTTATTAGAAAAAATCCAGTGGAACAAAAATCTAATAAAAGAAAAAGAGTATACAATATATATTAAAGCAGTCTCATTAAAAACTTTATTAAAAAAACTCAATGGGATAAAACCTTTATAAAGAAAAAAAAATAGTGCAGCATAATTTTTACTCCCCCTGATAATAACATCATTTTTTATATCATTGTTGATAACATTGACTTTTCAATGTCACTTTCTCAATATAATGTATTATTTTGTCAAGTAGATCATTTCTAATATTTTTTGAATATATATTTCTTTTAGTCAAACTGTACATAATGCATTATTATCATATTTTTTAACATATCTTCTGAATATATTTAATTATCAACATATTCTTCATCTAACTTATGTATTGTGAACATAATAGAAAAATCATCTGGAAAACCACCATATCTTACATTCATATATTTAATTTATTCAGAACAAAATAAACTCATATAATATTTCGTAGAACTATAACCTAAAATATCAATTTCATTATCTATTCGTGTACCTTAATTTTTTCAATAAAATTACAATATGCAATACTAACATTATAGGTAAATATAATAGAATAAATATATAGGACTTCTAGTCTATTAAATTTAATATATTTTTATAGGCAAATTAAAGATTTTGAAATCACTGGGCATTCAACTTTAGACATTTCCTTTATATGTTTTAGGCATTTTAAATCCTTAAAAGATTATCATATAAATTTTACTATTTAGTGAACCATATGCATAGTCTATAACAATATATATTCTATGTATATTTTATTTTCTTATACTATCAGTGTAGTAATATATGTAAAAATTATTGCATCTAACACAGGATAATATTTCTCATCATAATCATCATTAACTTTTGTGAAAGTTTTTATTTTCACATAAATATTTCTATACTTTATATTTCAGTTCTTTAGATTGTATGTCCATAATTTTCACATTTTAAAATAATATAATTATATTTTTATTACGTATTTGCCTTTTTACATTTTCTTTTGACCAAATTTTCTGTCTACTTTACATAACAGATCTACATATAAGATCCTCATTTGATCACGTGATATTATTATCAAACCCATTGTCGATAACTGTATCTTTTCGGTTCCATATTTCTTTTTGTGATATAACTTATTGAATTGTTTTTATTCTATTTCAGGTACCTGAATCACTTTTGAGATTATTGCAAGTAGTTATGTCTTGACACTCTTCTAGAGTATTTACCTCCTTAATATGATAATCTTACTTATATGCTCCTATATTTCTAAGATTATATTTGGAATCAATTAATCTTTCATGATTTAAGCATGTCTCATTTTGATTTATACTAATTAGATCATTTTTAGCTAGAATATGATATTTGATAAAATTCATTTAGGTCAATAATCATATTTGACAAATATTTTGTAATATCTTATGAATACAATATTTGATGAATTTCTGGTTTATACTAGGATATTTAAGAATCTACATTTGATAGTAATAATGTATTAATTGTGTTTTCTGTTCAAACTTCTCAATTTCTCTCCCTCATGTTGAGAAAATTTTATCAGATGACAATCAACTAATCATATGATATAAGTCTTCTAATTTCATTTGTTTCATTTAGAAACATCATTTTGTTTCATTTAGAAATGAACAAGAAGAAAAAGATTCTTACCCAATATTTATCTTAAATTTATTTTAATAGACATTTATATGCATTGTGATAGATCAATAGAAATAAGTATTGCACATTCAAAAATATTTGGCTCCTGACCAAAAACTAATTTTATTGGTTTGATATATATAAGTGTCGTAATATATCAAATCAAATATGCCAATACTGAAATAGAAATATTATTATCATAAGTATTGATCTAATTATTTATGGGGACATTAATAAATAATTCTTATATTCTAAAAATTGTGCACTCAACATATTGATTATATTTGTTCAATATTACAAACTTCTGGTTGCAAACTCATAATAATCATACATATAATCATCTTATAGATGTATCTATCAATTTTATTGAATACTTGTATGGTTACATGCTAATTGAATAGGCCCATATATAGATTTAATATATTTTTAGAAATGTAGAGATCCATTTCAAATCATAATTAGTGATATTTTTATAATTAATTTTGTTTGAGAACAAGCAGCACACATTAATTCTTATGTTAGCTATTCATGAAGAATCTTGTAGTTCTTCAATATTTGTCAATACATAATTTTTAATAATTTGTTACATCATCTATACGATTTAGGATGATCAAATAAGTCATGTTAATAGTAAATCTATTTGGATAAGTAAACTTCTAGTTTACTATAACTAACAATAAATTTAATTTTTATAATATATGACTAATTTATAACCTCAATATGATATCCATTTTTGAGATCAATTGAACTTACATGAAGGTCTAAGTATAATTTCATTAAATTTTAGTTCACACTTGTATTCCAACAATCTCCCCCTCAAGTGAGCCATATCAAAATATTTTTATTTTTCATGTATTTTACTAAGAAGTCTAGATGATTCCTATCTTATATACAATCATGGATCTAATGTAGATCTATGGGTCATAATTTTTATTATCAATCATCCCAAAAAGAAAATATGTATTAGTTTTTCATAAACTATTTCAATTTTTTTGTCATATAAGTTCTTCAAGAACTATCATATATTATTGCATCACTATATAATTTTAGTATTAATTAATAACATACTTTAACATATTCAAAGTATTATAATTATTATAATATTTATAGAGTACAGTGGAATAAGATCTAACATATTATCAATATTTTAATACAAAATAATAAATAGTTATGATATTTATATTTTTTTTAAATTGTCCCAACTATTTTAGTATCCATAAATTTAACTGCTATTTATCAATAATTAAGTATTTAATATAAATAATTTCAGATATTACCAATCTCATAGCAAGTAAATCAATAGCCAATAACTCACAGAATATACACTATTTTTAATATTTATTTGTATTAATCATCAATTTAATCAACAAATAAAGAGAGTAAAAATTAATTTCAGCCAATGGTAATTAATTCATGATCCTTGCATGAGTAATATTACACTAATATTAACTATATCTAATGAAATTCAAGATACACCGCTAAGAAAAAATAATTTCCTAAACTTGAATGTTAAGATTACCAGGTAATAACTGTTAAAATTATAATATATGAAATAATAAATTATTATTCAAATATAACATAAATATATAATTTTTCTCTCTCTGAAATGTCATCAGAAAACCAAATTTAATTATAATATATATGCATAATACATCATTTTTTTTAAAAATAAAGATTGAAAACATTTCTATTGAGATTAGAATAAATACTAATAACAAATATAAGTATATAATAGTATTTAAATCAATCCAATATCTATCAAATTCATCAAATCTACATATAGAAGATCATTTAAAGTGAACTTTTGATATACTATATATGACTTATTTGTAACATTCAAAATATATCATATGGACTAATGTTTATATATTGTATGGGTTCATAATTTTTCTTACTTAACAAAAAAATAAATTTGAATACTTCAAATTTATCACGAATAAATCATAATAAATTTAAACTAATATTGAATAATATCATAAAAAATATATATAATATATATCATCACTTTAATTTGTACACAAATAATATAATATGTTAATATCACAATATGATAAATAATTACTTTTTAGCCTATTTGCTTTCATGCAAATCTTAAATTTTGCATCTATATCATAATATCACATACCTATAATAATTTATCTTACACAGAATAATCACAATAAATATAAATAATAAAAAGTAAATATTATATACAAATATCACATAGTAAATATTATATACTTTATAACCTTCTAGGCTTAGGTTATTTTCTTTTGAAATTTTCTCTATAACTTATTGCATTGGGAGTATAATTATTTTTTATAGTTTTTATAAAATCTCATGGTCCTTTTGGTGTCATTATTATATTTAATTTTAATAAATTGATTCATATTTGTCCATATGGCATTCAATCACCTTGTAAGATTTGCCTTTTGTCCACATGACTTCTACTCATATTATAATATATTTTTTATCCATTTGACTTCTGATCATATTATAACATTTTTCTTTTGTTTATATCACTTCTGGTTAAAATTATGATATAATAGCTAAGACAAAATATTATAGGTTGTTAATTATCAATTTATCTAATATAATGTGATGGTTATTACCACTTTTATAGATATATTTCATGTTTTTAATAGCACATGACCATCAATTTTTTAAAATATTATAATCTTTAGGACCATATCAAAAATATTTTAAAGCTACAGAGCTATTTTATATGATTTGTATGAACATGGACCTTTAGGACTTTTATAAAAATTAAATCTGAACTATTAGCCTTCAGGGCTTATATAATTATTATATCATCAAATTGTCATAATATTTATCTTATGATATCCATTATTAAAATAAAAGATGATTATTTATCAAAGAACCATATCAATAGTAAGGTTGGGCACGGGACAGGACGGGACCGGGACAACCCCGTCTCGGTCCCGTCCCGAAAAAAGACATGGGACGCAAAATGCGTCCCGTGTCCCGTCCCGTCCTAAATATGTCCCGGTCCCTTTCGGGTCGGGACGGGTTTGGGAATTCTGGAACGTTATTTAAAAAAATTATTAGATATTTTATGTATATCCTATCTATTAGTAACATATATTTAAAACATAAAAAATAATGGAAGAAATTAAATTCTCTTTATTATGATTACCAACTTAAAACAATAAATACCATTAATTATACTACAAATACTATTATTTTTTCAATTTTTTCACTTCATCAACTGAATTTACTGCTTAATCTGTAAAAAATAAATACATATAAGAAAGAAAAAAATACAATCATCTAATAAATAATATGGTATAACCAATATTTTTTTATAAAAAATAAATAAAATAAAAATATTTTTTATTTTAAAAAAAATATTCGGGACGGGATGGGAATCCCAGGGGCTAGACAGAGATCCGTCCCGACCCTAGCCCTCGTCCCGTTCCAGGATATCCCATCCCAAATTGCCCGAGACCGAGTCGGGACAACCTGGGACAGGACAATTTGACCACCCCTAATCAATAGTAGCTTCTGGCTATCGAATGAGAAAATTGAGAATATTATAATTAATATTATTTAATAATATAAAATTATAATCACTAGAGAGACGAGATATAGAAGAGATAAATAAATATATTAAAATATAAATTAATATATATGTAGAGAGAGGGGAATGAAGTAGAATTAGCAATATATAAATATAAATATAGCAATTTAAGTGAGGGTAAACATATTAAAATAACATAGATTAAATAAATTTAATCTCATAATTAAATAATACAAGGAATAAATAGACCCAAAATCATATAAATTATATTATAAAATCATATATAATACTATATATTATGTATTATATACACACATACATATATATAAATACATATAAACGAAACAACATAAATACAAACCTAATAAAATGAATGAAACATAAATTATGTGTCAATTATAATGCTGTGAACATAATAATAAATAATATAAAAGATAAAATAAAAATAAATAGCAAGATAAAATATAACAATAGAAAAGATAAATATAGATAATATAAATAAATAGAAAAATAACAATCAACATATTGAATATAGTAAATATACAAAAAATTTAAAGTTACCCATGATAATTGAGTAAAATAAATATTTGTATAAATAGAATATTATCATATACCATAAGAATATATGCATCTATAAGAAAGTCATACCTCAAATTTTCTAAAGTAAACTTGTGCTGATAACGTGTTATAAAAATAAGAAAGTGAGATAATAAAAAAGAAAATAACAAGACAAGAATTTTGGGAGAGAGTAAGAATATTTCTCTTTCACATGTGTATCTTTCTTAATCTTATATATGCCATGGTATCTATTTATAGGCCTCTCTAATCCTTAAAACTAATGTAAATATTACAATAAAATAAATAATAATATAATAATATTTATAATAAGAATTTCTTCCAAGCAATTCATTGTTGAAATTGTGGATGAGAAAGGTAAATCATTTAGAAAACACTTAAAACTAAAGTGCTAAACAAAACTTTTCAATTAATAATATATTAAAAGATTTGGCGATTGATAAAAGGGTAAATCTTATTGTTGTGGAAGGGATATTGTACAACGCCCTCATTGATATTGGCATTTATATCCATTGTGTGTGAAAATATTTCACATAAAGATAAATAAATAAATAAATAAAATAAAATAGGCATCCACACATAGTATATATTAATGGATCGGAAACCAATACAAACATGATTAAGAAAGATAAAAGCAGTCAAATAAATGAGATGATAATCTTCTAATTAGCATTTATCATCCTAAATTTCTCACTTAGTAATAGCCAAACAAAAATAAAAAATTGTGTTGATCATATTTAAATCCATGCAAAAGAGGTTGAAGACCTCCACATACATACAAATCCATTGTTTTCAACAAAAAAAAAAAAAAAAGGAAGGTAAGAAATTTTAAAACTGTAAATATTTCTCCTTTCCTTTTTTTTTTACAATTTATAGATAATAAGGAAACAGGGCAAAACGGCACGCGAATCAAATACTAACAACTCGCCCTGGTCCCCACTCACCGAGTCATACCCGACTCGCCCTTCCAACAGCGAGTCCATGAACCCTACTTGCTTCGATACCCGACCCGCTATGACTCGGCACACCAGCATCGCTTTTCGTCCCATCCCTCCACCTGCGTTCTCGTGTGCCGAGCCGCTTCCCGCGAATG
This sequence comes from Leucaena leucocephala, assembly GCA_037074615.1. NCBI lineage: Eukaryota > Viridiplantae > Streptophyta > Magnoliopsida > Fabales > Fabaceae > Leucaena > Leucaena leucocephala. Next base: position 14,105,830 of record CM073570.1, read on the forward strand.
TGCAGATTGCCGTTCCTTTCCCTCCAGAGAACGACCATCCGCAACCTCCGCCTCCTCCGCCGCCGCCGGCATCGTAGGATGCACCACTCGAAGCCGAACCCAAGCAATGAAACCGCATCATCTCATTCCCGTCTGCCACGCACCGTGCATTCTCCTCCTCCCAATTACTCCCCTCTGCCGGACCACCAGACCCGGCCCGAGCCTTCGCTTTCACCGTCTCACGATACTCCTCAAACCGCGACACCGTTTTGGAGCCATTCTGAACCTTAAAAATCATGTCCATCCGACCCGAAAACGCCTTCGGACCCCAACTACTATGAAAGATGATCTCAACCACATTCCGCGATGGATGCCCCATGGGAAGCTCAGTCAGAGCCCGAAAGAACGATTCCGGCGCACGAGCAGGGCGCGTGGAGGTACTACTACGTGACCGATTCACAACACTAGGATTAAGCGGAGATTCAGGCTTCGTCGCTCGCTGCGGGTACCTCGAACTTGGATGCTTCTCAAGGTGATGTTTGGCTTTAGGAATATTTCTGGGTTTAGACTTATTAGAAGAGGTGTTATCAACGACGACGTCTTTGATACTCCGAACACTGTTTCTGCAACCAGAAGTGGGTATCAGGATCCTGGGGCTTGGATGGTAAACGTCTTCAAAAGCTCTTGATTTACAGTGGAACGACTTAAGCCATCCGCTCGCCATAAGAAAACAGAACTCGGCAACGGAGTCAGAAACCTCGATAGCTAAACACAGCCTTAGCCTCTCTCTCTCTCTCGATTTCTCTCTCTAAAGATTTCGGAGGGAAGAAGCTGGGTTTTGGTCGTTCAGAAGTCTCATGTTATGTGAACAGAAAAGGAAAGAAGATGTAGGAGAAGATGCAATGAAAGGCGATAATAATTAATAATAATAAGAATAACAATAAATGGATTTTATTTTACTGCTAATGAGGAAGAGAAATGACGGTAATGCCCTTATGATGATTCTGGAGTTACCAGTCTGGTTTTATTTTACTTTGTTTTTTCATTTGGAGTGGATTGAAAAAAACAAATTCCATTGATTAGGGGAAACAAAAAGTCACGATTCATCAGATTCAGGACTCTAAAATCCTGAGTTTTTGGCGGTAACAGATTTGTCTCATTTATACACAATAACGTTAATTTTCATTTAATTCATTCTGAAAGAAGAGGAAATTACGTTTTTGTATCTTGACGTTACGTAAAAGAAGAATTAATCTTAAAGTTAATTAAGAAGCAAAGTATTTCTTTGATTTATTAGGACTTAATTAATCATGTGAAGTGAAGAGTCCAAAAATATTCTCTCCTTTTTTTTTTACTGTTGAGAAAGTGAAGTTAATTTTGTAATAAAAGCTTTCCACTTGCCATCTAACTATTTAATGGTGGATGAAATTATTTGCTGCTTCAAATCAAAGCAACCTTCACTAATTATTTCCACGTTGCATCTTCTGGATGAAGACTGAATGGAATAGTAATTACAAATAAAAATTTAATAAAAAATTAATTCACATGTCCTTATAATTTATCTCAATTTTAAATAAAGTCTATGCATTTTTTTTTGTTTAAATTGAATCTTTATTATTTGATACCTTACAACATTCATCTTTAAGTATAAAAACATTAATTTTAATTTATATAATTTAATTAATTTTATGAAATCTTATTATTTTAAGAAAATTACTATAAAATTTTAAATAAAAAATTTATTACTCAAAAATCTAATAACAATTAAAAAGTATACAATAACAAGTTATAGCATAAAAATATAAAAATAAAACTTATAAATTAAAACAAACATATCAAATAATAAGAGCCTAATTCAAACAAAATAAATAAAATAAAGTATAGGAACTTAATTTAAAATCTAGGTAAATTATAAGAACTTACATAATTTTTTAAAATTTAATAACCCACATGATCTGTTTGTCAATTTTCTCAAATATGATTGGGGGGTCAAAGTGTTTGACCGTTGGTCAAACTGAAAATTATTGTTAATGCCACTAGTTTAAATGCCCTTGATCAGGTAAGTATGATATGATTGCGATGGAGCAATAATTTATAATTTATACTAAGGATATTATATATATATAAATAAATGGAGGGGAGTGAAGTAGGCATTTCACCGAACAAGAGGGAAGTGAGAAGGTAGAGGGAATCTGTCATGGAAGTTTGAAGTAGTGAGGGAATAGAAAAGGAATAGAGAGGGGGAGAGATATAATAAAAGAAATAAATTTCAATTAATTAAATAGAACTTTAAGTGAAGCACGTCATTAAAACGACAACATTTCTTGCCTTGTACCTACTGGTTTATTATATTAATATTATATTTTGCCCACTACCTGGAGGAGGAGCAAATAAAAAAAGGGAGGAGACAATTACATAGAGATAATAAAAGAATTAGTTAAGAGATTTGAATGGAACAAGAAGAACCTAAACTTTTTTGGATTAGATTATTAAATTTGAGTCATTAATGAAAAACAAGTACAAGAACAGTAAATTGTGGGGTCGGAAGGTGGACTAATGGAAGTTGCACACTTTGCCAGCCTTTTCTCCCACGCCTTCATCCCCCCACCCCAACATAGCTAACTTTCATCACCACAATCCATCATCTTAAATAAATACCGATATTTAATATATCAATTATTTAATTATATTCAAAAATTAATTAAATTAATTAGAATATTATAATTTTTAGAATATCTTAATTATCTTTTTAATCAACTCCCTAATTCTCTTACTTAATTATTATTAATAAAATATTATTAAGGGTAATTTAAAAATAATTAATAAATATAAAAAATATATATTATATTTATAATTAAAATTAACTCTTTAATTAATTCATATGTTAAGGACCAGAGAAGTATTAGAATGTTAGATAAATTTGTTCTAGTTTTAGATATAAGGTTTCTACCACTCTCTAGTTTCTATATAAGTTGTTTGCATCTCATTCTCGCGTATCAAATGATGCACAAAATTAATAATATTTTTTATATTTGCCTTTATTAAAGAAATGTTATTAAAACAAAAAAGGAGGCAATTAATTACTTTATAAGTAACTTATATTCAATATGAGTAAAATTAAAAAATATATTATTAATTATTTTATAAATAACTTATATTTAGTATGGAACATTTTTTCAGTAAGTAACTTACATAGAGGATCAGAGTTATATATGTTTTATTTTTTAAATTTATAATTTTTAAAAAGTTTTCTATTGACTATTTATATTAAGGATATTTTTTACTAAATAAGTAGTTTTCTGTACAATTGATTAGAAATACTATTTTAGAAAAATTAACAAATTTTTTATAAATATTTTTTTAATTTTTATAAATTAATTATCTAATTATTATATTTAAAAGGGTTAAATACTAAATAATAATTTGATATCATAAGTAAGACCGAATCTACAACTTTAAAAAGTTGCAATGCAATTAAAATTAAAATTATAAGACCATTGACTCCCATGAGTACATTTGACACACCAAATTTTTGCATGAAACTCAAAAATACATATCGACTTGATTTAGCTGCTTCAACCATAATAAAACAAAAGTGATTATATCTGAATTAGGTCAAATTAATCAAGTCAACCTAAGGCGTGTTTGTATCTACGTTGGAAAGAACTCAGATTTGTGTTCTCTCAACATTCTCACATATCAAGGTCTAGCTGCATGCTAGTGTGTTCGTGTAGCTCTTACAGAGAAGTGCTCAAAACACTGGGTTTTACACCCCCCCCCCTTTAATGTTTGAGCTCCTACCAATTTTTGCTGGGAAAGTTTTGTTCTGTATTTTGCTTTTGTTTTGTTGGATTGTTTTTAGCTCTATGCTAGCTTGTTCCTTCTGTTTTGGATGTTGTTCCCGGTTTGTATTGGTTTCTATAGTCTGGCTGACTCGTAAGTGTTGTTCTCCCTTGATTTAGTGAAGGAAATATAATCTTTGTTTCTGGCAAAAAAAAAAAAACTTTTAGTTGGCATGACTTGAAAGATTTGGGAGGGATAGACCCAAAACACATTTGAAGAAAGATACGAAGAAAAGAGTAACCAGGTGTAATTATAAAATTGTGGTTAAGTCAAGTGAAAAAAAAATAACTTGATTATCCTTCCATATTTAAGACTGAGGATTTAAATATTGTATATATGAAAAAAAATCATATTAAAAGTATTACCCTCAATTATACTTAATAATACTTGAATTCAATCTTAAATGTAGTTACTAGATAATTAATTTGTCAAGAATAAAAAATTAATTAAGTTAATTATTTATAAAGAAAAATATGTGTTAATTATTTTAAAATACCTATTTTAATCATTTGCATTGAAAATTATTCTTTCAATAAAAACTCCCTTAACATATGCAATTAATTTAGAGAATTTGAGGAAAAAAATATTTTTCTGATTTTATTAATATAATACTTAATCAGATAATTAATCTTAATTATAGATATTTTTTATATTAATTATTTTTCTTAAATTATCCCTATTGATTCTCTCTCAACAGTAATCAATTAAGATATAAAAATAAAATTAAAGATGATTAGGGTATTTTAAAAAAATATATTATATTAACTAAATTTTTTAACCTAATTAAATTAGTTAAAAATATCTTATATTAAGGATTTAAGAAGTATAAATTTATAAGATATATAAATTAAAATATTTTATTTATTATAAAAGTATATTTTTACCAATTCGTATGTTTATGATAGAGAAAAGTATACATTTCATACATATGTAAAGTTTTTCTGTCACTCTCTTTTCCAGCCAAATGAACATATCCACACATAAATTAGTAAAGAAGAGTTAGGCAAATCGGAGTGGGAAAGTTGAAAAGGGATTGGGATGATGAGTCAAGAGAAGAGAGGAACCAAATCCAAGAATATAGATCTTGGAAGCTATAATTTTTCTAGGGAGGGAGGGAGGGAGGGGGAGAGAGAGGGAGGCTTTGCTTCTCTATAAATCAGTTGTGTTGTGTTGATAAAGAGCACATACATATTGAACATCTAATCATGAGTCCTCCCATGGTGGTTGCTGATTATGACACTTCTCTCAACCCCCAAGCCTCCTTCCTTATCCCTCCTTTCCCTCTTTTTCATCAATTAATATTCTCCTAAACACAAGTATCACCCTTTTAACAATCCCATTTGTCTTACTTGTAAATCATCTCACATATGTTCGGAGTACCACTCAAATTATATTTATAAATCACTTTTAACATATTTTATTATAATTAAAAAAATATTTTTTTAATTTTATTTTAAAATTTAAAAATATTTTCACTATACTTTTATTAAATATTTCTCTGATCTTTAATATAAAATATAATTTATAATATATAAATTACACTAGAAACTATATCTTATATTAAGGACAAGAGGAGTATATATATTTTCTAATAAAATAATAATCTACACAATAATAAATAAAGGGTAAAATAATATATTCATATCAAAAATTTAATTATGTGACTCTTAAATAGAACAACATGAGTATTAATTATTTATATATATATATACCATAATAAGAATAATTAAAATGTATAGAAATTAATATAATACTAAAGTTTAGTGTGATTAATAAGGATAATGGAAACTAATAAATTATTAATTGAGATAGTAATCAATTCTAATTTCATAAAAAGGAAAATATAAGTTTAAATTTATAAGGTACTATTTATTGTGAGAGATTAAAACTTTTTAAGCTCTAATCCTCATAAGGAATTAATCTCAAACTCATTGGATTTGGAGATACCCGGAATTAAATAAAAAAAAAAGGACAATGCCAAAGATTATTACTTAAATGATAGGTTTAATATATTAATTAATATTAAATTATGTTTTAATATGTATGAGGCAGTTAATAGGACATGAGAGCCTTATTTTTGTTAATTTATAGCATCCTAATATTAAAAATTATTCTATTCAAAATATATCAGATATTAAATATAATATTTTGATATATTTATCTTTTTCATTATGTCTAACCCCATTAATAACACGGGAGAATTTTAAAACATCAAAATCTATTAGAAATAGTGGATGGAGGTTTGATACTTTCAAGCCTTGTGATTGAAAAATGGAGGGGGGCCCACCGTGAATGAGAAGCTACTTTTATAAAAATAAAATAAAATAAAATAAAATAAAAAGGAGGATGAGGCCAAGGGAAGGGACAAATGGTTGGGTAGAGGACCTAGAGGTCTAGGGGACCAGGGAGTGGACCAAGTTTGTAAAGAACCGAAGCACCTGTTAGTTGAATGAATGCCACGGTGTCGAAAGGGCCCACATTGGCCTCTAGTATTCTCCCCCCCATCCTGATGACATGGCAAAGTGACTTGGTCCAAAATACTCCTCAAGTTCCATATATAATTCCTCGAACCAAAAAAAGTTGTGTATATAAGATACAAATAATCAAATGAAAAATATTATGTTATTTTTTATTGTTTGATTGAATTTTTTATTTTATTCTTTATATTTTAAATCTTGGATTTTGCTTTTTATCAAGGTACTAAAATATGTATCCACGGTTGATCTAGTTAAAGCATTAATTCAATAATAAAAGCTCATAAGTCACACTGATCATATTAAAATAATATACTTTAATAAAAAGTTCATACTTAACTAAGAACAAGTTAAAATTTAAATAAAAAAAATACTATTTAAGATATAATATTTTTATACATACATGTCTCACAACAATTTTATTGTAACAATAACAATATAGCAACGAGAATATATATATATATATATATATATATATATATATATTCTTAGAATCTCTCTAAAAGTTTGCAAAGCAACCAAATAATGAAACATTACAGCATAGCCACTAATAATTAATGGTAGTCTAATTTAGTAATATAAAAAACAAAGGTCAAAAATTCACAAAATAGTGACAAATTAAAGTATTAAATTTAGTTAAAGGCAATCCGAATTAATTAAAATTAAAATTAAAAATTTAGATTTATTTTTAAAAAAGGGCATGACCAAGGTTAACTCAAGTTGCATCGGTTACTCTGGTTATACTAGGTCACCTATGAGTTTGAATCCCCTAAGTTGGAGACTTAATCAGATTAATTAAGTGATTGGGTCAACTTGACCGATTTGATTTGGATTTTAAAATATTAGTTTTAAATTTTTTTATAATGATTTAGTATGAATTTAATGATATTAACTTTTAATTAATACTATTAAATATATTTAGTTTGAATTTAATGATATTAACTTTTAATTAATACTATTAAATATATTTAGTTTGAATTTAATGATATTAACTTTTAATTAATACTATTAAATATAGGGACTAAATTTAAAATTTGTTAAAAATATATGTATATGATCTGGTTTTAAAACACTGTTCTTATTTGTTACTGTTTTTGTTTCTTTCATAAAGAAATAAGCAAGCATCAACCTTTTGAATCTTGAAAACGAAGACCATTAACAAAATATTTTCGTAAAAAAATTAATCATTTGATCTCTTTAATTTTCACTTGATTACATCCCAATCCTAAAAATTTAATTTGTTTAACTTAATTCTTTAAGTTTTAGCCATTTAATCCATCCATGAGTAGTTGGTACTTATACTTACAAACATTTATCAATGTGCTTGTGTGTATTCATGAGTGTGAATTTATTATAAATGGTAAATTTAAGCGAAGCCTGCTAAATTAGAAAAAAGAAGTGGAAAATTTAAAAAAAAATCTTCTTTTTTTTCCTTTCATAATTTAAAAACCAAGCATCAACATTTTGATTTTTTTAAAAGAAGTATACTATTAATGAAAAAAATTGAAAAAAAGACAATAAAAAACCTTTTAAAATTTAAAAGGGCAAAAACGACTTCTAAATTTTAAAAAGGACATATTATACTTCCTGTCCAATTTATTATTTATAAATTTAGAGTAAGAAACAAAATTACTCTTTAGTTATTTACAACTCCTGCAATAAGATTTATAACTTTAGTAATAATTTTGACAAATTCAGCTAAATCATTTACAACTCTAAAATTGTAACTAACTATTTTCGGGTTTGCAACTCATATAATGGGATTTACAAATTTTGTAATGATTTATTAAGATATTTACAAATATGAAATTGGAACAAATTTCTTTTAGGAGAATTGCAAACCCAAAATAACAAAAAGATAATAAAAGACTACTGCAGGAGTTGTAAACTCAAAAATAATTTGTTCTAATTTTATATTTATAAATGTCTTAGAGAGAGTTATAAAAACTATTATTAAAGTTGCAAATCTCATTATAGGAGTTGTAAATATGAAAATAGTTAGTTATAATTTTAGGGTTATAAATATTGTAATTGAAATTATGAAAACTATTACTAAAATTGTAATTGCTATTAGTGGAGTCGGAAATTCGAAAATAATTATTTCTAATTTTAAAATTATAAATATTTTAGATAGAGTTATCAAAACTATTACTGAAGTTGCAAATCTCATTGCAGGAATTATAAATGACTAAAGAATAATTTTATCTTTTGCCCTAAATTTATATAAAAGACATATTAGATAGGAGGCCCAATATATTCTTTTTAAAATTCAAAACCTTTTTTATCCTTTTGAATTTTAAAAGTCTTTTTATTATCTTTTTCTTAAAAAAAATTAAATTAGTAATTATTTACTTTTTATAATTATCGCTCAATTAACAATCCAATTGTAAAATTTAACTCATTTAAATTAATTTCTCAAGTTTCAACCATTTAATCAGTTTGTCGTTACACTTTTCATCTTGTCCTTGAGGGTCTAAAAAGTTTGAAGCCAGTCATAAAATGCATGGATCAATGAATTAAATGCCTAAAACTTGAAGAATTGAATTGCAATAATTTAAATTTTAAACTATAAAATTACTTTTCCTTTTTCCTTTTATATTTTTACTACCAGCAAAATGTTACTTCAGTTGCTTGTCCAAATAATAAATCGGTAGTTACATTGATGAGAAGTAAATAAATAATAGTCCTTCCATTTTTATTTATATAAAATGTTTTAAAAAATGATAATGTATCAATATCCTTAATTTCAAAATACTTTTCATTAATTAATTGTAAGTTAATTTGGATTTTCTGCTAAATGAAATATATATTGTTACAATTTTGTACTTCTTTTTTCAAAAATTAAAAATTCTTATTATATTTAAGAAAATTTAGGAAATATTAATCTTTTATTCCTTATAATTTTGACTTAATTATAACTCGCTTCATAAATTGTGATTCGATACAATTCAATCCTTATAGTTTAACTATTAAAATATTTATCTATATATTTTAAAAAATAAAATTATATATTTTATAAAATTTACGGACTAAAATATTAAATAATTAAAATAATAGGACTAAACTGCAATAAATTAAAATTTAAGGATTTAGTTTAAACTGAGTTAAAACTATAGGAAGAGAATTACAAAGTTAAAATTTATAGATTGAATTATAACTGAATCCAAATTATAAAAATAATAAGATTATTTTTTTCTAAAATTTATAGTTTTTGCAATTTGATTTGAAAACATCTTATAAATTGGGTCGAGTGAGTAGTAAAAATTGAAAAATCAACAATTTTTTTTTTAAAAAAAGTATTAGCTATAAGAACATGAATCATATGAGTTTGAGTATTGATACTCTCTCTTGTATAAATTGTTCAGAGTATTAATATTTTCTATATAAAAAAATATATCAGATTTTTCTAATAAATAAAATTTTCAAACAATTTTTTTACATATTTTTTCTTTAAAAGCTAATCATTTAGCATAACACAACAAAATATTTCTTGTGTGTAAATATCTCTTATCCCTATTATGAGATATTTTTAACTAATTTCTAAATATTAATAAATGACAATTAATTCATAAATACATCTTAATTTAATAAAAAAAAATTAACTTTCCCTAATTTCGAAAGGAAGAGGAAAAACAAGAAAAATCACATTTACTTATTAATTATAAAGGCAAGATTAATAAATAAATATTAATAACTCTCCAATTAACTTATACTATTATACTATGAAGAAGTAAATAACTCTTTCAAAAAAAAATAAAAATAAAAAAAAGTATCCTATAATAAGGCTATATAGTTGGGAGTATTGTACTAACATATGAATACGTAATAATAGCTAATTTCTCTTATTTTTATTATAAATTATTAACTAAAGAGTATTTTTAGTTCTTATTATAAAGAACCAACAACTTTATTAATTACACTTTTCCTATTTTATCCTTATTATTAATTGATATTTTATAATTTTTGAATAAAGTTTCTTGAACTCTCTATTTTAAATAGAGATAAAATTAAAAAAAATATTAATTTTTCAATTTCTACTTTTTTTAGTGTGTAAAAAATAATTAAAAATATTATATATTAAAGGAGGTGAGGAAGTAGCGGATAGCATTAGGGCAAGAAAGATGAAAAAAGGTAGGAGTGGTTAGCTGATCTTTAAATGCTATCGGGAAGTTAGCGCCCAACCCCACCTTCAATTTTATTGCGGCTTGGATTGGTTAAAAGTTTCTTAAAGAATTCAATTTAAAACCTTAAATTAATTTCAACTCATAAGTTATGTTTCGATTGATATTGGAATTAAATAATAATTTTTTTTTTCAAAAGTTGAGTTAAATTTAAAGCCACGTTTTAGAGGTTTTCGAATTACCAAAGTCAAATGAGTATTTAAGCTAATATTTTTTTTTACAAAACTATATTTAAATATAAATTACATTACATGAGAATTAATACATTTTTATCCAAATAAACATCAGTTTACAAAATATAATTGACATAAAATATATTTTTATAAGCATTATCTTAAACAAGCCCTAATTCAATTATCAATTACTCCCTCCCATTTTATAAGATACAAATAATCCTTCCTACGTACGTACCATGCAGCTTGAACATCTAGGCTCACAATATCTTAACATTAAGATTATGGTCTCTCTTCTTTTAGAAAGCAAGGACATTCACACTTTGCAGCAAATCATTATTATTTTTTTAGAGGAAAAAAGAATCTATTTGTACACTCAAAGGTTAAATTTGATCCTCATTCTATGATGAAGGAATCCGTGGTTATTTCTCACTATCTGAGCTTTGCTTCCATGTGGTCAGATCCGGTTCCTCGTTGCTTCTCTTATGCTTTGATTAATGTTAGCTAACTTTCCAATGAGTTTTTGCAAAGATGGCCTATTTGGATACGAAAGATTAAGAGAAGGAAAGCCTTTTCCTTCTTCATCAATGTTAGGCATTATGGGAATTGAATGCATCATCTTGTTGTTTGGGAAACAGTATATAGCTCTTCGAGGAACTTGCCAATGGATTCAGTTAAAGTTATTGGCTTCAGGAAGATTCTTTGTCAAGACAATCTGTAGTCTCTTATTTATTCAAATGTCATTGCAGCAAATATTATTTCTTTGAATAACTTTTTTTTTATATATTTTAGATAATCTCTCTTTATTTTCGAAGTTGATGCCCCTGTTTTATAAAATGGGGCTTCCAACATGTTGTATCTCTTTATTTTATTTATATATTGTTTTTTTGTTAAAAAAAAATAATAAGAGCAACTTCCCATTAAATCTCTCTAAATTACACTAATCGTTATTCTTTTGCGCCAACTTTTGAGTTTTCTATACTTCTTCTGTAAAAAAAAAAAAGAGTGATTGATATATTTTACAGATCAGCTCATTTCTTGAAGCTATGTTTTTTATTCTCAAAATAAATAAATAAATAAATAAATAAATATGTAAATCCCCCCCAAAATTATAATAGAGTGAAGAGTGAAACACAAAATAACATGTAGAAGAACAGCCCTACACGAAAGCGTGAAAAAGGAATGATGTTGTTGTAATATGACTTGTATTCCAAGAATTAAATTAATTTATACGAAATATTAATAATTAATAATAGTAATAATAATAGTGTCTTGTTTAAAGATGAACATACTTATTATTTTCAGTTCCTGGCCGGTTTGACCCACAAACCTTATTTTCCAAACTTCATTATCTTACACATCATCACATATCTCGGCAAAATAAATTAGTTTGAATCATAATGCTCATTGTTTTTTAGTTTTACTTTTTATATTTCTCATTAATTAAACATTATTTTGTTTTTGTCAACCTTATCAAACATGTCTCGCAATGTATAAGCATGAATACTCATGTAGTGTGATATGATATGTTGAATACGATACATTTTAAAATTATACGATGCAAATACGGGAGGTTATATATGCATATATATCATTATATGGATATATGTTTTCCCCAAATTAGCCCATAAAAATAGATAATATAAAAAAAAAATCAGTTTTAAACAAATATTTGAAAGGTAAGATTGATATTAATAACAAAAGAAGCAACTGAAATGTTCAGTTTTAAATAAGTTTTTGAATTAGTTTGAAATATTTCTTTTAAAAAAATACTAATATTAATCGGATAAGCTTTAAAATATGTTATTTTTATTATGAAGAATCATGCATGTAATGCATATTTAATAACTTAATTTTTATAATTTTAATTCAGTTTTAATCTCTAAATTTTAATTTAGTGCTATTCGATCCTTATAATTTTAACTTATTTTTAATTTAATCCATAAATTTTAACTCGATATAACTTACTTTATATAGTCTAACTATTTAAAATGTTAGTAGTTAAAATTATAGGCAACGAGTTGTTATAAGTTAAAATTTAAAAAATAAATTTAAATTAAATTAAAATTATATGGATTAAGTTATATTAAATTAAAATTTAAGAATTGAATTATAATTAAATTAAAATTATATTTATCCCTAATTTTTTTGAATAGTCAACATTATATATAGAGTGGGGTCTAATTTAATATCCTTTCCGTCCCCCAAATATAATAAATAAATAAATAATTTTTTTAATATAAAAAATTTAGTTTTGAAAATTTGAAATACCCAAACTGCCACAAACTTCTGAACGAAAATAGGATCTGGAAGAAAGTGGAATTAAATCATTTTTTTAGGGCCATAAATTTAGGTCACGTTTGGGAGACCTATATATCCTTTAAAATGGAAAGAAATAGACAATAATATAGAATCAATTTAAGTGTGTTCCATATGCATGAAGGGTATATTCATCTTTTTTTCGTTGTTTATTATTTACACTCCTCTTCTATTTTTATCATTTATCATGCATTCCAAACATATTTTTCTATATTTATTTTCCATTCTATTATCTTCTTCATTTCACTTCCCATTTCCTTAAAATCCTTATATTTCTCACCCACCATGATATACCAAAGTTTGAATTTGTCAGATAATCAATATTCATGAATTGAAAAAATACAAAATAAAAAAATATTTTTTTAAGCTGAAAAAGAAAGTAATAAACCCTATCAAGGTAGTAGAGCAACTGTGATAACTTGGGCTGAAACAGATAAAGGAATGAGGGATAGGAAAACAGAGATTTGGATTGGTTTGTTTAGTTACAAGCCCAAATAATTTTCACCCTATTTACTGAGGCCCAATTGTATTTTGAATATAAAAGCGGGGCCTACTTTCGTGAAAACCAAATCGATGGCTATTATTAGCTTCTTTTTTCAGAAAAGTAAACTTTGCTTTTTTTTAAGAAAAAATAATATAATTTAAAGTAAAATTGACTATTAAATATGAATATTTTTTTAATATAAATTTAAATTTTAATTGGTCATGATATAAGGATATAAGTCATTTTATTAGACCTAACCCTAATTACTTTAAATTTGGTTTAAATTCCTATTATAAGAGATATCAAGTCTTAATGTGAATAATGTCTTAAATAATGAGATATTGTAATTAGAAAAAAAGTTAATTCATATTATTTTTATAAGATTTGATTGATGTTAAAATTAAAACGATATTGATAGATATTGTATTTTTCAGATCATTACTTCCTTTTCCTCATCATTTTGATCCAAATTCACTCTCATGTCTCATTCCTTCTTGTTTAACAAAGGATAATGTAGCTTTTATCATTGTTTTTCTATACTTCCTCAATTTCATATTCATTTAATCTTTAATTTAAAATATAAAAAATTAATTTTAACTTTAAACTTTAAACATATTTTTTATATTTATTATTTTTTTAAATTACTCTTATTTATATTTTCTTAACAATAATCCTATAAAAAAGAGATGGATTGAGTTAAAAAATAAATAAAATATTTTTAAAAATATATATTAAATAATTTAACTAATTTTTTAATATAATTAAATTAATTAAATATTTTTAATATTAATCATATTATAAATTTTAAAATCTAATATAAACATCTAAACAATAGAAAAAGAAAAAGAAGAGGAAAGCTTTTCTTTGCCCTAATATTGTTGTCAGAGAGCAATAATGAGAGCGAAACATTATGATTGCACGGAGACTTGTCATGTAAAAATATGTTCACTAGCGAGAAAGTTGGTCAGGGTTGTCTCCCCATTTTTTTAATTCTTATTTAAAAAAGGTTAAAATGTATTTTTATCTTCAAAACATTTTTCTTTTAAAAAGAATTGAAGTAATAAAGTATATAGTTTTTTTAAAAAAAATCTAATGTAATTTTACCCCTATCTTTAATATTCACATGTTAGAATGTTAGATCGACACTCACCCCAACAATTTATTACTTAACCTTGAAGGCTAGAAATTGATAATATGAGTATTATTTTTATCTTAAAATAGGAGTTAAATAAAAAAATTATTTTAATTTTAAATATAAAATTTTAATATATTTTACTTCTCAAATTTATAATGTTGATAATTATAATATATATGATTAATTAATTTAATTAATTTTTTTAATATATATAAATTAGTTACTTTCTAAAATTATAAAATTCATTTAAAAAAAAATAGTCATAATTATAAGAGCCCAACAGAGTCACTAATGAGTTTTTTCCCCCCAAATTTATCCCTTGTTACAAACAAAGTCGTTAATGTTTTTCTCCAATTCTCTTGGTTCAAATTTTCATTTTCCATTTTCAATCACATTCTTAAATAAATATATATTTAAAAAATTTATCATTTTAGTATATATTTAATAACTCAACTATTATTCCATAATATATATGAATTAGTTAAAAAACTCTTATAATATAGATAAAAAAAAGTCTCTAGTACATTGGTTTTAAAAGATTATATGATAATTATTTTATAATTTTCTTTAAAATATGGATAGGTTCGTTGAAAATACGTGTTTACAAGGTAAAAATGCCCATTAACCCGTTGTTTAAATATAAAGAAAACTCCATTGTGTATAAATTGAAAGATAAAAAAAAAAAACCTCCAATCCTAATTATAAAATATAATCAACTTTTTAGATATATTAAGAAAACTAAATAATTTTTTTAATTATAATTAATATAAGAACTAGTTGACTAATTTGAGTAGATCAAAAAGTATTTTATATAAATTTATCTTGAGATGTTTGATTTAGTTATAATTAATTAATTGATTTAATTTTTTTAATTTACTAAAAAATTAATTATTTTTTATAATTATAATTGAGGGAATATTAGAGACACAAGTTGCACTAGAACCCAAAAAAGTTATGTTGCTGGGCATGTACGTAAATTTAGTTTACATTATATATATATTTTTTCTATATTACACTATATATTTTTTTTATATAAAATTTTTTAAAAAGGGGTTAGACTCATTTACGATTCAATGACATATCGAAATTTCTCTTATTTTTAAGCGATAATAATATCGCACAGAGTGAGCAATCTATTACCCTCAAACATAATATAGTCTGATAGATAGTGCAACCACATATTGACAGGGTAAAAATAATTGAAGCTTGATGAGAAATTAATTTTGCTTTGAGAGCATAAGATATTGTCAATGAGTTTCTTATATTATATATATATATATATATACTATAGACATTTTATTAGTTACTATAGAACCTCAAGGAAGAAATTTAATCCTCTAAAAATTCCAATAACAACTAAAAGAATATGTAATAACAAATTTTAGTATAAAAAATAGTAATTGATTTATGTTACATTGGACTTTTGTAAAAATATATATAGACTATTTTGGCCGATGGAGTAATTTTTAACCATACTTTAATAAAAATATTAATTAAAGGCTTGTATGTATTGACATTTGTAAAAGAAACTTTTATTCTAATTAACTTTTACCAATTAAAATTAGGATGAAAATTAATCAGTGTGATATAATTTATATTTGGATATATTTTTATAAAAAAAATTAGTGTGACAAAAAATATTTAGATGATAAGGTCCAAATTAAAAAAAAAACAAAAACCTAAAAGTAAAAAAAGAAAATTACTTCACCTATAAAGTCAGTTGAGGCCCTGAAGTGAAGTGATGCTAAACATGCCTCCACTGATCCACTCTGTAATGCCAAACAAGCCCTAAATACATAATCTTTACTAAAAAGATTTCTTCAACATGTCACATATTTCCATAGTTTCGTTACCACTAATATACTGCCGAATCTAAACAAGGAGATTTTTCTCAAAAGACATTTTTGAAGATTCAAATACACTTAATTTAAGATTTCATATTTAAACAATTATTAATATTTTCTAAATAGGACAAGACAAAAGCTTCTGGTTGTAACTATTCTACATCCTTAATTAATCAAAGAGATCATATCGATATCGATTTTCTTTTTTATTTACAAGTTTTCAACTCAAGGTTTTACTTAATAAAAAGCATCAGTGTAAATCAATCATCTTCTTCATCAATTCATGCATATATACAGATAAAAGAAGACAAAGCAGACACAGTATATCATAGCAATACTTGGTACAGCACAACTCTGTGCACCATTTTCTTTACGCAGCTTTTTGTCTTGATATTATTATTATTACTCCTATTATTTTTTGCCCTTCAAACAAACACCATTGGGATTTATACTGACAAAACCAACGAGGGTCTTTCTTTTTTTGCCATGTGCAATCTTTCTACTTTCTGTCAGACATTTCTAATATTTTTACAGACAAACATATACTCACAATTATGCAAACACAATCTGCAGGTCTCGACCACTCTCTCTATATATATCTTCCTCAAATCATCAAATTCGTTATCTTTTCTGACATTTTACTGCCACACCATCGATCTTGACCATGTTTAGAATCCAAGGTTAGGTTATATATATAGGTGTTCTTTTCGTGTAGTCTGCTGCAAGATCTAAAACACTCTGCATTTGTGAGTTTCAGAAGGAATCACAATTCAAAATGGCTTTTGTAGGCTAAAGTTTTGAAACACGTACAAAAGGGATGGGGGGGGGGTTGGTTAATTATTTTGAGAGTAACATCAATTTAAAACGAAAATTTTTTGTAGGACCAGTGCCTAGAATGGGATATGTAGGCTTTTATGATGATAAGATGTAATTGACTCACCGATTCATTGTTTGTTGCTATTATAAGCCTCTCTTTTTTCTATACAATGTTTATTTTTTATAATTTATCTTTTAGTTTTAATCCCTATAATTATTTTAAATTATAGTTTTTCATTTTCTTTCTCTTTAAAATGTTTTTTTAATATTATCAATAAGTATCCATTACTTTTTTCATATCTTGTTACTAATTATCCGAGTAACCAATTAATTTATTTTAAGGTCTGTGCTTGACTCTTCTAGTACATGTGTCTTTTTTAGGACTCAAACTTAAGATTTAGAGAGATCTAATAGGGTCTTATATCATTAAAATAACTCTGTGTTAGTTTTGCCTCTAAAATGTTAGTCTATATATTTTAACAAAAATCTAAATCATTTTGTTACTTAAAAGAAACCAAAATCAATAGTTTGAAATAAAAAGGACCAAAACTAAAAAAAACTAAACTATAAAAATTAAACATTGTATTAATCAACTTTTTTTAAAAAAAAAATTATTGAGGTCCTAAAGTATAAAAGAAGAAATATAATTAATAATTTTTTTTAAAACAAATAAGCAAGAATGTAATAGTAGAATTTAGTGTAAAAAATCACATCAGGTTCATAATGCTTTTGAGCTATTTTTTTAAGGTCTCGTAGTTTTTTTTTTGGGGTTTCTAGTTTGAATAAAGATCCATAAACTTGCAAAATTATCGCCGACGGCGATTGTTTTGTTATAATGTGCTGGCACCATCATTGGAAATCTGCAACACACCCAAAAAATCCAAGAGTCAAACGTGAATGATAGTATTACTTAGGGTTAATATTTTGAAATGGACAGGCGTGTGGGGCTGTTTTCTTCACAGTCTTCTATTAGAATTTCAATTATTTCAATCAATTTGTAGAACCCTGCCTTTGATCATGATCATCATTATTTCACCTTCTCGTGTGTATATATTTAGTCATCAGCCAAACATTGACTGAAAAAACTATTTCACCCACACACGCGGAAATATAATAAACGATAAGAATATGAGAAGCTTAAAGAAATCATTAAGGATTCTTTCTTGGGTTAATGTGCAAATTGGTCATAGAAATTTTCTGAGTAATATTATTTTAAAATTTTCAAAACGTAGTAATATTGGTTCTGATTGAAAATTTTTAGGATAAATTTGCAACTTAATTATTTCTATATCTTCTCAGATTCTTCAAGCTTTTCCTGTAAAACAATAGTGGGATAGTAAAGATGGAAAGTGAAAACTAAAAAACTCAAGGGACCTACCTCTCTGCAATATTAATTTATGGTATTGTTGAATGCTCAAAGTCTGGAGCAGTTGGATCGTCGTATGTACGTGGGTCACCCGCCTCTCTCTCTCTCGGCCCGCCTGTCCATGATTATATTTGTTTATCTGAATAATAATTATGAGAAATTACTGGCTTTCTGCAACTAGCTGGTTATGCTGTAAGTTATAACGGTGATGAGGATTGAGATATTCCATTTCAACTCTTTCTCGTCAACTCTAAGATTCGCCTTCAAAATATTCGCATATTCAACAACGTAAATAAAACAACACACAACACAAACACAAAACAACAAGACATTTAAATGCGTCACCGTTTTAACACTCATAGTAATGACTAAAGTTTGGTGTGTGCGTATATACACACACATGTGTCTGTACATATTTGTCAGTGTTGTTGGCTTGAATAAAAGAAGAAGATGAAGCCCCGTTATATATATATATATATATATATATATATATATATCGCATTGTTTCGTACAGCTCCTATTTTGGTTTCTGTGTGATCTGGACAATTCATGATAAAGCTTCTGATAAATCTCATAGACCAGTCAAAGCCCTCCGATCAAATTTTAGGACCATGGATTGTGAACTGTGACTGCAGCCCTAGCTAGCGTCAATATTCATATATATATATATATATATTGGTGCATTCATGTGATGCTTTCTCTGAGGTGATTGGTACAGAGTTGGAAGGGGATTGGGCGAGGGAACTGGAACATGAAAATGAGGATATGGACCCATGTTTGATGAATAATGATGACCTCAGATTCTGAAAAAGCTAAGAGAGGCTATAGCGAGGACCACTTGGTGGATGTTATCAAAATGGGGCATTGAAGGCAAAGACTGGTGGGTTTTACATGTGTTTCCAGTTTTGCCATGAATGATCACGGAGCACTTGGTGGCAGATTATATTTATTCGGATTTCAGAGGAGGAAGAAGAATAACAAAGAAACAAAGACCACAACTGACACCATTTTGGAAAATAATCAAATTACAAAACATATACTTGCAATGTTACTCTACTCACTCATATACAAACACGTTAACCACGTCATTTTGAACCTGCACCTTTAACCCCACTTCTCTCTCTCACTCACTCAACTTTTGATACGTGTTTTAAATTCATAATTAGATATTGTAATCCTAAAAGTTTAATAGGAAGTTCTCATATCACTAGGCTGCAGCCCCATTAGTGAACCTATCACCTTGAACTCCACTTCTCTCTCTCTCAACTTTTGATACCTGTTTTAAATTTATAGCTAGTGGAGAAAATGTTATAAGTGATTAATTATTTATGAATATTATAAATTTTTATTATGGGTAAAAATTTGAAGTTTGATCTTTGAAAAATTTTGAACTACCACTTTAATTTTTGAAAGATTTTAAACCCCATGATAATAATTAATAATTAATCTTATTAAGCTGGAGTTTAAAATCTTTTGAAGATCAAAATTATACTATGTACTAGGATTGTTGATTGTGACTTATAAACAAAAAAAATTAAAAGTACTAACTCAGGTTAACTTAAATATATTTTTAATTAAACAGGGTATTACAATATTTTAAAGATTTGTTTGGCACGGGTGATTTGGAATGGGAGGCAAAAGGAGGGATTTTGCACCTCCCACTCTCTCTCTCTCTCTCTCTCAACTTTTGATACGTTTTTAAATTTGTAATTAGATATTGTAATCCTAGAAGGTTGGCCTAAGATGACAAACAGGATAGCACCAACGACTTCTCATTCGTAGGGAACTCTTATGTTACTGGGCTACAAGGCCATTAGCTAGACATGTCACCTTTAAAACCCCATCCCCTCTCTCTTAACTTTTGATGTGTTTAAAATTTATAATTATATTAGATATTATAATCCTAAAATGTTAACTTCAATCACTTTATTAATTAGAGGGCATGTGCTAACAATTTGAGATTACAAACAGGATCAAATGACCTTCTACTTGTAGGAGCTCTTATGTCAATAAGCTACAAAGCTAAATTCTTCACCTTTAACTTCAAGACCATGGGCTAAATTCTTCACCTTTAACCTCACTTCTCTCTCTCACCCACTCAACTTTTGATACGTGTTTTTTAATTTATAATTAGATATTGTAATCCAAAAAGGTTAACTTTAATCACTTTATTGTCATTATTATTTTTCCATAATTATCCATTGTGATCTCATGACCAAATCTTATCATCCTGGGGTAGTGAAGTAATAAAGTGAGAGACTTTACTGCAATCCAAAGTCCAACGACTCAAAAAAGAGACATTGAGACAGACGCAAAGAGGAAAGTGTAACTTTATAATTAATATTGAAATGGGAGGCATTGTACTACTGGGTAGATTCTATGCAAGATACTCTTCTACTTTAGTTTTTTCTCACTTAAAAATAATTATCATAATCTCTCTGACATTGTGCCAGATTATTGAACTCTTGTTCAGTTTCTTAGGTAGGTTACACAGACACTCAAATGGTCGTGTTTTTCTTAGCCTAGTGTTGAAATTTTGGTGGGAAAAAGTACAAAAACATCGTGTGTGTTTGTGTGTGAGAAGACTAAATCAACTTTTATTTATAGCTTAAGAGACATACATATAACTTATTTAGAATTAGTTTAATGGTATAAAATTTTATTAGTTCTCTTTACGTGTCAAATTCAATTCTTAAAAAAAACACTTATACTAGAGGAAATAGCCACCAACTTTAAAATTAGATATCTAGTAATAGAATTTAATAAACAGAAAGAGACAAACGCACACTATATATATATATATATTAATATGTGTGTGTACAATATGGTCCCACTGATCACAGCAGAATAAATTATGTGACCAGCTATATTGTGCCCAAGGCTGTGTCTATATACAAAACAAAGTTAGATGAGACTGAGAGTGCACGGTTGATGAAAATCTTATCACAAAAAAATTAATGTAGTTCAATTGCTTCCCCCGTGCTACAAACTTGTGGTTCTAATTAGACAGATCCTTGCATATATAATTATTGGAATTGTTCATCTTCCATGAACCACAACAAAATTAGATCTTTCCAAGTAAGTACATTATGAAATTAATATATAAGTTGGGCAGTTCATACTTATAAATAAATAGTGTGACATATTCTAAATTTTAGTATATGTATTCATGTTTTACATGTCCACAGCATAATGCTATAAAGAGTATATATAATATAAATATATGTGTGTGTGAGAGAAAAATTTAGGTGAGTTGGATCCCCAAAAACTTATCAAGGTTAAGGCATGCCTCCAAAACTCAAAAGGTACTTATAAAAGTATTTATATATTGCCCCTCCTCATATCGACAATAGTATTTGAACTCATAACCACTTTTTATTAACTAGATTAATCTTTGTTGGGTAAAAAATATATACA
This sequence comes from Leucaena leucocephala, assembly GCA_037074615.1. Taxonomy (NCBI): domain Eukaryota; kingdom Viridiplantae; phylum Streptophyta; class Magnoliopsida; order Fabales; family Fabaceae; genus Leucaena; species Leucaena leucocephala. The sequence goes on from CM073570.1 coordinate 14,127,861, forward strand.
CATATGTTGAACTTTTTTGCAATTGTTTGAAATGGTTCAGATATGTATAAAAAAAGCTTTTGGAGATGAAGAGGACAGTAGATCAGGCACTATAAAATCTTCTAAAAAAAAGTAAAGGAAAACCCGAGAAGAACACTTAATTAAATTTTTAAATGAGATTTTTTGGTTAATAATATATGGGAAGATTTGGTTATGGCGTCGTGAGATGCATGTTACTAACCCCACCAAGTTTGCTGTTACTGCTGTGAATTCACCTTTCTGTTTAACTCCAACTCCAACTCCAACTCCAACTCCCCCACCAACACCAAACACCCCCCCACCCACCCGGGCGGTAAAAAATATTTGATCGTTTGTTTACCTATGTAAACCTTGTAACAACCGAAGCGTTTGTGTTATTATTATTATTAGTCTGAGTGAGCCCCACCTCGCCAACTTCAATCATGTAACGCACTAAAATTATTGGTCAACATGTATACTCAGTAATATCATCTTATTTTCCCCCCACTTCATATCCAAAAAAGAAAAACTTCAAATCAATCAAAACTAATATAAATAAACTAAATTGAGAGAGAATCCACCCCGACCCCCCAATTTTGAAAATCTTTGCAACTACATTATGGGCAGTCACATGGTGATGAGCAGGAATTATAGGCAAGGTAGTGTGATATTGAATTAATAATTAAGTTTTAAAAATAATAAAATAATAATATTGAAGGTAAAGAATATGTATATTGCTTCATTCATAGAGGACACTAATAGCTGTGGGAGGGGCCTCTTGTTCCTGCTTGTAAGTGCTTGAATGAGTTGTTTCCCATCTGGAAGTTTTGTGATCAACGTATATCTCCCACAGAAGCAAAGAAAATTTTTCATTGACTAGTACTTTAGAAACATGGATTCGATTGTTTTTTGTTTCTTTCTTTCATACTTTGTTTCATCATCCTTCACAATTATATGTAGAAAAAGCATGAAAGCATATCATATCACACCATATGGGTTAATTAGACTCTTCTGAATTTATATGCCCCACCTCTTAATTAACGAGTCATCTCTCTCTCTCTCTCTGGGTTCTGATCTTTGAAAATCTCCATGCAAGCCTCAATCCCATCGCACTGCATGTGCAATTCACTGCCTTTTTGCTTTGCTTCTTTATCAAGTTTTAGGATTGCTACTTAATGGTTTTAGATCCCCACGCACGGCCAATTTATATGTCCTTTTGGAATTTTTATCAATATGAGGCAATATCATACTCCAGGTGGTTCAAATATATATATAAAAAAATTATTGCAAGCACAAGTGAGAAGTGTAAATCAAACAGTATAGAGCCTTGTGAAAAATAGCAAAAGAATACCGAAAAAAATATTCAATTGAGTTATTAAATATAATTTTTTAATTAATAATTTATTTAAAGATTTTATTATTGATAGAATCACAATAGGGTTATGCAATCCACATAAGCTACCCTCATCTACTTGGATAAAAACTTTTTATGTTGTTGTTGTTGATCACACGGAGTTACTAGGCCAAAAACTATAGCTGATATTTATTTTAAACATGTGAGGAGAGTGGACAAGATAGTACAAAGTCTTGTGAAAAGGAGTAGAAGAAGACTAAAAAAACTATTCAATTAATGAAGTTATTGAGAAAGATATTCTAATTAATAATTTATTTAAAGATTTAGTTATTTATGAGTACAATAACACTAATACGATCCATATAACTGACTTATCTAATGAGATTAAATTTATTATTTGTTATTGATCACGCAGAGTTATTAGGCCAAATTAAAAGCTATAGGTGATAGTTATAAACACGCGCAACTACCGTATCTACTTAACCTTATTGGTGTAAGCATCTTGATTTAATGTAATTCTAATTCATCAGGGCATTGCTAAAGCAGGATGTTGTTGCCCCCCCCCCCCCAACACAACGCACGCAGCTTCTTCAAAATGTAACACATGATGAATGATCATAAATTCTAATATTGGGTTGAAAAGAAAGGGACACGGCTTTAAATTTGGAAGCAAGAATATTAACATTTTCAAAGGGGGCAAACAATAAGGACTAAAAGAAGAAGCTGATGAATCCCAGTGATTTACAATATTATTATCTTAGCTGTCAACTAGGTAGGCTCTATATATATATATATAACTATAGTATTTTGACCGTTAAATAATGATTCAACTTAATTTTAACTATAAAAAAAATTGATTTGATAAGGTGATTCAGCTCCCTTAAATTATTTTACTTTTTTATATTTTTATCTTTCTCACTCTCTCTACTTTACTCCTTTGTTTTATTTCAGATTTTCTCCCTTCTTCCTTTTAACTTTTTATTTTCTTATCAGATTCTAGTGAACAACATAAAAAAAGAGAAATGTTAATTTTTATTCCAAAATTTTGAATAATATGTAAAGAAAGCTATAAATTATTTTATTTATTAGCTAGAAATGTGTAAAAAAAAGAAGAAAAAATAAAGTTTGAACAAAATAAAGAAAAGGTTACAAATAATTTTACCTATCTATAGATATTGGTGAATTTATAAAAAAAAATAAAAAAAAAAGTAATATATTTTAGGATACTAGATTTATTTAAAAAAATATTTTAAAATATTGAGTATACATAAAAATTTTTTTTTAAGATATTAAAGATACTAAAATTATTTTAAAATATTAAATGTATTATAAATTATTTAAATAAATATTTTAAAACATACTCGTGCACTTTAACCTTTTAAAATATTATTGTCTTAGCTGTCACCTAGCTAGGCTAGATATATACAACCACATTATTTAATAAATAACTTCCCAAGAATCCATGTATAGAACCAACAGGATCACTGATGCTTTGATTGTTTTTACTGCAATATGAGAATGCTTCATATATATATAGTATAGAGTGAATCAAATTGATTTGTACGTTTTATTTAGATAAGGTCAAGAAAAGTTGGGATTTTCTATTTGTAATTTTGTTTCCTAGCTCTAGAGTTTCACCTACTAGAATTATTAGTTCACCCAACAAATCGGCCATAAAGATATTCCCCTCATTATATCTAATATTAATTAATGTGATCCTCATGATTGATATATATATGTATATATATATATTAAAACTCAATCAGGTGAACTAATCAAGTTAATAAACAGGTCTTTTGATTAATCTAATAAAAATTTTTGGACAAACTAATAGATTAATTTATATTTTTTTATCTCTTTATTGTGTCTGAAATAACTCTATTTTATTATATTATATGTAATTTATATATGAATATTTCATATATTTGTAAATTAATATTTTTTATTTAAATGCTATTCTTTTTATGAGTTATATATGAATATTTTTGTAATTTTAATTAAATTATATTATTTTAATTTTGATTAGATTAACTCATATTTAACTATAAAGTTAAACCACTAACCCTTTAACAGTACTTTGCCATATTCAATGACTGATATGGTTTCCCATACTTTGATGAAACTTATATGCATGAAGTATCGTTTCGTTTTTCGTTTTTACTAATTAATAGTAATAGATTTTGAAGATTGCACTATTTTTCATGTTGAAAAATGATGCTCTCACACGCAATAAATATATAGGCCTATTTAAATAAAAATTTAAAAAATAATTTATAAAAAAGAAAGAAAGTTTTAGATAGCTTTTAAAAAAGGATTTTTGAAGAAAAATTTATAAAAAAAAATTATTTTAAATAAATAATTGTTAAGATAGTTATTTTTAGAAGTACTTTTATTATTGATAAATTACATAAAATGATACGATTATTAAATGTAATAGAGATGAGAGATAAGAGATGAGAGATGATGTATAAGAGAGATGATAGATAGTGTAGAAAAGAAAGAATAAATGATAAATGGTGTAGAAAAAGAAAAGAGAGAGGAGATAGTGTATAAGAAAAAATAGGGATAATATAGTAATTGGTTAGTCTATAAATTCTTTTACTGTTTCATAAGCTACTCTAACCAGCTTATTTAAAATTTTAATTTTAAACTATAATTTAGTCTAAAAATCATTTTAAATAAATATAACTATTTATTTTTAAAAAATTAAAATTAAAATTTTGTCTAAATTTAAATTTAAATTTAAAAATTTTCCAACCACACACAGTGATTTGGCCAGACGTAATAAATAATATATTCGATCCATCCCTAACACTTTTCAAAAAAGTATATCATATGAATGAAATCCAAAGAGCAATAGATTTTTAATTAATTAATAAAAATCCCCAACAAAGCGAGCATGTATTATTAGAAAAAGACCGTGTAGTTCTTAAGTACAAAAAGTCGGCTTCACAGGAATTATACATTATGATGGCCAAAATTAATATTCTTATTTAATTCACTTAAGTCATATATCAAATCATTGGTTCTCCAAAGATAGGTGTGCGCTTTACTTAATGGATCGGTATGTCTACTAATTGATACGTATCTAGTTTGTTATCTCTATTATTAATAATTATGTAAAATGCAAGGGAAAGCATATAATTAATCAAACTTTACTCTTCAAATTTTATAATATATTATTCAATTAAATATATATATAAATCAATCTAACTTAATATTTTCAATTAACTTATCTATAAATTAAAATTAATAATTTTAATAAGTCACACTTTTATTTTTAAAAGATTTTTAGCCCCATGATAATAATTAATTATTAATTCTATTAACTAATTTAATGATATTTTAAATTTCTACTATGATGATGATTCATGATAATCATAAACTACTTTGATTTTTAAAAGATTTTGAGTCCTATAATAGTAATTAATTAGTAATCCTATTAACTTATTCTATAATATTTTAAATTTATAATCATAATAATAATTCACAAATAATTAATCAATTAACCTATTTTTTCTCGCTCCCTATACAATGCACGGGAAAATATCTAATTTTTTAATATAAATTTACATTTTTAAGATATATATATAATTCAAAATATAAAATCTATAACAAGTTGAAACAAACATGTTTATAGAAGCAAGAGGAGAAAAATATATAAGAATAGTTAAATCGTCTAAAACTCTTAATTAGACTAGTTTATGGACTAATTTACCGGTTCACTAGTGGTTAATCTAGATTAGATTTTAATACCATGAGGTGAAGAGGGATAAAAAGAAAGGTTCTCTCCGTCTGAACCCTCATGTAGCTGGAAAAATCCTCTATGTATTTTTAAAGTATATGCAGTATATATTACATGATCCACATCGAGTCTTTGAATAGTATTTTTGAAGGAAAAAGGCCAGAAAAATTTGATTTTTAATGGGATTAATTAGGTTTCTGGGTTATATACACATAAAAAATATGCTTAATTAACTATTTGCTGTCAAAGAGCTAGTAAGTTTCAAGAGGCGAAGACCTTTAAACAGAACCTTCTGAACAATGAGACATGCATTATAAGCTAAGGATTGGTCAAAAAGATAAAGAAAGAAGAAAAGATAATATAAAGGGACAATTTTGATTAATGTTCTCATCCTACATTGTACCCCACCTATTATTCTTACTACTATTATTAATTAATTAATTAATTAATTAATGTAACATATATATGCATGTACATATCCCTATAATAGCTTTTGAGAAGTCAAGGAGTGATTACTATTTCACTACTTGATCAAAAAATTAAGATTTGCGAATCTCATCAATTACGCTTTCTTTGGATGACTTTCTTTACAATATGATGTGATTTATGTGTAATCATCAAATCTCTCTCGCATGGGATGATGCAGTTTCAATCAAAGAATAATATGTACTGTATGATTGCACCACTCTCAAGGATAAATTTTAAGGTGACATCACATCATAGTTAAAAAATAATAATAAAAGTCATCACCAAGACAAAAATCTTCACAGTAAACAAATTTTTTAATATCAATTAATAATTTTCAAAAATCACATTAGGTTCCGATTAATTTGAATTAAGTTAGGTTAGATCACATAAGTGTAAAGTTCTTTCCATGACTCAATCTTAAAAACCTTACTTATTCTCTTAATCTTCTTCTTTGCCAGCAACTTAAAACCTTACTTCAAAGAAACCAATGTTAAACTTTTGGAACCAACAAACATTGGTAACAAATAAATAATACTCTTTATATTCTAAATATAAAAGTTAATTAGATAATTGATTTTAGTATTAAATATAGTGGATATTTAGAAAAGTATAAAATTATAGTTTTAAAAATTTTTTTAGCACAAACTATAGTTTTAGAAAATATTTAAACAAACAGCCTTGAATATTCATAAATATTGTTAGGTTAAGCCATGATTTCATATAAACTTTTAGAAATAATTTATAGATAGAAAAAATAACTTATGGGCATTAAAATACTATTCCTAATTTTCTGATACTCTCTCTCATTTCTCTAAGCACAGGTCACATCGTCTGCCATTGAAGAAGTTCGAGTCCATAAGCCATGATTTCATATAAACTTCTGTAAATAGCTTATAGATAAAAAAATAGTTTATGGGCATTAAAATACTATTTTATTCCTAATTTTCTGATACTATCTCTCCTCTCTTTGAGCATGGATCACGTCGTCCACCATTGAAGAAACTCGAGTCCATCTCTGTAGCGTCCTTTATTACTGGTCATCACTGTTGGCCGTTGGTCATCGTTGGTGGCTACTAATTGCTAGTCACTGGTCCCCGCATATAGGGGTGTCCATGGGTGTCCCATCCCAATCCTGGAGATTTCGGGATGGATCTGTCCCGTCCCAAAATGGACTGGTACGGGTCCCCTTCGTGATAGGACGGTTATCGGCATGATCCTCGGGTCGTCCCGTCCCGTCCCAATTTTTTTTTTCCTTTTATAAATTATACTTAATAAAGAGTAAACTTCCTTTTTTTTCCTTTTTGTAAATCATATCAGGGAGTAATAATAGTATTTGGAGGATGCTGTTATATTTTTTTATATAGAATGATTTATAAAATAATATTTTTATATTTTTTTTAAAAAAAGGGTTCGGGAATTCCCAAACCTGTCCCGGTCCTGAAGGGAACTGGGACATATTCGGGACGGAACGGGACACAGGACAAAAAATGTGTCCTGTGTCCTGTATCGGGACGGGACACGGGACGGGGTTGTCCCGGTCTTGTCTTGACCCTTGCACACCCCTACCCGCACAGTCTAATGTTCGTAGTATAAATGAGGAAGAAGATGAATAGTAGAGGCAAGAGAGAAGCAAAGATGTCACTGAAGCTAATGTAAAGTGATGGATAATAATTATATTTTTATCTTATATCATTTCTGATAATTTACTAATCACAAAAGTTATTATAGTAATAACCATTCAAACACTAATTTACTTAGAATCACTTTTCTTCCATAAGCTATTCTCTAGAAGAGTTTATCCAAAATTATTTTTAAATCATTTTTTTCTATAAGTTCTTTTTCAAAAGTCAATCCAAACTGGCCCTTAATATTTCAATATATTTTTTATTTCATATTTATTATTTTTATCAAATTAATTTATATAACTCATACACTGATATATAATTTAATATTATATAGGGTATTTTAGAGATATCATATCATATTTATTATAATTAACTAATTTATCTAATTTTTTAATATATTTAAATTAATTAAGTAATTCTTATATTAAGTACTGGATAAATACTAAATATATTTTTAATTTATATTAAATAATATTATTCATGAATTATAAATTATATCATTTATTATAAACTTTATATTATATCAATACAAAAATATTAAAACTTAATCGACCTAATTTACTATCAATAAATTTTATAGATCATTCGCCTTTAAAGAATTTATATCAATGACAAAACATTCAAACTTTCTGTTTTTTTTTTGTAAGGGATATAATTAATTCATGTTATTAGCCAGATTCAACTTTTACTAGCTACAACACATGTATAATTAATTAATATATATTTCATAAAACAAAAACAAACTATTCCCAAGTCAATCAATGAAGCAGGGCTTAAAAAAGAAAGAAGGGAAAAAGGCTAAATTTTGGGGTAGAGATTTTGAATTATAGAGTGGGAAAGTGAGATTTAAGGGAATCACAAAGTGAGATTGAGATTGGCTGCTAGGCAAGACTTCTTTTTGAGGAAAAATAATTAATAAAGCAAAGAAGAGACTTTTGATTGGGACTAACTAAATATAATGAGCTTTTGTGGGGCCCTACACATGAAATGGCATGGGGCATTAACAACCCCTTAACGCGGACACATGGCTTAGAGATAAGTGGATAGCTTTGGTCTCACAAAGACATGACACTTTGAATTTTGGGTGACTAATTGTGTTTTTCCTTTTTTATTTATTTTTTGTTTAATTAAAATTCAAACCAAATACTAGGTTTGGTGCTCCCCTCTTAGAAATCTGTTTTTTAAATAATCCAAAGTTTGGTTGATTGATTTTATGCAATGATTGGGGCTTGGTAGAAAAATTAATCCAACGGTTTTATAATGCATTATATATATTTTGGTTGAAGTAATTCTAGTCGATATTATATTATTAAATATTATATATATTTAAATAAAAATTTTAATTTTAATTAATTATATTATAAGAGATTAATTATTTATACTATATAATATTATTTTACCCCAGTAACACACGAATAAAAGTATGTCTTTACTAATATAGAATTTATCTAATATCATGAGGTATGTTAAATTTTTTTAAGAGTCGAGTTTAAATATCAGGTGAGATATATGTATTGAGAGGAGTATCTATAAATTTAAAAATTATATTAATTGGTTATTTAAATATATAGTAATATGATGTGAAAAAATGTATTGAATAGCTGTTGATAGAATTAAAAAAATAGCATGTCTCCGGAATACATATCCAATATCAGATTATCAGCATTGTCAAAAAACCACAACACATCTTTAGGGCCTTGTTTGGTATATTTAATATAAAATATTCCTTTTCTTTTAGGATACTGAAACTGAAAAATGCTATTCTTATTCTTATTTAACAGCATATAATCTCTTTTTTATTATTTTTATTTAAGAGTATAAAATTTACGTCTTTTATATACAAAATTATTATTTTTCGATTTCATTTTATTGTGTATGCTCATTGAGATCTAAAAGATAAACAAATAAAATGTGTTTTCCCTAGTAGCTGTCGGCTCTGATTTTTTTTTTTTAGTAATTTAAGAAATAGGTCTTGTTGTGACTTATTTTAATTTTTTAAAGTACATATAAATATGTAGAAATTAGAGATGATTTTTTTTAAAGTTTATTTTATTACTATGTTGGCTACCAGATTCATAGATCAGCCAAACTTGGCCCTTCACCTACCCTTCTGTCATGTCCCTTTCTAGCCATTTCTAGTATTAAATCATTTGTGTTTAATTTAAGGCCATATTTTAACTATTAACTATTTCTTATATATTATACTAACGAGTTATGCTATTTAATTTTTTGAAAAAAATATTTTGTTATGAGTTTTATATTTTATATTCATATTAGTTGAGAAATATCAACAAAACATAGTTTGTTTATAAGAAAAATAATTAATTTTGAGAAATTGTCTTGAACAAAATTATAAATATTTTTGAAAAATGTAATAGATTTGTTAAATGTAAATTATAAATAGATTTGAAAAATGATGAATTTTGAGCTTGTTTATAATTAAAATTTTCATGATCATAATCATATACCATCAATTTAAATCTCATATTGTTATTAAATTTTAATATTCCTTCACTCCTAAATATAAAAATTATTTAATTTTTTTGAGAATATTAAAAAAGTCAAATCTATTAATTATTATAAAATATAACTCTAATCTTTAAGATAAATTTATATTATATATTCGTTAATCTATCAAAATTATTTAATTAACTTTTATATTATGTATAATTAATTAATTTATTTAATTTTTTTAATCGATAAAAAAATAAATTAATTCTTATATTTAGAACTAAAAGAGTATTATATATAAAATTAATACCATTTCAATTTTAATGCTATAAAATTTATATCATTTCAGTTAACTAAATTAAATTATGTGTAAAACTACCACTCTCATCTTATATATAAGTCAATTTTGACTTAAAATTTTAATCTTTAATATAAGTACATTTAGAAAAGCATTAATAATATCTTTCAATTTTATCCAATTGAAAATAAAAAAATATATAGGATAATACTCATTCTTAAATAAAAATAAATTTAGAAAAAAAATTAAATTTAAAGTTTATTAAATAACTTAATTAATATTTTTTAGTATAGTAGAAATAATTAAGATGAAGTCATATAGAATACCTTATTGATACATTTGATTTTAGAGTAAATGTGCAATCAGCATTCAAACTAATTTTAGAAGGATAATTAATACCTCAATTATTTAAGAGTACAATCAGCACTTCAAACTAATTTTAAAAGTACAAATAATACCTTAAAATATTTAAATTATTACAATTTTACAATTTAATACAAACTTTTTTTTAAAATATGCCACATAAATTTTTTATTTTGATACATTGTTATTTAAAAAGCCACATGTATAATATTATTTTAATAAATTGTACTAACTAAATTATAAAATTTCTCAATCTTTACATATAAATTCTATATAATGTTAATTTTAAGATTTATTTAGTATTTTTTTGAATAATATAATATATCTGACATTTTAAATAATAATATTTTAATTTTTTTATATGATATAGATTAGACAGAATTTATATTTTTAACAATGAAAAAAGTGAAATTGTATTAAATCTAAAATTATTTTAAAATATTAATTATATTTTTAAATATTTTAAAATAATAATTTTTTTAAAAAATTAATTTAAAGTACTATATATATCTTTATTTTTATTTTAATCAACATTATTTGATTAATTTTACATTTACGCAATTGAGATAAAAAAATCAAGAAAAGGTAAAAATAATGATTACACAGTAAATGACATTTAGTATAAGAGGCTAGTCGGACTCATAACCGTCCGACTGCCATTGTCTTCCCCTCTTTTCGTTCAATTATGTGTCTGTGTCAGTAAAATCTAAATTTTAAATTTAGATTTTACTAAAATTTAAATTTTTTTAAAAATAAATAATTATATTTATTTAATTTTTTTATTAAATTATAATTTAAAATTAAAATTTTAGATAAATTAATCAGAATAACTTATAAAATAATAAAATAACTTATAAATTAACTAATTACTATATTATTTTTATTATTTTTATTCCTTTTCTCTTTTATACTTTATCTATTTTCTCTATTTTTTTATATTCTATTTTTTCCCTTATTTTTTTCTATGCTATATCTCTTCTCTCATCATTCTTATATTTAATAATTATACAATTTTTTATAATTTATTAATAATAAAAATATTTTTTTAAAAAATTATCTAAATATTTATTTATTTAAATTATTTTTTTATAAATTTTTATCTAAAATTTTTTTAGGAGAAACTATCAAATTTTCTTTTTAAAATCTTATCTAAATGACTTTATCTTCCTTTTTTTTATATATACAAAAAAAAAAAAAACTATCTGGCGTCTTCCCCACTCGCCCGATATTTTCCCGATATCATCCTCTTCCCATGTCATTTACTTGCGATACCTCCTTCCCCTCTCTCGTTCTCTCCCACCAATTTCAAAAGTTAAAAAGGCCCAGGGGAGGGGCCAGCAGAACAGAACAGAAGTTGCATCGCGAAGAGGAAGAAGACGAAGAGGAAGAAGAAGGAGAGGGAAGATTAATTACTATTCTTCCACCTTCTTTATTACCCAACCCACCCACCACCACCCTTACCCTCTCAATCCCTCTCTTCCTTCCAATTCCTTTGCGTCTTCCGTCTCTCTATATAATCTCTCCTTCTCCTTCGCTCTCACCTCACTTTCGTACCCCTAAAGCCTCTCTTTATTCCATAAATTTACCCAAAAAGCCTCTTCCATTCTTTTTCATTACACTTCCTCATCAATTCAAGCGATATCTTCATTTCATTTCACATCAATTTCATTTTCAATGTAAGTTATGTAACCTCCTCCTCCTTCTTTCCTTCTTCATCAATTAACCTCTCGATCTGCGATCTCTCTCACTTAGTGACATGGCTGTGTCTTCGCCTCGAATGGACAATTGAAACTCGCGAGAAAGGAGAAGGGAATAGTTGGGGAGTCAAAATGCGGGTGAAAGAAATGCATCCTCTTTGCTGTATCTCGCTTGAGAGTCCTGGATTCGGGAATCAATCTCCGGAGGCGTCGCTTTCCAGGACTAGGAGTTTGCCTGTGAGTTTGGCTGCAGTCGGATCTGAGCGCAATGCCGGTGGGCGGGGTCGGGGATCCGAGGCCACCGTGGCTGGGATCCTTTATAAGTGGACCAATTACAGCAAAGGATGGAGATCCCGGTGGTTCCTGTTGAAAAATGGCGTCCTCTCTTACGCCAAGATCCGTTGGCCGGAAAACCTCAATCTCCTCACGCCGACCGATGACGTCAGGTTGATTGGCGAAATCTCAACTAACCGATTAGCGAGGATGGACAGCAGCGGGAGTAGTACCGTGCGTCGGAAGAACCAGAAATCTGCGTCTGGCGTAGTCCACCTCAAGGTACGTAACGTACTTGGGTACTTGAATCGCTTCTTTTTATCTCTCTTATTTCTCCTCTCACAAGAAAAATACCAGCCAAGAATCGCCTGACCAGTGGGTGTTAACCTTTCTTTGCGCTAGTTTACTGCGAGTTTCCTGTAGGAGCAACGTTTTGATTTCAAATACGATTATTGTTAGTGTTTTTTTCTTCTTCCTATTTTTACTTTTAGAAGTGCTGGATACCATAAACAAATTGCGAAATTGAAAAATTCACAACCTGTTGAAAAAGGTAAAGAAGCTTGGACGCCTGAGCTATAATGTGCTAAACCGTTGGTTTCTACCATTGTTCGCTCGTGACTTTCTCTCTCTACTGGGCTCTTTTTTGTTTGGGATTTCAATTTCGAAATTTCAACTTTTGAATCCTTGTTTTGCAGTTTAACTACTTGTTAATCTAGAGTGGGTCACATCAGCAGGTGAACCGAGAGTCGAGATAGCCTGCACCATAGACCTAGGCATTAACTTGCGGTCACATCATCTCCTTCATTGGCATTGCCACATTGGCTGGATTTGTGCTCTTCTTTCTTCCCTCACACCTTCATTTCGCCATTTGCTGCAAATCCGATCTAATTTTCGATCCTGGAAAAAATATTTGAAAATGACTGCTCATCTCTATTCACCTTCTTCCTTCCTCCTCCTCCTAAAGCTAAAGCTTTGCGTTTACACTGATACGGTTATTCTTCCTGGGTTCAGAAAGTAAACCGCAAGTTGGTGGCTATACGATTTTTCTTCTTTTTATTAGTATCATTTGGGAATAGAAAATTTGAGGCGTTAACTCTTAGGTGAGAAAAAGAATTATGCCAACATCGAGGTGATTAATCGAACGGTGGGTAATTAGGGATCTTGCGCCTTGGTGATTGTAATTGTTGCTTCTCGGGGTTTGATATAATGCCTTTGACGTTATCTGAAGTATGTTGTTACGTTGCGTAACCTGCGTTACTTTAAGCAACTTCGACGAAGGTGTGGATTTTGATGACAAGAAACAAAAAAAAAAAAAAATTCCAGTGGATGATTTTGCATTGGATTAACATGTCTTCTTTGAAGTGCAAAGAAGAGTAATTATTATATACTTTTTTTAATAAAAAACTATATTCAGGACCTTTTCTTTTCTTGTTAAAGAATATATATATATACGTGGACTTGACAAACACAGCAATATGTGGGCTATATCCTGCATTTCGAATTTAACCTTTTATGCTTGCCTTTTAGTAAAGGATAAGAGGAACTATGTTCCTACTGTTCAAGAATCCACGCTCTCTCTTTTCATTCCTTGTCTTGAATTTTTCTAGCACCATCACATCCCGTTGGAGTTAATATCAAGTTTGTCATGGTTTAATTCTTATGGCTAACAGATTTTAGCATTATTTGCTATCTTTATCGCAATGTTTTTCAATGGTTGGCTGTCCTCTTTCGTATCTAACTCACGGGGACTTAGCTATATCTTCTGATAGTCGCCTGAGCATTTCATTTTTTTTAATTACTTATTTCATGCTCAGAACATCTCTCAGAAGTTGTCATCTTGGTAGAATCTAGCGTTTTTGGCTGTAAAAGTTCTGGTTCTTCTAAAATAAAATGATATCTAAATTGTGAATGTTTGGCAGGTTTCGTCATTTAGAGAGAGCAAATCAGACGATCGGCGGTTCTATATCTTTACTGCTACCAAGACTCTCCATCTTAGAACTGATTCAAAGAAAGATCGAGAGGAGTGGATACAAGCATTGGAATCTACTCGTTGCTTGCATCCACTTAGATCACTGAAGGATAATACTTCCCTTGTACCCACTGATATATCTATATCAACTGAGAGCCTGAAGAAGCGCTTGCTTGAGGAAGAAACCGCTGAGAACGTTGTGAAGGAGTGTGAGCAAATAATGCTGTCTGAGTTCTCAAGAATGCAAAGGCAACTTAAAATTCTTTGTGAAGAGCGATCAAATTTGCTTGATACAATAAGGCAGTTGGAGGTAACTTAGTACATCACATTATTATTTTTTGGTTGTATTTAAAGAAGTTTAAAAGGTGTTGGATTTAGAGCCACATGCATTAAATCAATGATTTTTTCTGTGATGTGATATCTCCTGAAAATTTATGCTCAAGATTCGTATAAGATCTTACGGCACATTGCCTGTGGAAATACTTGTTACAATCTCGATGCTCGGTTCTTTATAAGACCGAAGTCATTGTCATATTAATTTCTCCTTGCAAAACTCGACTTCAATTATGGATTTGAAGGAGAATATGTTGGTTCTCTACATTACAGATTGTGTCACAATATATTGACTTTATGTTACATGATTACTTATCTCTTCATTTTCTTGTGGCGGTTCTCATCTTTGGTGTACTGTATCTAGTCATCTTGACCATGATATATTGTCTTATTCATTAACTTTTTTTTTGTAACTAGACGTTATTTCTAACAGGTATATTATTCACATTTGCTTTTGTTCCATTTTGTTTCTAGATTTTAGTTCATTTTATTGCGATTTTTTCATTACTGTGAGACTTTTCTCATGGTTTTCGTATTTGCATAATGATGGTGGCAACTGATGTTGCCTTCTGATCTCGCCCTCAGTTCTTTTTTCTTTGTTGTAGTTTAAAACTTCCAATATGATAACGAATATATAATTTCACAAAATAACCAGGTAAATGTTGATGTATTCTTTCCAAGACAAAGGTTTGAGTGTTTTTACTTACAATCACAATCTTGAATTTTTATTGTATCTCCTGTATACGAAGAATTATATTAATATTTTTTTTTAATTTCCTGGATGGCTGCTTATGAAATATGTGACTCTATTATTATATGAGATAAGAATACAACTTTATTTATGCAATTCGTACTGAAGTTTGTAGATTGGCATTGTTGTTTTAAATCAGGCCACATAATATGCTTTGGGTTCTGTTGGTTCCAGTGGTTGTGGTTATTTTGCTATCATGGTGCTTTTTGTACAATGTCTTCCAGCAATCGTGTCATAGGTCCCTTTGGTTGATGAATTGATCTATCAACTGTTAAAATTTCCCATTCCACCGAATGCTATCATTATTTACAGTACTCTACTTAATCCTGTTTAGAATGTTTTTTCACATCTATTCTTGATTGTTATTGTGAATGATATCCTTTGCATTTTATGTTGTCTGTTTTCACTTTCAAACTTACCCAATTGTTCCTTTGTATGTGACTTACATGAAATATATTTTTCTCTAATTCTAAACAGGCAGCTAACATTGAACCCGAGGCCTCTGGGATCCATGATGGTGAATACCAGTTAACTAAGCATGAATTTTCAAGTTTAGGACGTGGAAAGTATAGTGGTACTCTATACATACGTATATGCTTTTACTTTTCTTCCATTTTGAAGTATTCTCCTTAGCGTGTGGTTATTATAAAGAATCTTTGTCACATTCTATGTTGACATAGGGGCCTCTGGTCCTGTCTTATATGAATATTAATATTGTTGCTGACGTCAGATAGTTTGTACAAACATGTCTTGAATTATTGAAAGTAATCGGTTGAATGCCATTAGCACATGAACCCAAATGTTTGTCTTGTCTAAGTTAAATGGTTTGAATTTTACTTCTTACGAATATATATTTCACCACCATTATCATAAAATTAGGGAATCTCTCTGTCCTCCATTTATTAGTTTTATTCATCTTTAAGATCCAAATCTGTTTGAAATCATTGTTTGAAGCTGAATTAGTGGTCGAAAATTTAATTGATAGGCTATGATTTGCCGATGCATTTGATGTGTGAGATAGTTTCTCTAGGAACTTGAGTTACAAGGTCTTACTCATCTTTTAAACTGTGCTTTATAAAATATTTCAATTTTCTCTCTCTTCATTGGATATTGTGATCAAGGTTTCAAATTGCAATTGTGGTCTTTGCATGAAAATGCAACAAATATGGCAAAGTACAGCCATTATGGATTGCAATCACATTTACAAAATTAATCACAATTATGGATGCAAACCGCTATTAAAAACCTTAACCGTAGTTATTCAATGCTGTTTATAAACTTGAACGGTCAATTTTTCTTCTGATTCATATAGGGACAGCCTTTGGGTAAAATTGTTTATATAGAACTTGTTTTGCAGCCTTTCATGTAAGGTCTTTTTCATATTCTTTTGTTGTTCAGAATGCAGTACAACTGAATCATCTGAAGATATAGAGAAACAGGATATGGAAGAAGTGTCCGATGAAGATGAAATCTCATACTATGACACTGCAGAGCACTTTGCAGAGCCTGGTTTCAGGTGTGGGTCGTCAGGACCTCTGGTTCCAGCGGTCAATAATTGTAGTTATCCTCAGATCACAAGACGAAGAAAGCTTCCCGATCCTGTTGAGAAAGAGAAGGGTGTTAGTCTTTGGTCTATGATCAAAGACAATGTGGGCAAGGATCTCTCACGTATTTGTCTACCTGTGTACTTTAATGAGCCAATATCTTCCCTTCAGAAATGTTGTGAGGATCTAGAATACTCTTACCTTTTGGACCGAGCTTATGAGTATGGAAAATCGGTAAGGCACAAATCATGCTCTAGATTGTGCTATTATTATCTCGTCATGACGTGCCAACACCATTTAAAACTAATGTTTGGTATATATCGTTCTTTGCTGATCTGATCTCTGATTACTTCAATTTCCCTTAATTTTTCAATAATTAACACTTCCTTTTTCTTAAGTGAGTTTGTGCTGGAGTTAGACTCGATATAAAAAAGTCATAGTTTCTGCTTGTTATAATTTAACCTTGGCAAAGAACTATGGGTTAAACCAATTTTGAACAATGCTTGAATATTTCATGAAAATCTGTTCAGTTTTGTATTTGACTAGTATTTAAATGCTGATTTTTTTGAACATTGATTCATTTAGGCGTGGGTGATCTATATCTTGGACAATTGCTTGAATATTTTGGAGAGTTATTTATGAGACCAATGTTAACTAGTGATTGTTTTTATCAGTAAGCAAGTAAAGTTTCTGCTTCTATATGGTGGTTTTTTCTAAATTCAACTAATTAGTTTGGGGCAATTGTAAGGAGAATTCTTCTATAAATGATTCGGCAAGTGCTAGAGAGATCTGTCTCTTTTCCTTAGTTTACATTTGTCTTTGCTAATTTGTTTGTAGATCATGAGTGTAAAATGTTGCTTCATTTAGATGCTAGTAAATGTGAAACTGTGATTTTCAGGGAAACAGTCTCCTCCGGGCATTGAATGTTGCAGCTTTTGCAGTTTCTGGATATGCATCATCTGAAGGTCGTCACTGTAAACCCTTTAATCCTTTGTTGGGGGAAACTTATGAAGCTGATTTTCCGGAGAAAGGAATTCGCTTCGTTTCTGAAAAGGTAATCCTTAATGATGCAGAGTTATGCCTTAGATATATATACCGTTATGAAGAAGTTCTGTGAAGTTTTGGCTTAGAAATGGTATTATAATTGACTTCGAAGTTCTTATATTTTGAATATCAGTAATTGAAACTTTTTCCTGGTAAAACATTATTAAATTATTCAATACGAACTTTTTTAAAACCTAAAGTTTCATAAAAAAAATTTGCCCTGTGACTAAAACAATTATGTAAAAAATACTTAGATTTTATAAAATGAAGATATGGTTCTAACTTGGCCTTGATCTGCAACTATTACAACAGTTTTGCAATGTTAACATGTCATTATGTGAGAAAAATGTCGGATATTTATATATATATTTATTCTGTTTTTGCTTTTGCTTAAAAGATTAGTTTTTTTCTGCTTTTACTTCCTTGGAGAAGCTAAATTGTTTTTTGGGTTAATAATCCTTTGAACTTATCATATGAAATAAATGGAATGCATCATTTCATTTGCAGATAACTACCTGAATCCTAACAGAACAATTAAGCTCATCTTAAAATGCAGAGAAGTCATGTCCTAAAAGTAGTGGGGGAAGCATTAATTAAAACAAAACAAATAAATTGAAAACAACTTACCTACATAAATGCATAATAACGTTATTTCCAACAAAATTCTTTTTGCTACGACTGGAAAGAAGCTCATTCATTTACAAAAATCTTGGCTAAACACTTCAATTTCATTTCCAGAAACTAGGCCAAATGCCATAAAAACAGTGGTGTTAGTCACAGCTTGAGAAAGAAAATACCATTTGCTCGTGGTTACTGACTCCCTTTCTGTATGCTGACGCCTGATCTAAGCATCTTTGGTTTTCGAAAATGATAAAACAAATAAAATTTAGATTTGTGACACTTCTGTGAGAGATTAGGAAATGAAAGCAATAGGTATTTTTCATCTATAATATACATAAAGCTGCTGTGCCAACTGTGTAACCCATCTGCATGGAAAATTACTTTCTCCTTATTATTCTTTATATCATTGTGCAACAATCAACTTAACAGGTCAGTCATCATCCAACTCTCATTGCCTGCCACTGTGAAGGTAGAGGATGGAAGTTTTGGGGAGACAGTAACATTCATTCAAAGTTTTGGGGAAGGTCAATTCAGCTTGATCCAGTGGGAGTTCTGACCCTAGAATTTGACGACGGTGAAATATTTCAGTGGAGTAAGGTGTGTGTTGCTAGAACAATTCTGCGTACCTTAGAGGCTTAGATTATGTGCTGCCCAGTTGTGCCGTAAGACTTTGAAAGTGGTACTAATTTCTTTTACGTTGTTATGATTGTTATTGTTGTCCCTCTTGCTAGGTCACCACAACGATTTATAATCTTATCCTTGGTAAAATATACTGTGATCATCATGGAAACATGGATATACGAGGTAATCACCAATATTCATGCAGACTCAAGTTTAAAGAGCAGACTATTCTTGACCGAAATCCTCACCAGGTAGGGCCTAGGGGTGGATTCCGTTCTGCTGGCTTTTATCTTTTGCAGCTTAATCTGCTTTTTCTAATATATTTCCTAACCTAATACTTAAATCCTGGACTCTTTATTTGTTTAATACCTCACTCGATATAATGTCTCTGACTAGGTGCATGGATTTGTTGAAGATGTCACGGGGAAAAAAGCTGCTGCATTATTTGGAAAGTGGGATGACAGCTTGTACTATGTTATAGGGGATGGGAATGTCAAGTCAAAACATATAACTTCATTAGATGCATCGATGTTGTGGAAAAGGACCAAACCTCCTACTAATCTCACACGGTACAATATGACATCATTTGCCATCACCCTGAACGAGCTTCTACCAGGACTGAAGGTAGTGATGATGTGTTAAATGATTATTTGATGTGCGCTTCTATTTTCTTATTAGTCATCTCTAATGGTTTTTTATAGCTTTGTCTGATCCCGGGTATTTGATCACGGATTAAAGGAGAAGCTCCCTCCCACGGATTCCAGGCTGAGACCGGACCAGCGGCATCTAGAGAATGGGGAATATGAGAAGGCGAATATGGAGAAACAAAGGTTGGAGAAGAGACAAAGAATGGTATGCTTACATCTTGCACTTTAATACAGAACTGCGGTTCTCGATAACTATACTATATTACAATACGGTAGCAAGCTTTACAGTGTTTGTTTGATGAATAGTACTTTCTCTTATTTTTAGTATAAAAGCTAGTTGATTAATTTGGGCATATTAAGAAAGTAAAATAAATCAGTTAATTATAACTAAATATAAGGATTAATTGACTAATTTGGATAGATTAAAGAGTATATAATATGAATTTATTTTGAAGGTTTGGATTTGGTCATAATTAATTAATTTATTTGGTTTCATTAATCTATTCAAATTAATCTACTAGGTCTTATATTAAAGATTGGAAGAGTAATATATACAAAGCATTGATGATGCATGGCTTCTTTTCTAGTGCACTATCGGTTTCTCTATATTTTTGTGTTTCGTTTCAATATTTTTGATTATTTATTTTTAGTGGAGATAGTTCCTTTGAGTGGTTTGTTTGTTTTTATTTTCTGGGGCCAGAAGTTAGTAAATTTGAGTTGTTAATTGTGCATAACATAAGCTATGTAGCTTTATCTTTATTTAATTTTAGTCAGAACTTTGTTGATAAGTACTTAAAGTGTCAGCGTAAGCAAGCTGTGACCTAAATTGTGTGCAGGTTTGATACATGATCGTTGCTGTCTGTCTAATATTTATTCTTTTGCATTGACATTGTTGATACAATATTTTCTAGGAACCAGTGATTTGGAATTTGTGCAACCAAAATGCACAGTAGCGTAAAGATAATACAATTCTTAATTTTAAAATATTTTTCCAACTATACTGATAATTATCCTGGTTCTTGTGGTCTGCAGTCAAGGAAAATACAAGAAAATGGCTGGAAACCTAAATGGTTCCATAGAGATGGTGAAAATGGAACATTTAAATATGTGGGCGGGTACTGGCAAGCCAGAGAGCAAGGAAAATGGTATGAATGCCCAAATATATTTGGTGAATTTAATGAAGACTTGGCTGCTTCTTTAGATGCATCTTGATTTCAGTTCAGTTAAAAGGTAACATTCACACTGCTTCTATGAAGAACTTGTTTATGTATGCCTTTTCCTTTGGAAATCAATTATACATTCGCATGCATATGCAAAAAACTTGTGTGAAAAACAATGCTCAGGTGCCATTCTCAGTTATTTGTTGTTAATGTCTCCAATCAAGGCACAACATGTTAATATATATATAAAAAAAAATATACGTGGTTCAGTATATGAATATTGATTGGAAGATGTAAATATCAAATCCCGAAAGTCACCTGAGATTTGTCTGGGAAAACTGTTTCTGTTTGGTCTCTAAACGCATTAATTATTACACCAAAGCTGGCCAAACCTGTGACAATGACCTAACAATAATGGTTGCAGTTATTGGTAATGAAGGCAGAATTCAAACGGGGCAGTGTATTATTATTATTAAGACAGAATGACAGACACGGACCGTGTAGAACCTCGTAAAATGGGACCCTCTCTCTAGTTCAGCAACATAACCCAAGCTCTACTACAACAACGCGACTCGTTTTTCTTGATAGTTGCTTAGCCTATGTCAGCTGCACGACTCGTATTTTTTCTTGACCTCAGAAACATTATTATTACTTGAATGTATTTATAGCTCTGCAGAGTTTTTTTTTTGGGTCCGGTGATAATCTCTGAGAAAAGAACTCAGCTTAGCGAAGGTGTATCAGGGTGTCCACTATGTTAGAAATATCGTAGTATTATTATTATGCTGCCTTTTTATTTTTTTAGAATAAAACAATATATATTTTTGTTAGTATGTAGTTGTGTATGATTCCCTCTGATAAAATATTTCTGCTGCTAGGTGGGAACATTATTTTCATTGTGGTTTGTATTTTATTAGAAATAGATAGATTGCAAAATATATATTTTCCTCCTCCGTGAATAAATTTATTTATTTTAGTTATTCTGCTCTTTTAAGAAGCATATTAACCAAGTTGTTATTGCAAACCCACCCTGGGATTTGTGAAAATATTATAGCTTAAATTCCAAGATATGGCAAGGGAAAAAGTGATATATAACTGCTTTTTTATACGTTCCTAAAATGATATATCCTCCTCTAGATGAAACTTGCACAATTATTCTGGCCATGTTTGGACAGGTCATATATAATCCTTGCATTCCTATTTCCTAATTAATGTCTCGTACTGAATATAAAAATTAGATAAATAATTTATTTTAATTTTAAATATATAACTTTAATCTATTTTATCTTTTAATTTTATAATTTTTTTCCTTTCAATTCTACCTATTAATTGTACATAATAAATAGGTTCCATATTATAATATGTTGATTATGAAGAGTATTATTGGGATACAAATACTTATTTATTACTAATAATTAATTTAATTAATTTTTTAATCTATCCAAATTAATTGTCTAGATTTTATATTAAAAATTAGATGTAGTAGTTTTTTTGTCTAAATAATACATTAATTTAAAATAAGACGATGTTCCCTAACTTACCCTTATAAATATATTGGAAAATACTCCCTCCCTCATTCTATATATTGGTCACTTTTAATTAATATATGAAGACCGAGAAAGTGGGTTAATTTTAGTTGATGTTTGTAAAGTTAACCAATCTTTCTAATATTACCTTTAATTAATTTCATTCAATAATTTCTAACACAATGTTACTCTTGTCTCTTAATTCTTCTCTCCAACATGATCGAATTTACGCTTTGACCTTAAAAAAAATTGAGTCAACTTGCTTATAATCTTGTCCTATGTGTAAACTCTATTGAACCATAAATATGCTTATCAATACCAAGCGCAATGTTGGAAAAATATGAATTGCTTCATAAATTTTGCAAAGTGGTTTATAAATAAGATAATGAAAAGATTTTAAAAGATGACTTACAAACAGCTTGATTGAACTTTTGAATAATTCTATTTTACAGTCTTCGGGTTTATTTGAAAAAGAGTTTAGAAAAGAACTTAAAAAAAAAAGACTTTTTAACAGTTTTTAGAAAAAGAATTTTGGAGAAGAGTTTCTGAAAAAAATAGTTATGAATAAATGAATATTTGGATAGTTATTACTAAATGGACTTTTGTAATTAGGATATTACTAAAAAAGATATAATTTTATTAAAAATAGGAGAAATGAGAGAGGGTGGATAAAAGAGAGAAGAGATGAGAGAAGAGAGAGGATAAAGGAGAGAGGAGAGATGATATAAGAAAAAATAATGTTAAAATAGAAATTTGGTAATCTATAAACTCTTTTATTGTTTCAGAAACTAGTCTCAGTAGCTTATCCAAAACTTTAGTTTTAAACCATAGTTTGATCCAAAAGTTTTTTTAGACAAATATGACTACTTGTTTTAAAATTTTTTCAAACTAAAATTTGGGCCAAAAGTCTTTTAAAACTTTAGTTTAGGGGGTTTCTCAAATAGGCACTTCATTAGTGATTAATAAATTCATATAGATTAAGAAATTAAGCTAAAATTAATTAAGTTTTTAAAATTTTTTAAAATTACCATCAATAAAACTCAATTAAAAGATGTTTAGTTAAACTAGTTAGTTAATTAGTTAAAGAGTATCGTAACAAAGGATATATATTGGAAGAAAAAAAATTTACTCCCTTCGATCTAAATGTAAAAGTTAGATAAAAAGTTTACTTTAATTTTAAATATAAGACCTAATCTACGTTTTCTCCTAAAATTATAATTTTATCCCTAAAATATCACTATATAATTACATATTTTAAGAGATTTTCTATTAATAGTAGTTTAAATATATTTAATTAAAGAAAATATTTTAGAAAAATTAACACACAATCATTATAATTAATTAATTTAACTAATTTCTTTAATCTATCAAAATTAATTAAATATAATTTATATTAAAGATTGGAGGTAGTAATATTTTAAATAAAATATCTTATACCCCCTTTAGTCCTAATTCCTCAATATAAAAGGTAGATAAATATTTTATTTAATCATAAATATATAACTTCCATCCAATTTCTTTTCTAATTTTATAATTTTTCTAAAAAATATCCCTATTAATTAGACATATAAAGGGGTTTCTATTAAGGGTAATTCTAATATATATTATTAAAAAGGATACTTAAAAAAATAATATATATTTATTATAAATAATTAATTTAATTAATTTTTTTAATATTTATAAATTAATTATTTAATTCTTATATTAAATTTAAGGGATAATATTAAAATCATTCAGACAAATCCCATATAATAATATAAGCCAGGAGGGAATACATCATCAAGATGTTTATACGATGATACACGTTTACACAACCTCCAAAAAAGGGTGAAACCTCGGAAAAAACAATACTCCATCTGCATTATTGTACATCCCATTAATAGTTTATTATGTGCCTACTAGCTTTAGGAAAAACTAATATTTTAAAAGAGTTTATTGTTTAAATTTTAATTTATTTTTTTAAAATAAATAATTATATTTATTTAAATTAATTTTTAGACTAAATCATAATTTATAATTAAGGTTATTGAGACTAATTTTTAGAAGAGTAAAATAACTTATACACTATCTATTTACTATTTTACTTCTAATTTTTTTTACATTCTCTCTCCTTTTTCCTATCTCTTATCTCTTGTCACCCCTTTCCTCTCTCCTCTTTCATATCTCTTATATTTTATATCTTTTTCATCCTCTCTCATCTCTTTTTTTGCTTTTTCACCTTATCTCATTTTTCCTCTTTCAACTCTTATATCTCTTAGTTTTAATTAAACTATACATTTTTTAGTAATTTACTAATGATAAAAGTATTTTTAAAAATAATTATCTAAATACTTATTTATTTTAAATTATTTTTTTATCAATTATGTTTTATAAACTGTCTAAAAGTTTTTTTTTTCCATAAACCTACCATCCTATTGTTGGGTCTATAAAATTATTGGCAAAACCTTTTGGTCACTTACAATGGGTTTGGGAGAGCTTTTTATTCCCTCTATATAAGTTGCTTCCTATTTACTGAACAAGACAAAGAGCCCTTAAATCACAAGTTATCATTTATATCTCAAACTCGAGCATTTTCACGTGCTTTCTTTTGTTCTCTCTCAATATTCTCCCACATTCATTGTTTTGTTCCCACCAAACACACATTATTGATTAAAAGTGTTAATTTTTGGGTTATATTAAACCAAGTTTTTTGAGTTGTCAGATGCTTGGTTATATAGTAGTATTCATGTGAAGTTTTAGTGAACTGTGTTTTAATTAATCTGTTTTGAGCCTTTTTGTGTGTAGTCCGTGATTCTGATCTCGAATGAATAACTTCTTATTCAATGCACACATATATAGCTGTAGTGAGGTTGCGTGTTGTTTCTTTTGATGGGAGCGAAATAAAAATTATATTCAATAAATAAAAAGTATCTTTTTGTTTTTTCAAAATGTGTTTGATGCAAGGAACTTGTTAATTCTTAAGCCTTTTGTTTAATTATTTGTCAGAAGATTGACAATTTTGGTAACAAATTTAACTTATAAATATGATTTTTTTGGGATCTTTCTGCATTTAATTTTCTTTTCTTTGATGGCCATCAGATTGGGTGAGATTTGAGTATTGTCAGACAGCTATCCTAAAGGTATTTTCTATATTTATATAGACTCAAATTTGAGATCTCGTATTTAAGCGGTTAAAACTCCATATACTATAATTTTCTTACCTATCATTTATGGTTAATTTTCTCAAAGAAAAAGCCATTTTCTATAGACTTTTTCTTAGGCTGCATTACTCAAATGGCTCACATGGAGACTTTTACGCTCAATAAATTCAAAAGAAAATAATAATTTGATTTTAAAAAATCCCTTTCAATCTTAGTATAAAGTCTCCTACCTATTGGTCCTTAATATGAAACTCTTTAGAAAATTTAATGAAAGATCTATAATAAATATCCAAAAATTCCATTGCCTTTTTATTATGATTTTTCAATTCCGTCTCCCTCGCTAGCTAATGACTTGTACCAATTAAAGGGTAATTTTAAAAAGTTGTTAAATTTTTTTAATATTTAATTAAATTTAATTATTTTCCTAAATATTAGACAGGTAGTTAATATGGACTCAAGTTAATGCTCAAAACATTTGACCAAAGATGAGTTTTATATTTGGATAGTTATAAATATAAAGGTTTTATTAGTTGTAAATAATAGGGAGTGACAGGTTTGACCCTCTATTTCATATCGAATAATTCTTAATTATGTATTGGGGAGCTTTATAAGAAAAATGGAATGGCTTCAGTACTAAGCAGAATGATGGCCGAAAAAAAAATAAACAAGGACTCATCATTATTATATTGATCCGGATGGTTTAGATTGGATTTTTTTACTTTTATTTTTTTTAAAGAAATCATTTTAATGTATATAAAATCTAAAATATAAATAATCTTTTAATGGTTAGTTTTTCAAAAAATGTTCTTTTTTTAAATTATTAGTTAATAATTCCTAATTTATACCATTGAAACTGAATTGAAATGGTGTAGATCTCACATCAATGATGAGGACCCATGATACTCATCATTGCAATAAGTACCAAAACTAGTTACTAAGGCTTTGTTTGGTTCAATTGAGAGGAGGATAGGTTAGGTTAATTTAAGGGAGGATAGAGAAAGGTAGGGGAGGTTAATTAATGATGTGTTTTATTTGGTTCAGAAAAGGAGGGGAGTGTAGTTAATTAGAAATTGACAAATATACCCTTATCTCTTTATTTAAATTTATTTACTCTTTATTTATAATATTCATATCAAAATTATTATTTTTTTAATTTATAAATCTTAAAATTTTTTATCTCATTTATATATTTAAAAAAATTAAAAAATATGATAAAATTTTAATATTATTTCTTATTAATTATATAATTATTATATATTTTAATATAATATATAAATAATTTATTATGTTTATTAAATTTTAACAATTAAAAAAAAATTAAGTGTGAGAAAAATAAAAAAAGATTTAAGGCTATAATTAGAATATTAAATAAATATCAAGGGCAATTTGGTCATAAAAATGGAAAATTTTCTCTTCCCTCTAAAAATCTCCACTTTTAGAGGGGAGGGGACCACAAAAAGACAAAAAATCTCCCCTCCCCTTCCCTCTCCTCCAAAATCTCCCCCTCCAAAACCTCCCAACCAAACAAACCCTAAGTAAAATAAGGTTTCTAAATAGAAGGAATTATTACAATCTTTCATAATGTGTTCTTCTGTTTTTTTTTTGAACTGTTGGGTAGCTTTCATCAGTTGGGATAGACTCTCCCTAATTTGGTGCTCCCAAAATTCTTTTCTATCTAATCTAAGATGAAGGTGTACATAATTATTTATTTTAATCTTGAGGAAATTATCCATAAGTCACAAGTAAGAAAATTAAATGCTAACAAGTCCCAAGAATTCAAATTTTTATAAGTTTAACTTATAAATATGTAAGTTTGATTTGTAAATTAATAGACATGATTTCATATGACTTGTAAATATAAAATTTTAAGACCTATGTATATTTAACAATCTTACTTTGTGATCTTTGGGTAATTTTTCATTTAATCTTTCTCATCAATGAAGTTCAAAATTGGCTATAAAAAAATAGTAAGCGAAGTGGGAAAACGATTACAAGCATCATGTTAGTATATAATTAAAGAAAATTCATGTTGTGCTTGTTTAAAAAATTAAGATATTGGTATTTTTCCTTTTTAGAGTGAAAGGGGAAGATAAACAAAAAGTTTTCGCAGATACATGGAAGTAAAAAAAAGACATTTTGACAAGATAATATACCATTAATTTCTTCTATATATACTTCTATTTTTGCATGATACACTCACATTTATTACAGACCCGTTATTGGCTAATTATATTACAAAATGATGTCGTTTTAACATCATCAACGTGATACTTCGCATCACGCTCATGGAGAGAATCCAAATCCTACAACCTTATAGCTTCCAAATACTTTGTCATTTTCTTCTACACCGAAGGATGCTCAACCATATTAAACTCCATACACAAGCAGAAGTGCCAAAAACAAGTGCACAAAATGATATAATTTAGACTATTATGTGTCAGAGTATGAGTTGTCTTCAGGTTTCTGGAAAACTCAAGATCTTAAATAATGCATATAATCGTAAAAAAAATTACACAACATATTATTAGCATGAATATGTTATGATTTTTCTATATCAAAATTTGTCATTTCATGCCGCAGATTTTATAATAATTATATTCTTTACTTAGGATTTTACGGTAATTTTTTCTCAATTTTTCTCGGTCACTGAGACTTGGAGATCGATAAACGGAATCTTCTTATGCATGGAAAGCAACATGTTCTTCATCTTCCTCCATTAATTCTATGCCTTCCTCAGCGAGTCTCTTTTCCTTGTAAACATACCCTTTGGCACAAAACAAGTAAACTACAAAATTCAAAAAACACAAAATAGCCAGAAGCCAATAGAAGTTATAGAGCCTCCCTTTGTTAATATTATCTGCAAGCCATGGCTTCGTGTTACCCGTCGCCTTGTGAACTATCGTCACCAACACTGAGCTGAAGAAAAATCCTAATGACAGTGTGCTTAAGAACAACCCTGTGCTCATCGTCTTCATTCCTTTGGGACATTCTCTTAGGAAGAAATCCAACTGTCCTATGTATGTAAATGCCTCGCCGGCACCGACAATCAAGAACTGTGGAGCTAAGTGGAACACACTCATCGGAATCGTCGCATGTGGATTCTTTGTCAACCCGTGTGATTGTGCAGATCGCAACCGTTTGATCTCTGTGACTGCTGCTGCAATCATGGCCAGGATTGAGAGGAATAATCCAACGGCTATGCGTTGCAATGGGGTCATTCCGTGAGGGTTTTTGAGGAATTTTCGTGTGATGGGGACGATGATTCTGTCGTAAATGGGGACTACGAGGAGGATGCTTCCAACGAGGAAGACGGTGAGGGATGCCGGGGGGATCTTGAAGGATTTTCCGATGTGGAGGTCCATGGTGGTTGCTTGGGAGACAGAGAATGTGGTCATTTGGGCGTGGACTGTCCAAAACATGATGGTAGTGGCCCATATTGGTAACATTCTTATGACTTGTTTCACTTCTTCAACATCGGTTAGGGTTGATAGATACCATTTTTTCTGTGTCTTTGTTTCTTCAGGCATTTCTGGGTTCTTTATTGCTGCCTTATCCAAGAAGCTGAACATCAAATGCAAAAAAAAAATAAAAAAAATTACAAGATTATTATACTCCCAAACATATAAATAAATGTTCTACACTTGAAGAAGAAGTGGATAAATATGCTATAAAAATATAATAAATCCAGTTGTTAGAAGAAAATATAATTTCTTTCAATTTACCATGTATCCAATAAAAAATACTTAGTTTAATCCTTACTATATATAGTATTTTTAACTAATTCGTACAAATTAAAGAGTGACAGTTATCTTGTTAAATATGATTTAAATTAATAAAAAATTTTAACTTTGCTTCTATTAATGAGATTTTTGTAAGGAGAGAGAAACATGAAGAGTCACGTAAGCATTAATTATGGGGATAATATCAACAAATATGTATTAATGACTCTTCCAATTACTTATATTTATAAGAACTAAAGAATCCTTTTAAAATGTGTCTTTAATAGAGACGGGAGAGAGTACTACTTCTTGGATAGAAACTATTTTAATATGTGTAATTAATAGGGATTATTTGAAAACAATATAAATTTAAGAGATAAAAGTAAATTAAGATATTATATTTAATTAAAATCAAAATAAAAATCCATATATATCTCCCTCGAGTAAGTAAGATAGACAAAAAGAGTGGTCCTTTATGTTTGTTGTCCCTATTATGGCTATAATTAATTATCTGAAAGAACATGCCAAAACAAGTTGATGGCCGAGTTAGCCACCGATTTACGTGTGAACTTAATTTCGGCATAGATGGCCCCATATCCAGCTATTGATAATTCCATTTCTAGCAAACCTTTCCATATCCCTTTCTTATATTGATAACCATTCCAACTACCCACAACCGCCCAGCTAATAATTGGTCAATAATCGCCAATTTATGCTTTCTCAAATTCAACCCTTTCTAGTTGGTCATTGATACTACTTTCAATATTTAATATAATACCTAATTAACTATTTTGATGGATTTAAAGAGTCAATTGAGTCAGTTAATTATAACTAATATAAGAGTTAATTAATTAATTTAGATAGATTAAAGAGTACTCAATCCTGTCTTTAATATAAGAGCTAATTAGAGAATTGAATTTGATTATAAATATAAGATTTCAATTCACTTTATCCCCAAATTTATAATTTCCCCCCAAAATATTACTAGTGATTGCATATATGAAGGGTTTCTATAAAAAAATTATGATGAAAGATATCATTTTAGGAGAACTAAATCATATTCATTACAAATAATTAACATAATTAACTTTCTTAATCTATTTAGATTAGTTATTTAACTTTTATGTTAAGGATTAGAGTAGTATATAATAAGAATTGATCTTGAAGGGTTTGATTTGCTTATAATTAACTGATTTATATAATTTCTTTAATCTATTTAAAAAATTAATTTTTATATTAAAGATCATGGCTGTATAACTTAAATAACGTTAGCTTCTTAATAGAAGAAGAAAATAATTTATCTGAAGGGCCATCCAATATCAAGAGAAGAAGAAATTATTGATTTGAGATAGATAGAGAAACTAGGGGACCAATATCGTCATATGTTTGAAGAAGACAATAATATCACTGTTCATATGAAAAAGGACAATAATGTTACTTAATTATTGTTTTTCCCTTAGTTAAAAACAAATAAATAATATAAGAAATATAACTTATTTTTCTAAAAACACCCTTATTTATGGAGAAGGTGATTGGAGGAGAGAATGAGAGGAAAAATACATAAGAGAGAATAAGTAAAAGAGAGAAATAAGAGAGATATAGAATTAATTAAAGTTAAAAATAAAAAAATATATTAAATATTCAGATATATTCAAATTGTGTAGTAGCTTATAAAAAGGACTCGACTCATTCAAAACATTGAAGCTTATAAAAGGAAATGGAGGAGTATCTAAATCACCTTATTGGAATTAACGAGAGATATATAAGTCATTAACTTTGTTTAAAAATAAAATAAATTTATAATTTACTCATATTTAAATGAACTTTTCTTCTCTTATAATTAATGACTCTAAGTATGAGTTATATTGGAAAAAATTAATTAATATCCCATCAAATAATATCTTATATATCTTTTAAAAAGTGTCTTATAATAAGGATTAGGGAGACTGTGCAAGCTTTTATATATATATATATATAGAGAGAGAGAGAGAAATTAGCCTATTAAAAAAATGCTGTTTATCTAGTACTAATTAGCAAGAGAAAATTATAACAACGGTAATAATTAAACGAAGAAAAAAATCTAACGACCAAAGATGAAGAACAATGAAAGAAACTAAGAAGGTAAAATAAGTTACCGGAACTGCTTGCTATGAGGCAACCTGGGCTTCTTCTTCTGTCCATCGGCAATATCATCAACGTTAAACAGCAACGACGAATCCGACGGCAACTCCAAGCGTCTCTTTCTCCAGGCGGCGACGAGCACCGTCGCGATCTGCGTCAACGGACTACCGACCAGTTTCTTGAACCGGTACTTTCTAGTACCCGACAGGAAGACGATAAGAGCGATCACAATGGCAACAGCACAAATCCCATAACCCCATTCTCTTCCCACGTTATCTTGAATGTACACAAGAACTGTTACTGCAGCTAGGGATCCTATGTTTATGGCGAAGATGAACCAGTTGAAGAACTTTATCATCCGGTTCTTTTCATATTTATCGGAATCGTCGAACTGATCCGTCCCGAACCCGGAGACGCTAGACTTTAGACCGCCGGTTCCGAGGGCGGTGATGTAGAGAGCTAAATAGAGAACCATTAGTTGCATGCCGTTGGCTGGGACACATAATGAAGGATTATTATCTTTGTTTGGATTGCATTTTGGAGGATGAAGACTTGGAATTACTGTTGATATCGCCAAAATGGTAACACCCTGAAATATTTCATATGAATTCAATTAAGGATAATTAAATTAAGTCTTTGCTTGATTAACATCACAAAACAGAAAGACAAAGGTCAAACTCTTAGAATTCAGTATCTCTAAATTAAATTAAAAAGAAAAAAAGAACATATGTTTGTGTTTTAAAGACTATGTTTTATACTACAACAGTTTCCTATCACTACTACGCATTGTGATAATAATAATAAATATCATTAATATTAAATATACAATATAGCATATCAAATTGAAAATATAGCATAATACTACCATTTTTACATTAAAAATTATACATATCAATTAATTTAAGAGGGGTAAATTAAAGACACTGTCGATTTTAACCAAGCTCACTTCTGGCAATTAACGTTGCTATTATTATACTAATTCTATACGATGTCCAACTATTTTTTCAATGAAATATTCGAATCTGAAAGGAGAAAAGTCCAAAGACCCAAATGAGCAAACATTGAGAAAACGGCAGTTAAAAAAGGGTTCTTACAGTTGCTTGGACAGTCGCGAAAATGGCGATTGTGAGGTATCTGTCGAACAAGGGATTGAATCAAATTAATAAATAATCATTAATCACGCCATATGGGAACAAAACATACAGAGAGAAAACACAAGAAGAAGAAGTTGAATCTGAGGGTATGTTAATTCTGTTCAAACCTGCCGAGAAATGTGTCGGCGACAAAACCTCCCAGCAGACACAACATGAACGAAGTTCCCAAGAAGTTGGTGACTATGTTAGCAGATGAAGCATTTCCCAAATGCATCGTTCCCGTTAAATAAGTCACCAAATTCACAACAATCCCCAGAGTCGTCATTCTCTCCATAGCTTCTCCACCTAATAATAATTCAGATCACCACAACGGAAAAAAACCAGACAACCTAGTTCAGATCATCACAACTGAAGTGTGACTATATATATATAAGAGTTAGAAGAACCAGTGGTAGCAGAAACTTAAGGAAGTACCTAGAATCATGGCGGCGGCAGTCCAACCACCAGATTTGGATCTGAGAGCAGGACGACCCTTAAAATCCCAGGAATCTGAAATTGTTTCAGTTTCAGACATTGTTGCAGGAAGAGAGCTCATTATGAATTGGACAGTGTAT
Organism: Leucaena leucocephala; assembly: GCA_037074615.1. Lineage (NCBI taxonomy): Eukaryota > Viridiplantae > Streptophyta > Magnoliopsida > Fabales > Fabaceae > Leucaena > Leucaena leucocephala. The sequence goes on from CM073570.1 coordinate 14,161,033, forward strand.
GGGAAGAGGAAAGCTGTAATGATTAAGGTGGTGGTGTGGCCCAAGTAGGCACTTTGGGGCCCTATATATATACAAGAAGCTAAGGGAACAATATAATTTTAAAATTGTTCTTTTTATTATTACAGTCCAGTAGTAGGCATACAGTTTGTTTAAATCAACAAAATAAACTTTTTCATAATTTTCTAAGCCCCAAAATACTTATTTTATGATTTTTTCTTAACCCAAAAATATTTTTCATGATTATTCTTTTTTTTTATTTTTTCTTTAAAATTTCATTTTTGAGATTTTTTTTAATTTAAGAAAAACACTTTTAAACTCAATAATAACTTATAAATACTTTTTATAAAAGTTGGTATGCTACATGAAATGTAGTAACATATGGCATATGCAACAGTAACTAAGAATATAATATATTTTATGTTCTTTTTTTCTCCTTATCTCTCACATATCCCCCTCTCTCTATTGCCTCACCCACATTTTTTCTAACACACATATACTAACTTTCATACTCATTGACACACATTTATAATATCTTTTTCATGCACATACCCCTGCTTCATCTCCTTCTTTCACAGACATCATATTATTATTTATATAATCTCTTCTTATTACAATAACACGTGAAATTTCTTTATTTATTATTTAAAAATAATATTATTCAATAATTTAATTATATATATTATATAGTTGCTTAAAATCCTTCTAAATTTGAAAAAAATTGTATGAAGACTTTTAGTGGCGACAAAGAATACAAAAGTCGCCGCTGATTCCTACAACGACGACTAAAAATTATCGCCGTAGAAACTATAGACTTTCTGCCGTGACACATGTATTTCACTGCAGATATTATGACTTTCTGCGGTGACAATATGTGTCACACTTTCAGCGGTGACAACTAAAGTCGCCGCTAAAAAGTTGTTGCTATAACTTTGTTTTTTGGTAGCTATTTAAGTACGACTTAAATTCACGTTCAAAATGTAGAAAGTGTACTTGAGAAAGTTATCTCTGATATTAGTCAGGACAATATTCAAATTTATCTCATCCTATAGATAGCTCTATAATAAGAATAAGACTTACTATAAGTGGGTTGGTTACATAAATTGCACGACGTTATTATGTTATATTAAAAATTAAGTCTTTAAATAAGTTGTTAATCAAGAGGTCTTTTTTTATATATTTTTATATGACTCTATATTATTTGATTTATTATACTTACTGGTACATCCGATAGAATTTATACATTTTAGGATAATTATTGCCAAAACTCTCTCTCTCTCTCTCTATATGTAAATCTAACTTCCTGTATAATTACTGTTGCCCACGGAATTAATGTATTTTAGGACTTTGTGTGTTAAGGGGTCTATTCTAATTATTATATAAATAAATAATATGATTACGAGCAATTATCACTGGGTTATGACAGATCGATATAACAAAATTTTATCATGGTCAGTGAATGATTGGCTTATTTAGAATGAATTAGCTGATGATCATTACATGGATTTTAGGCAGAGCAGCAAAATTTTGTTTTGGTCCTTCACAATTTTTTTTTATCAAAATTTGCCACTGTATATATGTCCGTTTTCTGTTTTAGCCTCTTGGCTAGAAACATTAATTGGTATCTATAATATTCTTTGATCAAATTAAGAAATACACCAAGGTTAAAAGAAATTGCTATTACCGATTATTTTATTTTTGAGATAATAAATTAAGAAATATTGACCACATTGATAAGGTATCTTAATTAAAGTCTAAAATGAGACATACTCTTTGCAAAGTAATACATAAATAAAATAAAAAAATTCTATGAAGAAATAATTTTAAAAATGATCTATTTGTAACTTTTACTTTTTGTTGATATTTGCATTTATATGTAAAATTTAGATTACAATCAAGTTAAATACATAAATTTGATATATAAATTACTTCAAGGGTCTTAAAAATTATGATGACATTCAACAATCAAAAGTTTTTTTTTGTAAATATTTGGATATTAGAATGAAGTTTTAGAAAATCTTATCAAAATTATAAATATAATTTAAGAAATATATGGTAGTAAATTTTTCCAAAACCTTATAGCTAGCAATTTTTTTAAATACTTCCAATTCCAACTAGATATATAACAATTCTTTATATTGTATGAAATTCAAAAAAGGGTTAAGTTGCATGTAGCACTCTAAAATATTTTTTTAGTAGTATTTAGTATCAAACTAATTTTTTATTTATTCAATATCTTAAAATATTTTTATAGCAGTATCAAGTATCATAAAGTAATTTTTTGTGTGCAATTTTACTCTTAAAGTATTTTTTAATAGCAACAAGCATATTAAATTTAGTACATTAAATCACTACAAAAAAAATTAGTTTTCAGCAGTAACAAAAGTCACCGCGGATAGACTAAAAGTCGCCGCTAAATCCCTTTAGTAGCGACATTTTATTGCCACCAAGTCGCCGTCTATGAGACTGTCGCCTATACATATTGGTTGCGATAATTCAAAGTCGCTGCCTAAAGTATGAGGATTCTGCGTCGACATATAAGAGTTTTTTGCGGCGACATGCTGTGTATGAAGCGACAAACTCTCGCCGCTTAAACTTAATATTTTATTAAATTTTTTTATATAATTGCCTAAACTCAATATTTTATTAAAATTTTTATATAATTTCTATGAAAAAATATAATTTCATAACAAATAATAAATAACTAAATAAACAATACTCTAATAATATTAATAAATATTTTAATTATCGTATAAAATATTAAATTAGTTCAATTAGTTAAACATATTTAAAATTAAATTAAAATTATTTAATTTATACATAAATTATATGTAGAAGGATGAATACTATGACTAGAAGAGGTAGCCGCATATTGTTGCCCCTTCTACATTAAGGCAGCTAATTGAGCTTGTATCCTTTGCTCTATTACTCTTTGCTCAAATTGCACAGGCTCTTGTTGCATCTTTTCACGTTCTTCTTCTATCTTTGCATGCTCAGCCTCCAATTTTTCTTTCTCCTCTTGAAATTTTTTATCAAACTCTTCCTGCAATTGAGCACGCACACTCTCCACAACTGAACTATCAGTAGATTGAGGGCGATTTCTCTTCCTTGAAGGTTTCGCTCCATACCCTTTCCCTCTTACATACCCTGACCTCTCACCAAGAACTGTGACAATATTTCATCTGACGTCATTCGAGCATCACTCTCTAAATCTTGGTCTTGTTGTTGAGAAAGTTTGTTTATACAACTCTATAATAAAAACATATGAAACTATTAGATTAAAAATAAAAGTAAATCAAAATAAAATATTAAATAACAATGCATAAATGAAGTTGTTCAGAGTGTGGATCAGTCCATACTACTTGTCCATCTAATGTCTTCCTAGTATGCGTTATCTCCCACAGCTGGTCAGGAGGGATAGGTCGCCCAGTAATAGGATCTCTCTACAAAATAATAACATACAAGAAAATAAAAAGATTATATTTTAAAATAAAAAAGGATTAAAAATTTAAATTATAGTAGTTATAGATTGAACTTAATCTTTGCAAATGATCGAGGACCACAAGTATGTTTAGCAATTTATTTTTCTCGATTTATCATGTTCCTTAAACTTTTGTTCTACAACAAAATGTAGTAACTAATAAGAATTTAATAATTAAAAAAGAATATAATTTATTTAGAAGGACAATGAGATATCTTAAACATGTCAGACTTAAAATATATTAATAACCACTCCCAATCTTGAAAACTAATAGTTTGAGGAGGATCAGCCAACCTATTCTCATCAGTTTCATATTTCTTGTAGTGAGAATGCAGATTGTTCTTCCAATTTCTAAATGTATTTTGTAAAATAATTGATATAGCTATATCAAACTTTTCTTTAGTAATTACATCAGCAGGTTCAAATTTATCCTGAAATAAATAAATATAAACACTTTATATAATAATATAAATAAACTAATATAAGTATAAAAATTTAACATAAATGATACCTTTATTTTTAAAATCATATCATGACCATATTTTTCAAAAATATTCTTCTAGATACCTCCACCATCCCTAAAAGAGACTGTGGTTCTAAGAGTTATACCACAATAATTAGAAAAGTCTCTTGCTTCTAGACCAATTACTCTTGACATGGAATCTGAAAATTTGATTCGAATCTTTGCTCTTTATGCAGTCTTCAAATTTACGTTAATAGATTTATAAACTCCTCTACACTTGTTGATTGCAGTAGAAGAGCCTATAATTAAAATTCAATTAGAATAATTAAATGTTACATGCCTATAATTATTATAAAATTGAAGTAAATTTACCTGCACTACTATTTTGCATATGGGGAGTAGGAGGAGAGTTGATAGGCATTTCTTCAAGTTGTTGTTGCAGTAATAGAGGTGAAATAATAGGTCTTGATTGAGGTGTAGAGCATGCACCTTGGCTATTTGTGTTGTTATGAGATGTAACAGAAAGACTTTTCCCACCTCGACCTCTCTTTAATACTGACGTTTCCTACAAAAAAAATATATTTCATTTAAGAAAAGGCAATCAATATTTAAAGTAAACAATATTCCATTAATTACATTTATGCACAAGCTCTGACATGAGTAGTGGATGCAACTTTTCCCTGACATCTTTGGTCAATACAATACAACAAGTTACTAGTTAGTGGTCCTCATTTTTGACTATATCTCAGTCAATCAGCATACTATGCATATTAACATGGGAGACATTTGTGGCACAGAAGAATTATGGAAATACAATAAGCACTTGTTAGACCTGTCAAATCAATTAATAACCTTAGGCTACAATAGCATTTACCATGAACGAACTATCAGGCTAAATGCCCCTACTGAGAATAGGCTCATCCATATTGCATAATCTTAATGCATATAGACATCATCGCCACTTGCACAAGTTCAGTAGAAATCACTACACAAAGTTATAGACCGGGTTTTCTAAAGAATATCAGTTTTCAAGTGCTTGTCCTTCAGCAGAAACCATTTAAATCAGGAAAGCAGATTCAGGAAAACAAAGGAGGTGAAACCATTTAAATCACTTTAAAAGCTAATAGTACATGTTAAGTTTGATTACAACTATTACAATAACTTTTCCTGAATACCCAAAAATATTCTCTTCAAGAAACTGTCATGGTACAAAACATTAAAAAAAAGAGTAGCAACATGATAAACCTATTCTCCAATGTATAAACATAGTTAAAACTCTTTTTCACTACTCATGCAAGATACAATACAACCATAAGAGAACTGAAGGACTGGACAAAAGGAATACATCGTGAAAAAATTACATCAATATATACATGACATAATATACAATTATCTAGTTATGAATGATTACAAAAATTAAATGGTTAGCCCTCTACCTCGTGTACAAAAATTGCATGCTCATCCGTGTGGTATACTAACAAAGGTTGGGGGTAAAACACAATTTGGGAAGAAATGATACAACAACCAACAAATCAGAAAAGGCACATTACAAACATCCTCATCTAAATCCTAATACATCAATTATACATATAGTTCTAAATAGTCTACCACATATCATACATCTTAAGTTCAAAATAGTCTACCATATTTCAAACTTCCTCAAGTTCTCAACCCAATACATCAACAACATTGGTTTATCATTTGAACTAAACATAAATCTAAAACAAAAGCTAATAACTTGATAGCAAATGTCCACTTTTCAATGTAAGCAATGGATTGTCACGACTTGTTGTCTCTTCAACACTCACAAAGGTCCACTTGATCTCCGAAGCAAGCCAGAGTTCAAATGAACAGCTTCCTTTCTCAATACAATTGTCCTTAAATAACAGAAACCCACAAACAAAGTTGGAATTCAGAAAAAATTGAAGCAAGCCAGAATTCGAATGAGCATCTTTGTTTCTCAATACAATTGAGATTAAAGCTTGATTCCACGTTTTCAAGCTTCATTAATTACTTAAGCAGTGATTCAACCTCAAAACCCTAAATTTAAACAGTGACAAACACTTCAAATTGTCAACGATGTCACGCGATAATCGAAAGACAAAATCAGAGACAGATTGGAGAAGCAGTTGGAGAACTCACATCAAATTGCTGATGACGTCACAAGCTCGCTCTCGGTCCTCCAGTCACTCCTCTGACATCACAATCCTTCAGCTGTTCGCTCGTGGTCTGCCTCTATCTCTCACTCTTAGTGTTCATTTTTGCGTCGTTGAGAAATGAGGAACAGAAGAGGAACCCTACGATAAAACACGTTTCAGCGGTGACAAATCAAAGTCGCCACTGAAAGTCCACTTTCAGGGGCGACAGAAATAAGTCGTCGCTGAAATCCACCTTTAGCGGTAACAATATTATGTCTCCGCTAAAAGTCTTACTATTACCAAATATTTTTAAAAAAAAATCCTCTTAACAAAAAATGATCTTTTTCTCCAATAGCTTTTTCAACTCATTAGGGAATTTTTATAAATTTTTTTTGACAAATAATAACCTCTAACTATTTTTTTTGAATTTTATAACAAAATAGGTCTTTAATTCTCGAAAAATAGTTACTAAATCATTTGGGTCTCTTTTAAAAAAAATTCTTTTATAAGCTTTTAAGCCCCCAAAATACTCATTTTATTATTTTTTTCTTAACCTCAATATATTATTAATGATAATTATTTTATTCATTCTTTTTCTAAAATTTTACTTTTGACACTTTTTAATTTCAAACAAATACAATTAAACTCAATAATACCTTATAAATCCTTTTTATAAAAGTTTAGATGTTATATGAAATATAGCAATAAAGGGCATATGTAACATCAACTAAAAATTTATGTATGTTCATATGTATTTAAAGTGTATTCTTTCTCCTTATCTCTTTCACACATACATCTCCCTCTATCTATAATCTTTCTTTACTACAATAACATGCAAAATTTTTTCTTTCGTTATTTAAAAAATAAAATTATTCAATAATTTAATTATATATATTAGATAGTTATTTAAAACTCAATGAAATGGGAAATATTTGTATTAACACTTTTAGCGGCGACAAATATAGTCGCCGCTGAATACATCTTTTTGCGGCGACAATTTAATTCTTGACCTAATTGTCATTGCAGAAAAGTGGCCCTGAGATTTTTAGCATTAGCGGCAACAAAGTGAAGTCGCCGCTGAATGCGTTGCTTTCAGCGGTGATAAATTAAAGTCGCCGCAGAAAGTCTTACTTTTAGCGACGATATTTTTTTGTCATCGCTAAAAAGTCATGGCCAAATCCTTGTTTTTTTGTAGTGAATGCCACTGGAAAAATACTCTAAAATGTTAGATACACTAAATATTATTTTAAGATATTATGTACTAATAGAAAAATACTTTAACGTGTTAGATGCAGCAAAAATTAGTTTATAATACTAAGTTATATTGGAAAAAATATTCCAAAATGCTAGCCCTTAAAAAAACAAGTCATACTATTCATAATGCATAACTTATAAATATTATGACTGATTAGAGTTTTGATATTATGAACATAATTTCCACAATTTTTTCTTCCTTTTTTAGATTTTCCGACTCATTTGGAAGCACCCATGCATTGGCTCAAAGACATAGGAAAAATCCATGATCCGTACAGAAGTATTGAATTGATATTCACGACATGGAAAGAGCTTAGTGATACTCGTATAACTGCCCAATTACATCGATCACATATATTAATTAAGATTATCATTTTGATTCGTTAATGACTATATCACTTCTTGTTTTACTTATCCATTAGTTTAACTAATTTCAGTTTCGTTGTGCCTTCGCATTACATTATTTTTCCCCATCAACGCATAAATGCCATCATTTTCTTCAAGTTCCTTCTTTGGTAATTCAGTTTCTTGTCAATTACTATTCATTTCTCTTCTTTCCCCCCCCCTTTTTCTGTTAATTAAGATAGTTACATATATATGCTTCTTTATACATTTTATAGTGAATTAATACTTAATATAGCGGGGCCCACTTGTCCAAAAAATGTTGGATGTGTGCCATGTCACCTAATTATGAATAGTAGTGTTTGTATATTTTATATTAATATTGATGGTTATGTAATTATTTTTAAACTTGGTTTTATTGTTAATTTAATTTGCTGTGTTTTTGTTTTTATCGCATGCCTCTTATGCTTTGGACTCTTTTTTTCTTTTCTTAGATTATTGCATACTTAAAACCAACGGGATGCCTCATTTAAATATTAAATTCAAAGACATTGAATTTCCACCACAATTTTGATTACTTCCTTTGGATGGCGATCGTTTGAACTCTGACTAATCCAATTAAATATATTAGTTAATTAATTAATAAATTTTTACTAGTTAAAAATAGAAATTGAAATTGATGACGCATTCGAATAAAACTTATTAAAAAACAATGCTAGAACCACCAGGTTCTGATTTTGCTTTTACATTTGGGTTCAAACGACTTTCTCTTCTTTGTTTCCCTTTTTTTTTTCTCTCAAACAATTTTCTTATTATTTTAACAAGGGATTTAAATCTACAAATTCTAACCTTCGTCTCAAATTATATATGGATCACCAAGCTTTAGTTCAATTGGTAGGAGATTGTTCCAACTAAGTAGTATTAACATATGACCTTATTAAGAAGTTAATCTTATTTCTAAATATAAAATTTATTTTTTATATTTATTTATTTTTCTTAAATTATCTTTATTAATACTCTATCAACAATAATCAAGTAGGAGAGGGAGAGAAGGATTAAAGAATATGATTAGAATATTTTTAAAAAAATATGATATATTAATTAACTTGATTAACTTTATTAATTTAATTAAATTAATTAAATAAATTTTATATTAAGGATCGGATGAGTAAATATTTTTTATGATTCTACTAAACACACAAGTATCTGTGAGAAAATAAATCCACCTCATAAGAGTTGCGAGAGAAGAGTAATATAAATGGCTTTTCAAGGGGTTCATGTTTTCTAATTTTCTTCTCAGAAGCTCATTTTTACCCTTTAAATCCACCCCTTAAATATAAAAAATAAATGGTTCAGATTTAATATTTTATAAAATTATTATTATAAAAATAAATAAATTTAAATTGTTAAAATTTAATTTGCACAGTTCACAAGTGTGCAATATAGAAAAATAAAAAATTAATTTATAAAATATTAAATCTAAATCATTTATAGAGACGATATTAAAAAAAATAGAGAGAGAAAGAGGAAAAGAAGAGAATCTGCTTCTGATTCTCTTTCCAAATGGTCATCTATTTGGCCTTTCGTGATAGTGGAAGAGCCTTTCCTTTGAATGACTCACTCGTATGGTCGGGGCTCAATAATAGAACTTACACAGAAATTAATATATCAATTATTTAATTTATATTCTACTAATCATTTTTCTATATGAAAACTTATAAAAAATGCACATAATGGAAGAGAGAGAAGGACGTATACGCGTCAGATAATACTGATTTTCTAGGCAAAATCAACTTGTCTTCATGTTATCCATTACAATGAGTGATGACGTTAGAGAATTTAAGGTCAAAAGGATTAATTAATTTCAAGTAGTGCCTTCACATGTTTCAGAATCTCTAGCTATGAGTTTTGGAAGGGAATCAATTAATATCTTATGAGTAGAAATGTATTCAACAATATAATCCCTTACCTTTTCGATATTATATTTCTTATAAAGTGATATTTTATGTCTGCGTCTTGAGTCTTTCAGCGATCGATATTTGGAATCCTTGATCTTGTTATAATACTTGGGCCCTTAGTATAAGCTATTGCTGTTTGGTTGTCTTCGTGTATCAAAATGGGACCATTTCCCCATCCTTCAATTCCTAAGCATTGTAGGAAACTTTTGAGTCATATTGTTCTTGAACAGTATCCTTGTGTTTCACTCTTTCGTTTGGACTGAAAATAATTCATAAGTCTGATCGTATAACATATATTTGGTCGTACACACAATATTATTGCATACATCAAATTAGCTACCAACTACACTGCGGTATACAGAAGACTCATTTTATGCGTTCTATATCAGATTCCTTCTTAGGATGCATGCCATCACTAAGATTATATCACCTTTGACTACAAGGTGTCTATGTATTTTGCAGTCTTTCATATTGGAGTACTCAAAATAATTTACTTATGTAGGTCTACTATGACAAAGATAGCAACTAGTCCCTAAAAACGTTGCGTCTCTTAATTCATCCTCTGCACTAAGCCATCAACATTTTCACCAATGAAAACTAGTCCCGTTAAATGTTTAGAGTATTTTGTAAAAATACACTCTTTCCCTCTTAGACCTAACTTCTTGTTCTTATGAGAAAAGTCATGGATGTAGGTTGCTAACCGCTATGGTTGTAGGGCACTTAAGTTTTCTCTGTAGCATGTCCATAGTTCATTGTACCTAAGTTTGCTTCGTAGCATGTCCATAGTTCATTAGCTGTGGTTGCTGATTGATCTAGAGGGAACTGGATTATAAAAGAAGGAAGTAGTCATCAATATATGTCTATGAGAGTTTTTATTTCAACTTCAACCCTTCCATTCTACTAAGGAGTTCTAAGATAGTTAGTTGTGTAATAGTCTCTTTTTTTTTTACATAGCACCCTTAAATTGATTGGGGGACATGTATGTGTGACCTCTATCAGTTCTCAAGGCTTTGACTTTACTGTTAATTTGATTCTCTACAATGTTAAGGTATTTTCTAAAGTATTCAGAAGCATCATATTTGTGAGAAATTAGATAAACACAGGTAATAAATGTCACATGCTTCGCGTCTTACATATGCTCTCACACCCACGGGTCCATAAATGTCGGAGTGTGCCAATTGAAGATGATATTTTCCCCTGATTTCTTTTTCAAACAGTTTCCTAGTTGCCTTGCCTATCAGACAATGTTCATACATTTCTCATTTGGACACATCACTTAGCAAACCCTCCTTTCCTAGTTTGATAATTTGCTTTTGACCAATGTTTCCTAGTCTAGCATGCCGTATATCAAAATTTAAATTTGGAAGAAACAACAAAGCAACAACTTGAATCATAATCGTAACTATTCTCCAATACAAGGAAATATATGAAATGATACCAGAATCGAAGAAATCCGATAATTGTGAAAATAAAAATAAAAATAAAAATAAAAATGACACTTAATTAAAGAAATAACAGACAAACTTTAGTCTAATATGATCTTTTCATTCAATCAAATTAATTTAACTGATATTACATTAATTACTTACTAATTTAATATTATTAATTTAGCCAACGGAGCTTCATTAAATATTTTTCTCATTAATAAGGGAGGATCTGAAATCTAAGAGTAACTTTAAACTTTAAAGTGATTATGGATGGACCAACGGAAATTAGTTTTAATAGAAAGAATTAATTTCTTGAATCCATATTGAAATTCTTGTTGACAAAAATATCTACATGTTATATATAACAGTATCTAGGATTGTTTTTAATAAAAGAATACATGATGATAAAACATAAAGTGATTATGGGGGTAGTAGTAATTCTGAATCTATAAATGGCTTTCCAAGTGGTCATTCCTTGGCCTTTCGAGATATTGGAAGAGCCTTTTCTTTGGATGACGAACTCGTACGTGTGGTCGTGGCGCCATGACTGCACTTACACAGAAATTAATTCATATATCAATTATATTTTACACTTCTGACCTCTCTACTCCTCATTTTTCTATATTAAAACTATAATTAGAAAAACTAAAAAGATATATAAAAGGCACATAATTGATGATTGAGAAGCCCGTCCACATGTCAGATAATACTGATTTTGTTGGCCACACATGTTGTCTTCATTATCTTCGTTATCAGTCATATAAATTTCAAGAAGTGGCGCAGAAAATTTGAGGTCAAAATGACTAATTAATTATGAATGATGCAGTTTTTAATAATATTTTATATTTATATACTAGTATTTTAGAATTAATGTGAATGTTATTATATAATATATATTGTAATTTTATTTCTGGACGATAACTTATATCATGGACGGCAAAAACCATCTTATTAGTTATCATTATCAGATTGTGACTTTCAAATTGTCACGTAGTCGAGAGATGACGCAGATCATATTAATACTTCAATTCAGTTTTTGATTAATACGTAATCGTATTTAATATGCAAATTACCTCTCCCTCGCTCTTATATAATATAATTTCTTTACGAGATAACAATAAGCTTTCAATTCGAGTCATTTAAGTAATTTGTGACTCTTGATCATCATCACTTAATGGATTTAATTTAATTTAATTTAAAAGAAAGGAATTTCTCATGCATACATGATTTTTTTTTGTTTTTTTTATATTGTGAAAGTTTATATAAATCGGGTCTTGAAATTTATCAAGGTCGTGGAATTGAATGCCTTTAAGTTCAAAGAAAACTTACAAAAATACTTACAGATCACTTATTAATAAAGTTCTCACATCAGTCATAGAATTTAAAGTTATACCCTTATATATTATGAGTCAATTCCTTACTAACTGGATCAACATTTAATGGCTATGAAGACATGATCATTGAAAGAATGATGAGAATGAAAATAATGAAGTAATTGATGAATTATTTAAAATCAGATATACATCAAAGCCTACAGGGTATCTACACAGACATGAATATACTAGAATATTGAAACATTAAATAATTAGTTTGAATATTCTTAGCTTTATTTTATACATTATGTTATTATTACTAATTAAGTCTACGTATAACAGGGTATCTAGATATACATGAATATACTAGAATATTGCAATATGAAATATATTAGAATATTCTTAGCTTTATTTTAAATATTTTGTTGTGATATATTACTATTTTCTTATTCCATATCTTTTAAGAACTCAACAAGTTTCAAATTTTTATGAATTTGCGGCGTATTAATAGAGGCCATACGCCTCATCAATTTTGAGAAATATAGTCACATAGCTGTCTTCTAATCAATTAAGTGCGAGTTATTGGTTTCTTTAATTTATCACAATTTATTTAGGTGTAAGTACAAATATATATATATATAAATTGAAATAAGTTTGCAGACTGAAATTATAAAATAATGATATATGAGGATAATGAACATGGCTGAAACATGGAAGAGAGATCGATTACGGATGTCTAGAATTTGGAAATGAAAAATAAAAACATGAGTTAATTAAAGAACTAACGTAACGCTGGGATAATTGAGTGTCACAATGTGTAGATATAAATATAAGTTAGTTTTCCAATCACCAAATTAAAACAGCCAGATACAAACTAGCTTTTATTAACTATTGTCCTCAGTTTCAATCTTGCGTAAAGTGGCCCAATTTTTAAAAGTCTGACTTTTAATTTTATATCTTTCATTTATTTTTTTGATAAATGACAAACTGATATGATAATAAACGGATTTAGTTACAAGAAAGTGAACAAACATGCTAACAACTGTTAGTTAACAACTGTTAATTAAGATAATAAATAGCTTCATCCCATAATAAAGAGAATATAAATTCGAGTTTCCGCACTAAGTCTCCAAAAGAAAGAGAACAATCATTTTTTGTTTTGAAAGTAGGATAATCCACCCATCAACGGATACAAATGCTATATTGAGAAGTTTTTGTTTCTTTCATTTAAATGGCAAAAAAAAAAAAACAATAATAAGAAGAAGAATAAGGGAGAGAAAACCCTAGTAAATTTATTAAGGAGCTATTGCCATAATATCCACGTAGAAAGGATGATACTTGGCTTATTAACTTTGTTTTGAGGATACATATATATATATATATATATATATATCTTCTATCTTTAATATAAGACATAATTATATAATTGATATTAATTTTAAATATAAGATATATTTTATATATTTATCAATTTTTTTAATTTACCCCTATTTATATTCTTTAAACAAAAATCATGTAAGAGAGAGGGAGGGATCTATGGAATATGATTCAGGTATTTTAGAAAAAATATATCATATTAATTAATTTAATTAAATTAATTAAATATATTTTATATTAAGTACTGAATGAGTTTTAGCTTTTCATCTTGCAAGGTTTATTTGGAGAGACGATGGGCTGCCATATGGCAATTCCATTTGATCGATTGGCCGAAATTTTGCATGGAGATTTCTAACACATTGAACTTGATTGTCCATGAGATTTTTCAAACTACTCCAGATTTGTTATCTTACAACAGCTCACATTCATACAGTCTTGATTAATCATATTCAAACTGAGATTATTTTTTTTATTTAGGTGATTATTTATTCTCTTAGATTGGCATTTGATGTTCTCAATGATAGGCTAAAATATATTTATTTTATTAATTTGAGATCTCCTTTTCTTATTCTTGATATATATATTACTCCGATCATTAATATATGACATATTTAACTAATTTGATTAAATTAAGTTTTTATTTTTTAAAAATACCCTAATAATTTTCCTTAACTCCATTCTTCTCTTGATGTTGTTGAGTGAGTATCAATAGGGGTAATTTAAGAAAAATTAATAAATGTAAGAAATATAGTATCAATAGGGGTAATTTAAGAAAAATTAATAAATATAAGAAATATATATTTTATTTAAGATTAAGATCGATTAATTCTCCAATTAGGTTCTATATTAAGGATAAGAGGAGTATATTATAATAATTAATAAATTAAATAATATCAATAATAGGTTAAGCTTTTTGATCTATGATATACTCTTCGATTCTAAATATAAGAGGTAGTTAATTTTTTTAATAGATTAAAGAAGCTAAATAAATTAATTATAACTAATATAAGAACTAGTTGAGTAATTTTAGTAGATTAAGTAGTATACAATATTAATTTATATTGAGTTAAATTTTGTCATAATTAATTTATTTGGCTTTATTAATCTCTATAAAAAGTTAAATATATATTATATTTAGGACTATAGGAGTACTACAAGTTTACAAGTTGTATAAAATAATATAGAGTATAAGTAGTGTATAGTTTTTAAGAGGACTTGAAACTAACAAGTGTACTAGTTGCATGCTTACTTATGCTTATTGCTTAGTATTAATGGCATGAATTTAAAACAATGACTATAATCACAATCTCAATTATTATGCTTCAAAGTTTCTAATTTGCCTCCTTAGTTGCAACTAAAGTTACATTTGCTTGTTCATGACTAATTGACGACTATGAATTATAGTGTCTTCCAAATCATTAAATGAAATTCCTCCAATTATATTAATATCTTATTCATTAGGTGATTACTTAATTGGATAAATTAATCACAAACCTAAATTGATTAGGTAGGGCAGATAGCTATATTATTCCTATTCTACAAGCAAATTAAATTATCCACAACTCAAATCAAAGATTATATGCAGCGGAAATAAATTCTCAGCTACTTTAAACAATCTCTAAAAAAATCATCAAATAAAATATGACATAAATTAAATAATACAACCTTAATCTAACCCCTCTCCACTTTAATAATTAAGATACAAATAGGCTTCAAATATTATGCCTTTCTCCACATAGGAAGTAACCCAAACCCAACAATTTCCTTAAATAAAATGGGCATATTACAAGTATTTACCCATAACTAGTCCTAATTAATAAAATGGGTTTGGGCCATAATTTATTAAGAGTAGACTTGGTATAACCCAACAAAAATAAAGGTTTAGCTAGACATAATGAACACTTTCATTAATAAAACATAGAGCCAACCAACCACAAAACCAAATAGATGATAAAGAAGAAGTGAAAAGGAAAAAGAAAATTCATATAAGTAGCTGTAATTCATTATATTAATTGTTTTTGATCCTTTGCAAACCAAAGCCTCAATTCTCTTTCATTTTAGTCCCCGAGCCACCTCTCAGCTTAAAAATTAGTCCCAAATGGTGAAGGGAATGAGTTTGGATGCTCATCAGAAGTGATTGAATAGTATTCAAATCTGGACCATCTAGATTAAATCTAGACATTCTAGATTTAATTGTTTTAAAAAAATATTTTAATAAATATAAAATCTACAATACAAATAATCTCTTAATTGTCAATTGTTTAAAAAAATTAATTTAAAATAGTCAATTAAAAATTTTAAATTTAAACTGTTGAAACTGTATTTTGATGGAACAGATTTCACCCAAGTGATGAGCCCATGTTGCTCATTATCACCCTTGTGATGACCACTAAAAGTGATTCTGATGTTGAATAGAGTGCTAATTATTGAGAACCCTCCAGTTTGAAGTTGAAAAAGGAAGTGCAATATTGTTTTGGATCTCTGAAATATGCCACAGAATCGTGACCATGATGCAGTGTGCACATGATTAGATCTCTTAAATTGTTGCCTAATTGCTTTCGCTTTACATTACTATAAAAACACTTTTCACGGCGGTTATAAGAAAAAAATACCGTAAAAGAAAGCTGTGACATTTTCGTAAATGAATTTCATTTTAAAACACTTTTTATTTTGGTTTTTATAAAAACCACCATAAAAAGTAGTCTAACCCAGTTTAAAAATACTCAGTTGGAGTCAAAGTTATCACAGCATTTTTAACTAATTATCACAGTTGTTTTATGAAAAACCATCATGATAAGTATTTACCACTATTAAAAGTGTTTATGGGGGACTTTTAACGGTAATTTTATGAAAAATTGTAGTTATAAGTCCCTTGAAATTTAAAAACTTTAATCCAATTTTAGTTTTAGTTTCACTTTTTTTATAGCCGTTTGTAATCTCATTTCTCTGCCCACCACGACACACTTGGATAAAGGTCATTTTTTGTTATTTCCCCTATTTTTAGTGTTCACCTCCATTGTTATCGCCGTTCTCTATTGTAAAAGCTATAAGTCAGTTTAACTTCTTCATTTACTCATTTTTCTTACTTATTTGGTTGTTTATTGTTTATAAAGTGGAAAAAATCATATATATTAAAGACTTTGATCTTTGTAGTGTGGGTTTGTTACATTCATTCCTATTTGTCTGTGAGTGCGTTTTTGCAAAAATTTCAAATTGTGGGTGTCTTTTTTTGAATTGTTCAATTGTTTGTTGTTTATAAAATCATATGAGCTACTTCCTTTATTAAAGACTTTATTTATTCAATACATTGCCAATTTTGTATAGTGCTTGTTTATTCATTAGGTCCCATTTATTTAGTCAATACCTTTTGTTGTTAATAAATTGCTAATTTTTGTTGTGTTTAGTATTTTTGTCTTTTTTTTTTGTTTAAGCAATGTGAGTATTATATTTAGGAAAGTTATAAATTAAGTTATTTGGTTAACAAGAAACTTGATTAATAAGTTTGCTAGATTTGGTTATAATTTGGGATTGTTTATTATCATTGTGAAGGAATTGAGATAGATACCAACTAATAAGAAATTAGTTTATTGTGTGTAATAAATGTATATTTAATTATTAAATTGATTGCATAATTATTATTTCTAATTCTTACCTTTATTTATTGTTTTTTTAAATAGGAGATGGATGGTTCAAGTTAGAGTAGTTCTAGTTAACAAGGTGAGGGGCCGATCCATATAAAATAGGTGGCTAATACAGATGAGGGGACATAGCCTATGAAGTTACCAATAGAGTTTGATTATGACATGAAGGCAATATGTAAAAATGAGGCATTACTTAACATATATGTTATCTATATAGTACGCGTTAAGATTAGCATCGCATATGCTAATTAGAGAACGATAGACCTGAAAGACAAGGATATAGTTTAGAAGGATATTTTGATATATTTCTAATTTTATATTTCACCTATTTATTTTAGTTATTAATGATTTTTTCCCTGATTGTAACTTCATTTTATTTATTTTTTTGTACTTCATTACAACAATATTTTGATATTCCAGCAACATCAAGCATGAGGCATCAGATCTTAAAGCAATATGATGAATGGTAGAGAGTCTTTAAGTCTAACTTTACAAAAGACTACCTCTGAGGAAGTAAGATGTGAGAGAATTCAAAGGGCACATATCCCAATGTTAGTAATAAAGCGTGGAAATTGTTTTGTCAATAGTGGGAAGATAGTACTTATAAAGTTTGATGTGTGTAAACTTATATTTTAATTAACTTCATTAGTATGTACATTTCAATAAACTAATCTAAATTTATTTCATTTTCATAGGTTATGAGTAAGAAGGATAAGGAAATAACTAAGAAAAATATGTGCCAACATTACATGTCTTAGGGGGTTATAATGTTCTAGAAAGCAAAATGATGGAAGACCAGTTGCAAGCTACACAACAAGCTATTATATCAGACCCTACTACATCAAACCCTGTTATATCTATTTAATGTCCATCTTGCTAACAAAAATGGAAGGCAGCGAGGTTAAGAAGGGACAACATCACTTCAGAGGTTGCTATCGTTGCTAAGGTGATTGTAAGTAATTAATTTAAATAGTAAAAATTTATACATTACTACATGCTCTTCATTTATTTTAACTTGGTTACTTATATATTATACGATGTACTGGAGGAACAAGCAACCTAAGTGTCTTTTGTTTTTGAAGAAATAATGAATATCTTGGAGACAACTATTGGGAGGCCTGGCCATTTATATTGAAAAGAGGGGTACCCAAAGAAGTTATCTGAAAAGAATTTTTTAGCTCTACATCACAAAGAAGAAGTGCAGCCTCCATAGACATATTGTCTAGAGATGAGCTCCAAAATGTTCAAGATAAACTTACTGCACAACATCAAGCAGAGTTGTAAAGGATGCGTGAGAAGATAGATGCTTGACTCTAGCAAGCTATTGAAGTTAACTTAACCAAGCCATGATGATGATGGGCTTCCCCATTATCGTCCAATGTTCAGAGATAAAAAATATTCACTTCTTTTCAAGGGACATTTAACATGTATTTTGTCTTGAGTAATTTCTTTCATATTCTCATGGTTTTCCTATGGTGACAAGTGGTAAGGGCAACAACAATAAGGAGAAGTTTGTCTCCTAATCATCTGCAGCAATAATAAGAAGGAGAAGTTTATCTCCTAACCTTATAATCCTGACCCTAATCCTAACTAGATCGAAGACAATGTGCAAGATGTGGTTTCTTCATTATGACAGACAAAGGGACTACATCCCTTGCTGCTCATGCTACTGTGTACTTGGCCACCACAACAATTCACCATAAGAGAATTCCATATGGTAGAGTGAAAGTGATGGTACATGCTATCAGAAAAGGTTTTGGCACTACATCAGTTCCCTATCCCACTAACAATGTCCACATATATTGGACGATGCTCTAAAGCAATTTCTTCTATGGCAAACAATCTGATCAAATTGAGGAATGAGGTCACACTAAAGTCGGAACCAAAAAAGGTGCCAAAGAAGCAAATATTGAAGGAGCAAGAACCAAAGAATGTGCCATAGAAGCCAAAGTTAAAGAGGGTGAAAATAGACAAGTTCCAACCTCTTCATCATAATATATTATCGAGATATTACAATATGGTAACTCTTCATATTCTGATAGATGATATGGAAAAATCATTTAGTTTCACAATTCCACCATGGATTTTGAGTACATAGGAGCCTTATAAATTCATTCTAGACAAGAATTACATAGTGCAATTTTTAAATTTCCATATGTTGGATTCAACTGTCATTCAGTTAGCCATATTATAAGTTATAAATTTATTTTAATACTTTATATTTTATCATTCACGCTTTGACTCCTTTGTCTTTTGAACAACAACCACTTCTATCATAAATGCCTGGACTAAGTAAAAGGAGACATACATGGCTTTATGTGTCTATAAAAGGTCTAGGAGACAAGTAATGATAGGAGCTTAAGGATGACTTACATGGTCGATGTTATGACCTGAATCAAAAGGATGATATATTTTATACCTTGCATTAAAGGGTAAGTATACTCTTATACTTAGCACACATATATTCATATTATAATAAAATCATATATAAATTTCTTGATAGTTTGTGGTATGCATTGGACTATGTTTATCATTGCCCCTCAACACAATATAGTTTACTAGTTTGATTCAATGTTTAGACAGCCAAATCCTTGAGATTATATCCATTGTCAGCAAGTGAGTTTTTCTTTATAGATTTATTAAGCATAAAATAGAGAAAGTTATATTGTATCTTTTCTTCTAATTGACGACAAAGATGTGTAAGGTATCAATCTTTTCAGAGCCCATACACATGGTACTAATTTTACATGGATTTTTCATACAGTAAGTTGTTTTCAACTAATTACTTTTTATTTTTTATAAATTTATTAGATATAAAGTTTAATATTCTCTAATATGCTCTATATTTTTCCATTTTCTTAGTAGTGCCATCAACATGACGGTTTTGAATGCGAATACTATATGATCTTTTATATTCATGAAATCATTGAGATAGGGCTCACGGAGAACTTACATGAGGTATGAAGATGACACGAATAATATTTAGTGATTCTTCAATTTATTCATATCTTTAATATTTACATATTACTTCTATTTTGTAGTCATTCGATCACAATATGACCTAATCGGCTCAGTGATGGATGATTTGGCAAGAACAATACTTCTACACATGCCTTGAAGACGAAGTATTTGCTAAATTTTTGGTAAATATTTGATCAACAGCTTTTTAACTTGTTTAGGATTTATCATTCAACTATTTCCTTCTTGTATATATGATGTACAAAGATTTATTTGGTTCATTGCAAGATTACCAATTTGGATTATTTTATTACCATTTAGATTTTTGCATTGCTGATTTTATACTTTGCTGCATAGAAATTGGTCTGTTTTGATTATGCTAAATGTAGGATGGTATAAAATAAAAAATTAACAAAAAAATATATACCTTTCCATGGTGGTTAAACTGAGAACCGTTATGTAAAGATTAAAAAACAAAACAAAAAAAGCAAGCTTTCCACAGCAGTTACAAGCTATTATTAAAATGTCGATTATAACGGGGGTATAATTCACACTAATCACAAAACCGCCGTTAAAGACATTTTTTTCAGTAATGTTAATTCTGTCTAAACATGTTGGGCTATTAGAGTTTTTGACCAATAATCTCTAATTAAGATCGTTTTGCTACGAAATGCAAAACCTTTAAAAAACCGCAAAACTTAGTAAAATAATCCTCAATCATTTCCATCCATAAGTTATTTATTATTCTGTATGAGTTGCACAAGATGCTCCAATTATTGGGTTTTTATTTAATATTGATAGACATGCATTTTTGGATATTTTTAGATATTCACACTTCTTAATTTGGTTCAGATAAATTTTTAATTTTCTAAATTAAAATATTTATTTTTCTTAAAAATAAAATATAATGTAATTTTTTTAAATGAGACATTAGATGAATTATTGTATATATTTTGATCATGATATGTACTCCTATAATATATAAGTATTTCTTTTAAAAGAGGCGTGAGAGATAGAAGAGGGAGGGAGGGAGGGAGGGAGAGTAAAGAAGGAATTTGATCACGAAAAGCAACCCATTAATTTCTTCTGCATACTTGGTATTTGCACAAGATACATGCATGCGGTACATTATATATAACCTTTATTGGGTATTTACAGCCTTGTTTTTCAAATTCCAACCACCCCACATGAAGCACCGATGCACTAATGTTGTTTCATTATTAAACTTACTGATGATAATGTGTTGATGAAGATCATGCCTCGTAGTACAAAATGGTGTCATTCTACTGATACACATAGGATGCTTCGCATCACGCCGATGAACTTCAAATGGCTTAACACACTAAGATTGTTATGGCTCTAAAATTTTAATAAATAAAATTTATTTAGCAAAGGAATATGTATATATTTGGTGCGGGAAATTTCAATATGTACAAGTTAGTTGAGTGGTTAAGTAGTGGGGATTCAACTCTGAGGTATCGTGTTTGAGCTCTGGCAAACGCTGAAGGGAAGGTTTATTTTTTTAGGTAGGCAAAATTACCAAAATGCCCCTATCCCTTTTTCTGCATAAACTGTACGCCATTGTTATTTTCTCTCTGGACCTCTTCAGCGGTACAGGTGGAAGGAAGCGGCGAGAGCACAGAGCAAAGATCTTCATGCCATCGATGCTGTGTGTTCAGTTTCCTGCCGCCTATCGTGTTGTCGCCGCTATATCGCGTCAATAGGTAAGTTTCATTTTCTGATAAATAGGGTCGGTAGGAACAAAGGAGTATCGCAGAAGGCTGAATGAAGTGCCGAGTGTAGTTGTCATGAGAGGCGCTGCTGTGGTTTCATTCTTGTCGTCGACATACCATCTGGGTTCACAGCTGTTGCCTCACAGTTAATGCTTCTGGGAAGGTACTGTATTAAATCCCCAGATTTCCATATTTTCCCTTTCTGATTACCGTGAGACTGAGAGGAAAAGAGGGTGGTGGAATGAATGGGAATTTTGGTGGGTTGCAATTGATCTAAGAGGTTCTGAGTGATATTTTGTAGAGCTGTAACTTCCGTCGAGAGTTCTTTTCTCTATTGCTGAGCAGTGGGCGCTAGTTTGGATGTTAGGATACCGTGTTGCATTAGGGACTTTATGGTGACATGAAGCAGGGTAAGCAAGTAACTTCTGTATTCAGTTAAGATTTGTAGAATATTGTATTGAATTACTGTTGACTGCCCTATTTTCTGTCAAGAATACAGAATGATCATTGGAAGCAGTTGTTTCAATATATATGCATATTCATCATTAGTTTTGGAAATTACGCTTGTGGATAGATATAATTAAGTACAATGGAATTGAGAAACTAACATAAATGGATTAATGGAATATGTGAATGAAGGAAATTGGAATCTGATTATATGTGTTGCTGCTAGGGGTGTTTGATCCATAAGTCTGTATCTACATTTTTTTTGGGTTACTGTGAGCTGTTGTTCCATTTAAGAGGTATGTGTATTTGTAAAGCAAATAGAATAAAGCAATAACAGGGGCTGGTGTCAGTTGAATTGTATTATGCAAACTTGCGTCCCTGGTTTGTTTGATTTTTGACACTTTGTTTTTGAAGAAAGATGTTATTAAGATAATTGGAGTTAAATTGACTAGGGTTATATGGTAGGAGGTTGAAGTGGAAAACATATATGTTACATATTGCTGTGATTGAATGAAGAGAGTATATATATGCATATAGTCTGTAGTATGGATTGTCATATATATGATGATGATGTTATGCTCAGGAAATGCGGCTGTTGTTTTGGACACTGGTTGATGGGTGTATATATATAATGCTGTTTTGGATACACATAGATATATATATTTAGATAGCCACTGCCTTGAGAATTAATGTGCTGATGTTCTGGTGCATTGAACCATGAACTTTTGAAAAACAAAAAGAATAAGCGTATTGAACTTGCTGTGTGGTGTTTCCAAGTGCTGAATGAATTATGTTAAAGAAAATTATTTGAGTATGTCTGCTACCTGGGGTGGTTGGAAGCTGTACTGTATGGGTGTATGCTTATTTATTTGAAATAATATCGAATGGATAATGGTATGTGAAGTATTAGTTCCAAGGTTAATAAGCAATGTCTTTTGGAATTATTTAAAGTGATAATTCCACCGTAGATATGAAGTGATTAGGAATGGTAGGAGCATATGTGGTTGAATGGTTGACGGTGTTATAGATTGAAATGTTAGATTAAGGATGATTTATTTCTATTGAAGCTTTAATTAGTATGTTAATGTGTTGTTTTGATATACCAGAGAATTGAAAAGTGATTTTAATTGCAAGTGATTGGCTTAATTGGGTAAAGGTTTTGGAGCGTGACAGTTGAGTGAATAACGTTCCCTAAAATTTATATTTTCAAATACATTGTCATTTCAAATGATGAATTTCAAATATGAATTTTGAAAAACAAATGTTACGAAAGTATAGTTTAAATCATTAGAAATGATTTTCTTTCGATTGGTTTATAAAATAATTATGATTATGTATGAAAATGGATGAATAAGCTTTTTAAAAAGAGTTTGGCAAAAGTTGCATTGAACTGATGTTATTCATGAAATATATTCTTATGCGAATTTCATATGATTTTACAGTAACTTGATTTTTAATGTACATGCTGGGGTTTTGAAATTCAAAGTGATTTTCACCAACGGTTATAGCATTGAAACAGTTGAGACTATTATATGTGAAATAAACCCCATGCATGATGGAAATATTTTGAAAGGACAAAATACAGAACGCTGGTTGCTAACAACAGTACTGTTAGCCCTTGGTGCACCTTGGTTACCCGAGCTCGATGGATTATATCGTGGGTTTCATACTCGCGAAGGGTAGTGGTTGAGCTACCATATTTCACTGTGAGTTTCATACTCGCGAAGGTTAGTGGCCTTGAGCCACCGACAGTTAGCAGCTTCAAGCTGCCAGATTGGTTAGTTACCCTCTTGGACTGTGTATCCACGTCTGTTTTATGGCTTCGGTCAACGTCTGATGGTTAGTTACCCTCGTGGACTATGTGTCCACGTTTGTATTCGTTCTGTTGAAGTACTTCAAAAAAGATTATGGTTTAGAAAGGATTATTTTACAGCGATTGATTTGAAATAGTTATTTCAAATTGATTTGAAATGGTTACTTCAAATTGTTGTTTTCCCTGAAGTACAGATGTTTACAGAAATGTTTACATCAAATTAAGAAATATTATGAAATACATTTTCAGCATGTTTATGCATTGTTTAATTCTGCATTCTTTTAAATCATGTTTTTGGGACGTTATTCATGAGTAGATTATTTGGCCTCAGATAGTGCAGGTGACCCTAACCCTTTCGCTGAGCAGTGAAGAGCCTCGTTGCCGATCCAAAGCGTCATTTTTGACAAAACTACTTTTGATGAAATTATTATTTAGAAATTGTTTGTATGATTTTGAAAAGAAGGTAAATGCTCCACATAGTCCTTAGAAAAGATTCTATTGATGTTGGAAAACGTTATGAAAACTTGAACGGTTGTAGTTGGTTGTAGGATCATCGGGAGATTGGTTATACAGCGATTATCCTGCCGAGATTCCTACAGAAGACTTGCTTTTGATTTATGAAATGTAATTTAGTATGGTTTTCATTTTAAACGTTTCATTTAAGGTGCTAGGCTTTTGGAATGTGAAATTATTCATATTCTGTGCCGATCACAGTCCAAATTTCAGGACGTGACAAAGATACACTTAATTAAAAGTGTAAAAATCCAAAAGGTTTGGCTTGCATTATGGGGAAATGACAGGAAAATAGTTATGAGTGATAATGAGAGAATACGGAGTTAATTCGATCGAAACTAGGGGAAAATGTGAGCACGACGTGAGAGAATTAACTCAAACCCATAATAATTCTATGCATGACAAGTATCATCATCTTGATCCTCCAATTCTATGCCTTCTTCAGCAAGCCTCTTGTCCTTGTAAACATACCCTTTTGCACAAAACAAGTAAATTGCAAAGTTCAAAGCACTCAAAATAGCCAAAAGCCAATAAAACTTATCAAGCCTTCCTTGGTTCAGATTATCTGCAAGCCATGGCTTTGTATTACCTGTCACCTTATGAACTATCGTCACCAACAATGAGCTCACGAAAAACCCTAATGACAGTGTGCTTAAGAACAGCCCTGTGCTCATCGTCTTCATTCCTTTGGGGCATTCTCTTAGGAAAAAATCCAACTGTCCAATGTACGTAAATGCTTCTCCTGATCCCACTAGCAGAAACTGAGGTATCAACCAGAAAACACTTAATGGAATCTGGGCATTCGGATCATTTGTCAACCCGTGTGATCTCGCGGATCTTAGCCTTTTGATTTCGGTGAGTGCTGCTGCGGCCATGGCTAGAGCTGAAAGCACTAAGCCAACACCGATGCGTTGCAATGGTGTCATTCCGTGTGGGTTCTTGAGGAGTTTTCGGGTGATGGGGATGACGACTCGGTCGTAGATTGGAACGGTGAGGAGGATGCTTCCGACGAAGAAGACGGTGAGGGATGCCGGGGGGATCTTGAAGGATTTTCCGATGTGGAGGTCCATGGTGGTTGCTTGTGAGACAGAGAATGTGGTCATTTGGGCGTAGACTGTCCAAAAGATTATGGTGGTGGCCCATATGGGTAACATTCTGATTACCAGTTTTACTTCTTCAACATCAGTTAGGGTTAATAGATACCACTTTCTCTCTGTCATTGATTCTGCAGGCATTTCTGGGATTTTGATTGCTGCCTTGTCCAAGAAGCTGCACATAACAAATTAAAAACAAAAATTATACCCCAAAACATGCAAGATATATATATATATATATGATAATTTTCTCCTTATAAAAGAATGCTCCATCTCAGCGAAAATATAAGTCACTTCAGTTGCCTAGTCACAATTAAGAAAGAGTTGTTAACTAATTAAATCTGTCTTAAATTAAACAAAAATATATCCGATTTTACCTATTAATGACTTTTTGAAAGAAAAAAATTATAAAATTTTCCAAATTTTCCCTTTTTAAATGTGTATTGAAAAAAATTGCTATATATTTTCTCTTAATTACATCTTCCTCATTTAATAGGGATAAAATTAAAAAAAATATTAATAACCCTCTAAGTGTACTTATATTTAGGACCAAAATTTTCTTTCACTACAAACTTATAATAAGAATCAAGAGTTATAAACATTAATTATTCTCAAAATGATTTGTATTAAAGAATAAAAAATCTTTCTAAAAGGTGACTTATATTTCAAACTCAGAAGTATATACTACTGGCGTAAGGTAGGGTAGACTAAAGAAGAAAATTACCAGGAAGTATATACTACTGGCGTAGGGTAGGGTAGACTAAAGAAGAAAATTATTGCTTTTGTCTTTATTGTGGATATAATTATATATGATCCACAAATAATCGAGAATTAATGCTAAGTCATTAATGATGTTTAAAAGTCAAGGCGACTTGATCAGTGATTTAAGCTTGTGATTGTTATTGCATAATATAATTGATAAGTTCAACATATAGAGGCCCACCCTTGAAATAAGTTCATTTCCAGGGAAATTAACCTATCTGTTTTCTTCTTGATACATCCATTATTCCAACCACCTTTGGACAATTAACACACACACACTTTATATTCTTGGCTCAATTAGTCAATCATTTATGCTTTCACGAAATTAATTAACCCTCAAAGTTGGGATTTACATGTGTAACGCTATTAGCTTCTTATTAAATCAAAGGGAAAATAATAATATAGTACTTTTTAAATGTGAAGGGCAGCCCCATGTGCTCTCGAAACCACAAAAGAATATGAAGTAATTGGATTAAGAGAAAATTAAAGGGACCATTGACCAATTCCACCCCCACCACTAAAGCACATCTAATTAGTCTTTTACTAGGGAAGGTATCATCCTCATGTATTTTGAGGGAAAAAGAAAAAGAGAGAAGAGAAATTTAGAGAGAGAAAATTGTTTCAAGTGTAATTATTAATGATTAAAAAAACCTAAAAATAATCTAACTCATCCAAATATATTAGAGAGAGAGGGGAAGGGAATGGGGATTTTTTTTTTTAAAAAAAAGGAAAGATAGGTAAAGGGTTTTACACATTTCCTAAATACCATGCTTCATTCTTTAGTGTTTAAAATCTTGTTGAATATACAGGAAAAATTAAAGGAATAAAGTTAAACAAAAGTTACGTGAATCTGAATTAAATTTATGAAGAAAATAATAAAAAGATAAAGGCTAAGATGTTGGATTGTTCTTAATTAACTTATGAATAATGCAATATTTCTTTATTGATTCTAAATTTTACATTGATTTTATTTTGTTAAAAATATTTGCCGGAAATGTTGTATTGTTTCTTTTTATCCTTTTATATTTTATATTGATATAATCAAATGAGGACGGCAAATCCCTTGAAACTAGACATTAAAAACACTGACACGTAAACTATTTATGAGACTTAAATATATTAGTTATTAGTACTTAGCAATAGCAAGAGAGAATCATTTCAACTATTAACAATTAAACAATTAATCAACCCAACAAAGAAAGAGGGTAAGATTCAGACCATTAAAATAATAATAATAATAATAATAATAATAAAAGAGGTATGTTAATTAATTACCGGAACTCTTTGCTGTGAGGCAACCTCTGCTTCTTCTTCCTCTGTCCATCATCTGCAAGATCATCCATATTAAACAGCAACGACGGATCTGACGGCAACTCCAAGTGTCTCTTCCTCCATGAGGCGACTAACACGGCGGCGATCTGCGTCAACGGACTACCGACCAGTTTCTTGAACCGGTACTTCTTAGTTCCCGACAAGAACACAATAAGAGCAGTCACAATGCAACACGCACAAATCCCATAACCCCATTCTCTTCCAACGTTATCTTGAATGTACACAAGAATTGTCACTGCGGCTAGCGACCCTATGCTTATGAAGAAGAAGAACCAGTTGAAGAACTTTATCATCTGCTTCTTCTCCCCCTGGTCGGATTCGTCGAACTGATCCGACCCGAACCCGGACACGCTCGATTTTAGACCGCCGGTTCCAAGAGCCGTCACGTAGAGAGCTAAATACAGAACCGTTAATTGCATGTCGTTGGCTGGCACACATGATGAACCTTCTGTGTTTGGATTGCATTTTGGAGGATGGAGTCTAGGGATTGCAGTTGATATCGCCAATATTGTAACGCCCTATATTATTCAATATAAGATCGAGTGAGTGTAACGACCCGAAGTTATTACCAACGAGATTGAAGATAAGACTTCCTATTTATAAAAAAACTTTCATAGTATTATATTACAAGGTCATTTTTTACTAATATGATTTTGTCTCTAGTAAAAGTTTGACGATAATTGCTATATATGGCAAGCAAATAAAACTTTTTATAATATAATAGCCAAATCTCATTTGATGTAAAGATACTACTGTGTTATTATTGTTTTGATGAATATGGGAAAAAAGTTTTGCTATATTATAAAGTAAACATTGAAACGTTAATCACTAAGCCAGTTAATTAACGTCGTTATATACTAATTAACTTATTATTCTCTACGATGTCGAATTAGTTTCCTATGAAAATTTCGAACCTTAGCTTTATACGTAAAAGTACAAAGGATTGAACAACTATGATAAATTTTTAAAGAGAAAGAGTTCTTACAGTTGCTTGGACGGTTGCGAAAATGGCAATAGTGAGGTATCTGTAGAACAAGGGATTGAATTGAATAATAAATAATTAATCACTGTAGATAAAAGGAGAAAAAATAATGCGTATGTTGAATCTGGGGATATTCTGGTCAAACCTGCCGAGAAATGTGTCGGCCACAAAACCACCGAGCAAACACAACATGAAGGAAGTTCCCATGAAGTTGGTGACTATGTTTGCAGATAAAGCATTTCCCAAATGCATCGTTCCTGTCAAATATGTCACCAGATTCACAGCTATCCCCAGCGTCGTCAACCTCTCGCATGCTTCTCCACCTAAAAAAAACCCAGACAACCTAGTTAAGTAACTTGTCGGTCCAAGGTAACTGTAACCAAAGTATATGTAAAAAAAAATATGGTACAATGCATAAGGTTCCTATCAAATGAAGTCTAAAGAAAGACAAATGTATATAGTGTTACTCATAGAGATATTATTTTTAGAATTAGAACCTATAACCTTTAGATCACATAGCAGTAACCATATCTTACCATTGCTCTATGCTTCGTAGTATCCGTATGACTGGAAAAAAAAACCAAAAGGCTTGAGATGGAAAGTACCTAGAATCATGGCGGCTGATGTCCAACCACCAGTTTTGGATCTGAATGCAGGACGACCCTTGAAATCCGAGGCGTCTGGGATTGTTTGTTCAGAAATTGTCTGAGGAAGTTGAGAACCCATTTTGGAGAGTACTAAGATGTATGAAGAAGAAAGTGACGACGACGACGATCATTAAGGAGGTATATGGTACAAGGGATATGAGGTTTTGAGGCTCTAGATATATATAAGAAAGCAAGGGGGAAAGTAGGATTTTAAAATTGTGTTCTTTAATTAATTATTATGGCTTTACTGTTTGAATTATTGTATTAAAATAATGCATACATCATATCATTATGATTATGAGTCACTTGGGGATTATGACATATTACTAACAAATTAAATTCTATATACATGGCCAGGGATGGGCTGATTTGGAATGAATCAGCTGATCACATGGATTTTAGATTACATGATTGAGTTTTATTGTGGTCCTTCATTAAAAAAAAACTATTTTTTTCAATTTGAGGTTTTCTTATAAAATTGTTTTTCATAGATAGATAAGACATTCTTCAAATGGGTCCCTTCTAAAGTTATCTTCCAATTTGGTCCCATGTAGAATGCTATTTCATAATTTGGTCCCTATTCTTTTTTCAAATTGAGAAATGCCCGTGAGTGAGCAATTATTAATGCTTCACTGGTAATATAATTATTAATTTAATCTTGATTATAAATATAATATATATTTGTAAAATTACTAACTATTTCTTAAACTATCCATATTAATACACTCTCAACAATAATCAAATAAGAAAAAGAGAGATAGAGTTAAAGAAGATAATTATAGTGTTTAAAAAAAATACTATCATAACTAACTTCTTTAATATAATTAAATTAATTAAATTAATTATATATTTATTATCAGAGTAGTAATTAATCATTTTAATTTTATCAATAGGGGTTGGGCAAAACTGAAAGATTTAGTTCGTCATCATTTAATGAACTAATATTTCAATTTGGTGGAAATATATACCCACGTTAAATGCAGTGCGCAAGTAAAAAAAAATTCAAAATAAACTAACGACAAATCCTAATAATCAAATAATCAAATGATAAGGTAATTTTATGGAAGCATATATTAAAAAAAGTTTTATTTTTATGAACTATATTAATATTTTGGATCATCTTTCAAAAGATTAATAGTAGTTTCGTAAAATCTCTTAATAAATTCTTAAAATTTGATAAAAAAAAATAACTTAGTTTTTTGTTTGTAAAAGTATAGGCAAGTTGAAATATATGCCCACATTAAATGCTCAACTTTATCTCAAATAATATGGTTTCTAATAGAAAAAAAATTCATTTGCGCAAGTAAAAAATATTAATTTTGAAAATAGTGTGACTGACAAATTCTAATAATTAAATAATCAAATGCTAAGGATATTTTATCGAAGCCCAGATTATAAAATGTTTTATAACTAGATTAAAATTTCGGATTATATTTCAAAAAATTAATAGTAGTTTCCTAAAATTTCTTAATAAATTCTTAAAATTTGATTAAAAAAACTTGCTTTTTTGTTTCTAAGAGTTTAGGCAAGTTAAATACAAAAACTCACCAATAAAATTCTCACATTATAAATAAGATTTGGACTTGGTTTATGAATAAAATGTTTATCAAGTAAACTAACTTTTGTTGGTAGATTAAAATAACTTTTAGTTCTAAAATATTATCTCTAGTCCTAATTATTAGAGTTATTTAATATTTTTAAATATATTAAAAAATTAAATAAATTAATTAATTATAACTAATATAGAAGTTGGTTAATTTATTTGGGTAGATTGAGGAGTATATAATATAAATTTATTTATTTAGTCATGATTTACTGATTTATTTGACTTTATTAATCTATTAAAAAATTAATTAACTCTTATAATTATGACATAATGGAGTACTTTTTTTTTTATGCAAGGATCATTAAGATAATTTCTGTAAAATATAAATTTGTAGACGTAATTTTCCATAAAATTATATTTTTTTTAGTCACTTCCGTTATAATTGGGAGTGGCTTTTCAATCAGACAAAAAGATTAATATGTAAGATGGATCCATCCAAAAGCGGAAAGGAGATACTCATTAATTGAACTCACCAATTACATCGATATATATATATATATATATATATATATATATAACTATCTAAGATTATCATTTTCGTTCGTTAATGGCTATATCACCTCTTGTTTTATTATCGTTAATGGCCACGTATGGGTTAATTAGAAGTTGTTCTCACCAGGTAACCTTATTTAATGTAAACATTTGAAATTGAAATTCTACATATTTTATTTTGTTTATTATAGTTTGTAACTCTCCTCGAGAAAAGTCCTACAGTTCAATACGTTTTATTAAAATAATTTTAGCGAATTGAATTCTCTTTATTAAAGAGATTAATTAATTAATCATGTATTATGAAAGAGTGGGAAACAAGACAATATATTTATATATGGGTTCTATATCTTATAATTATATTTATTTAATTACTTTTTTTGTTTATATCTATATGTATCTTATTATTAATCTCGTTTTCTCCTTCTAAGGGAACGAAGAAAATGAAAGTTTATTTTTCTTATTATGGGGTATATAATAAGATAGATATGCTTTTAAAATTTTAATACAAACGTGATTCTAATTATACACACACAAAAACACACTTAGAAGGCTGCCGCTAAATTAAAACTAGGGTTTATCGATTCTCTTTGCGGACATCGACCATTCACAAATGGTTCAGATCTGAGAAGGCTTTAGTTGTTTTTTTTTCGTTGAAGTTATTTGTTCTTGAAGATCTTATCCTCATTTTAATTTGTCTGTTCCTGTGGCATCTAATTAATGCCAAAATCAGCAAACATCAACTTTATTTGCCTCAGTTATATTAAAAAAAAAAACTTTATTAAACTCAATAGTTAAACATATACTATGAGCATGTTTGGTATGGCGGTGGAAGCTCAAATAAATCTGTTTGAGTCTAAAAACGTAATTATAAAATATGTTTATCCTGTTTGAGTAATTATAAAAAAGTAATTTCAGTTCCCACCATACTTTTAGTATAAGTGATAAGAAGGTTACTTATATGTTTAGAATAATTTTGATAGAATTTCAACAATAAATTTTTTTCAATTTACCCTCCTGCTTCTTTCTCATAATAATAATAATAATAATAACTAATAATTAATAAATTTATTATTATTAAAATAAAATTATATTTAAATATAAAGTAGTTCATTAAATTATATTTAATAATAATTAATTATAATTATGAAATTATTAAACACTTTATAAAAAGTCATGCGCATTTTAGTAATTATAAATTAAACACTTTTTAGTAGTTATAAATTCATAAGTTATTTTGATAAACAAAATCCAAAAATAATTAAAATTCTCAAATTCACTTGTAAAAGAAAATTATCCAAACAGAAATCATAATTAACCAATATCACTCATAACTAGTTTCACTTATAAAAATCATAATTATATGAAATTACAGTTGTTCACTGCTAATCTAAACGGACTTCATATATATATATATATATATATGCATTAATTAAAAGTTAAGAAAGCTATTTAAATAGCTTTAAGTGTAGTAAAATCTAATGATATTAGACTAAAAAACATATTCATTTAATTTTTAAGTAACAGATATTTTAAAACTAAGGGAATAATTAAGCCTTGATATCATTAGTCAATAATGAATAAATCACGTTCTAAACAATTTTTTCGATAATGGTAGTTGAGCCTTCCAACTTTTTTCAATATAGCTATAGAAAAATAATTTTCAACCAAAATCCCCTCAAGCTAGTAGTTGTAGGACGATTGTGAAGTTAAAATTGGCTGTTAATTAAGAAAGAGAAAAGTCTTAATGATGGTTGTTGAGCACACCATAGGAATAAATTAGATGCATCGTAGTGAAAATTAAATTATGATAATTGTTAAAATGTGTGACAATGATGAAAATTAGTAATTATTGTTGTTATGAATTTGGGATCTAACTAAAATTAAAATAATTAAAACATAATGATTTAACAAGCACCATGATCATCAAATAAACAAAGAAAAAGAACTTTTCGTAACAAGAAAGTTTTATAAATTTGATCTTTACGTAGCTAATAATTTTCTTATACCCTTTGCTTCCTTTCAAATGAGAACAATGGCGTCAAATCTCAATTATATCATTATATATATATAGAGAGAGAGAGAGAGAACCTTAAATATTGCATTGAAAATTAGAGACAAATAAACTTAGTTGCTCATTTTCATATTTGGCCAAAAAAGAGAAAAGGAAATCAGTCCATAAAAGTAGATATGGAAATGTTGGAGAAGGTTTGATGATGACTAACGTCTCCCTTGTGATTCAATGAGTTTAACATCCTAACTCATGGTACTGATGATTGGTGCAGCCCTCAAGAAAGCTTAAGAAAAAATAAGGTTACGTCCTAATTAACTACCAACTACAGCTTTGGATTCAGCTGTTACATTTCTTCTTATAGGAGGCTCCATTCACATATCGGCATATGTATTGTAAGAAGATTAATTTGTGCATGTGAAAGACTAAAACCAATTAATTTCCACACAAGTTTGATTAAAAACTCCTTTGGATAAGGACGGTTTGGATTTAGATTAGACTAATCTAAATTAATAATAAATCATTAACAGAGAGAATATAAACTGAAATTGATCACAAATGACACCTCGTTATAAAAACAAAAAAAAAAACATTTCGGGTCAAACAAGTGTCTTATTTTAACATGACGAGTTCAAATTATTTCCACATCCCTTCAACCTACTTAGCCTCAAATTATTGATCAATTTTATATTATTAATTTAATTGACTATAGTTGTAATTGAAATAATAATTATTTGGAATCTATGATCGGTACCAGGTGGCTTAATTGATTGGCCACACACGTTACTTATGGGAAGAGTCGTGGGCATATGACTCAATAATAGCACTTAAAAATCAATTAATACATCAAATATTTGATTTATATTTATATTTTACACCCTCTCAACTCCTCATTTTTCTATATGAAAACCATCAAAAAGAATATTAAAAAAGTGTATAATGGAGAAGAGAGAGAGTCCAGTCCACGCGTCAGATAATACTGTTTTGTGGACTTAATTAAAAACAGTCTTCATTATCCGTTCCATGTATAATTGCCTATATAGAACTAATGTGAATGTTATTAGTACCTTATACATGCACGCACGCGTGCGTGCGCGCGCGCACACACACACATATATATATATATCTGTGTGTGTGTGTGTATAGCAATTTAATTTCTGAACGATAAGATATATAGTGGGCGGCAAAACCGACATATTGGTTATCATGATGATCAGATTGTGACTTTCAAATTGTCACTTAGTCAAAAGATGATGTGCTGATGATTCATATCAATTAATCAGTTTTTGATTAAGTCGTAATCGTAATTAGTACACGCGTTATATCTTCCTCTTATCATTTATTGGTGAATGATGCATGAGTTAATAATAAGCTTTCAATTTAGAGTTATACAAGTCTTAATTATATCATTCTCCATTATCATCACTTTATCGATGCATTCAGTTTAATTAATTGATTGAAAGATGGATAAGGTAAGAAAAAAGTTTAAGTGTAAAGGAGGTTTTTGGAAAGGTTATCCTTTTTAAACACACAAAAAAAAAAAACCTTACTGAAAAGTCCTCATTTGAAGATTTTGTTGCCAAAAGTAAATAAGTGTTCGAATGGATGTAACTCAATCTTTTGCCTGTGTATAACATATTTTTAATTGTGTAAATATTTTTTATTTTTTCTCTAAAATAATATGACCCATGTAACTTGTCTTAAGATAATACAATTTTACATGTAATCTTATTTTTTAAGTACGAAGAATTATATCAAATTAAATAGATGATGGATAAAATTATACTAAATTAAAAAGATTATAGATAAAATTATACTACAAATAAGATTATGATACTGGACATATATAAAAAATAAAATTTATATTGGGTACTATATAACCCTAAATATTATCCAAATACCCACATAAGTTTGAACAAATATAATAATAAAAAGTTGAATTGGAAAATAATTAAATAAAGCAATAATTGATGCATAATATATATGTCATAATTTGATTAGCGGGGGGGATGTGCGTGTATCATATGAATTAAATTGGAATCCGGATTTGATTCATCACATTATTGCTAGCAAGGCGTTGACAAAGATCATATTTCTTTGATGTATGTGTGGAAACATCCTTCCACCATATCCTCTTGAAAACTGTGGGCTTTTGTCATGAGATTACAGTCCAGTTCAAAGAATCTTGAGTTACAGGTTAGGTTTTAATTATAAAAATTATGTACTTATTACAACTTACAAAATATTATACTAACTCTCCATATTTAATATAAAAGTTATTTTATTATTTTATATATATTAAATTAATTAAATTAGTTAATATATCATATTTTTTTAAAATACCATAATTATCTTTTTTAACTACTCATCTTTCTTTTGATTATTTTTTAAGAGTATCAATAAGGGAAACTTAAGAAAAAATTAATAAATATAAAAAAAATAGATCTTATATTTAGAATAAAAATTAACTCACCAATTAATTCCTATATTTAAAATCAGATGAGTATCATTTTTTAAAGAAGAAATATTTAGTGACCCATAAATTTTTTTCAAGAAAATTAGGTTCAATACTAAACATAAATATTCGTAATTTTGTTAACTGATCTATAAAGCGGATGATTCTTGTTGATTTAGTGTTTCAACTAAAATACAGGAAAACATTTTTGGCTTCATAGTAGAGGAATGGCATGTATTGAAGAAAAATAAGAGAAAATTATTTAAAGTGAGCAAGACTTGTACAAAGAAGGCCATTCAAGACATAGGTAAAAGGTAGATCACACAGTATATAATCTTTTAAAACTGGTAGAAAGAGATTGAAACAAACACTCAATAACATGAAATAGTGTTTAGAGCAAAGATTTTAATCAAAATTAACCACAATTTTAGGGATTAATTCCTTTGTTGAAAGACTTATATGTACCTTTGACCCAAGTTGAGAAAAATTCTATGGACCAAAAACTATGTTTTCTCAATATATATATATATATATATATATATATATATATATATGATGTTAGATAAATTCCCATGTATTCCGAAAACTTAAGAGGTACTATTATTATTGTCAAACTTGCAAGTTAACTCTTTGATTTTACTTTTTTTGCATTTTTACTTTACAAAATGTTATCTCACTTTTAAATTTGTACTAGCAACAAATTCGATTAAAGTTCACTTACCGAGTTTAAGAGTAATACGTTTCTAGTTTATAAAATTATGCCAACTCATTCTTAAACATGTGTTAACTTTTAATATTTATTATAGTTAGTAACTTCATATATAAAATTTATAGAAATTTCTTTATTGAATATGATAAATTATGAATGTTTATGGATTTAATTTCAATTACTTAGATTTAAAACATATTTAAATTAAATTGTCAGTCATTTTTATATATTAATTAGTTAATGGTATACTTTTAATAGTTATGTATTAATAAAAATAAACTCTTACAAATTTACAAATTAAATCGTAAGATTGACAACCTCGAGTATTACTAAATCATGTTATGGCTAACCATAAATTTTATATTTTATATTAATATTGATTATGGAGATGATTGATCACATAATTAGTCTTAAAGTTTAGTTTTGTTTGGGGATCAGAGTAAGATTCGAAGATTTTTTTTTTATTGATGATCACATAATTAAGGATACACTGAAAAATCCAGCCACAAAAGGAGGTATAAATAAACATCAACATAGAAGAAACAAGATTGTTTGTTTGTCTCTTAACAACCCATATAGAATGAGAAAGATCGCTGTTTTAGCGCAAATCATGAACATGCTTGAAAACTTAATTAGGGAATTAATGATACGAAGAAGGAATAATCATGATGGGTGTGTTTTTTATGTGAATATAACTTGCTTCATTCCTAAGGTATTTGTTTTCTAGATTCAATGCTTCTTTAATTGATTTCTATCTGAACTCTGCAATCCACATAAAGATGTGCGCCTAAATCCATGCATGCTTTCTTATGGAGTAAAAAATTAGTAGCTAGATAACAATTGGATTGAATGGTAAAAGATTCAATATTTTGTTAAGATAGGTTATGGGGTCGAAGCATTTTGAATACAAAAAAATATTATATTAAAAGAGTTTTTTATTAATTGAGGCCCCATCTGATTCAAATTCAAATTAGTCACCAATTATAAACCCCAAATGATTTACATAGTATTTAAAACAAATAAGCGTACCTTAAATTGGATGGAATAATTGATTTGCTCACACGAAACAGAATCATAGTCTGGAAACAGTTGAGTTACATAACAAATGTCGCATATTAAGGAGAGAGAGAAGGAGGGAGAGTTGGATGCAGAGAAAAAATGGCTTATAACTACCGTTCCCCATCTCATGTGCCAATCATGCGTACGCTCGCGCGCGCGCACAGACACATATATATAAAGGATATATTATATATTAGCCCATACTTCTCATTATTTCTATTTGTACCCCTGTTCATATTGAGCTTGAGTTCATCTATCAAGGGTCAACTGGCAAGGTTTACCAACCGTATGTAAGAAACAATAAGCTTGTGTCAGCATGTGTGTGTGTCTATAACAGGGGATACCACAACTAAGTTTTAACAAACAAAAAAAAACTAAAAAACATGCCTTGCCCGTAAAAGGAAGGTTAGGTGTTAGGTCCCAACCTTTGAACATGCGTCATGTGTGTGTCTATGAGCTCCCCGCTTCTGTAATATGTTTTGTGAATGAAAATTTGAAGAGGTTGCATTAATTATATAGGGTTGAAGGGCAATTTTATACTTTAATTATTTTGCGAGGAGCACTAGGTATTCTAAACTATTTATTAGAGTAACATGACTCCTGAGGTATTAAAATCGTTACAATGTCATTCCTTAACTAACGAATATTGACACTGACTGATAATTTCATATTAACCCTGGGTTAAAAAAGGCTTTTTTAATTACCCCATAATAAGTATTTACGGAAGAGTAACTTGGGTGGCACCCAAAAGTTTAATCATGTAAAGCAATCGGTAACCATCAAAACATGTGGTATTGTGCTTAAAGTATCATATGTTTTACTAATTAGGTATTCATCACTAATCTATCAAGTTGGGTTAATGATCGATTAGCAATGCTATCATAAGTTTTATATGTACTAGAGTTAGTAAAACGGGCTTAGCTTGCGGGTTGAGCTCCTTTTACAAGAAAATGAGGTGGGCTCTGGCTAGTTAAAGAGCCCATTTAGTGGTTGGCTGCACAGCCTGCCCCGTATTAGCCCGCTATAAAAAATGAGCTAGCTCGTATTCTTTTACAATTAATAGTTTAATTAAAGGCAAGCACTACAGCATGTGATAGGGGTGACACTCACTCTTCACTTCACTATTCTCTTCTTCTTCTTTTGTTCTGCACTTTTTTAGTTACCTTAGCCTCGTTTGCATCGCTCACGGGCTCACATCTACCCTTGCGATGGTGTATTCGTGTGCCACGTCGCATCTCTCAGTCGCTCACAACCTCACACTCTGCTCTCACCCTATCCCAATTGTATCAACTTCGTCTCAATCTCATGCTAGTTGCCATGTGCCATCACCTCGTCTGCTAAAATCAATGCCGTGAAGGGTTGATTTCAAAGATAACCTGGTTTCTTTTTCTCTCTAATCGACACTGTGAAATTGACGCCTCGACAATTTGAAATTGACGTTGTCTGCTCTCTAATTTTTCTATTTTCTTCTTGGTCAACGTGAACTCCTTGATCTATAATTTGCAATGGAGCCATTCTTGCAGGGTTGTAGTGTCTAAGTACTTGTACTTCCATGCTAGCTTGACTGCCATAATTTTTTATTGCAAGGCTATAGCAATTTTCTTCCAGAAGAGAAGTTACTTATAGCTGTTGAAGTTGGTCAGGTTGTTACCTTATCTGAGTATGTAGACAAACTTGCAATCATTTCATTAATATATTTGATGACTTTTCTTTTCATCCCTTACCAAAACAAAACGTAGCTTTTAAAATAGTTTTGGTTATGCTTCATGGAATATGTATGCATGTGTGGATGTTTGAGGGATTTTGACAATGATAGGTCACATAACTAAAAGAGGAACCAAGAGAAACACATGATATTATCTCTCTGTTTTTTGGCCATCAACATGATATTATCTTTAACAGAAGGAAACATGCAAGTCATTGAGGCCAAAAAATTGGATGGAGCGATCCCCTTTTTTGGAATTAATTGAGATTTTGTTAAGATTGCCTTGAGACTGAGTATGGCACCAAAGGGAATCTGTTGACATGACATGGCATATTTAAGGGGAAAACAACACCATGAAGACACATGCATTCAACTACAAGTAAAAACTCGATCATAAAAAAATGATGCAATGCTAATTTTTTTATTTGTATCCATGGCTTCAAAATCTTTGGATTGTGGAAAATCCTTGTGAATTAATGTTTATGTCATTATTTTATATCTTGATTGATTGTTGTTCTATATTTTCCCTGTTACATATTGAAATGTCAGCTGATAGGGATTATACACAAGATACTGTCTCATCATATGTTGTGTATTAAAATGTTCGTAAACTAATTAAAGCCTTTTCAAACATTAATTTCTCTACCTTGAATATTGTATACAATTGTGTCTTAGGCTAATTATTATACTATGGAATTGATGCTTTATATGGTTGATACAAATGCTTTATGGAACTGATACTAGTTGTTAGTTGTTAGTTGTTACTGGTTACTTGTTGATTTATACAGACATGTCTGATTATGGAACCGTGATACTTATTTGCTTGTTAATTTTTACAGTAATATGTATAAATTTAAGATGGATTCGGGCAACATTGTCATTGGGATTGGGGAGCATAAAACAAAGAGTGATGATGATGCAACTATTATGGAGCTGGAAAATCAATCTGTATAAGTTGACCCCCTCTGTTTTTGTAGAAGGGAATTTAAGTAAGAAAACAAAGAAAAATACCTCTAATATTTAGAACTACTTTACTAAAATTGGTAAAGTAGATGGAAAAGAAAACGCTGAATGTTAAATGTGTAAAAAATCATATAGTGTTGGAGATAAGGATTGTGGGACTTCACATCTTCAACATCATATAAATACTTGTGTAGCAATTGA
This sequence comes from Leucaena leucocephala, assembly GCA_037074615.1. Lineage (NCBI taxonomy): Eukaryota > Viridiplantae > Streptophyta > Magnoliopsida > Fabales > Fabaceae > Leucaena > Leucaena leucocephala. The sequence goes on from CM073570.1 coordinate 14,201,903, forward strand.
TAAATATAAAGATGTGGGTGCCATGATGTTAGACCATGCAGGAAATGTTAGAGTTAGAAAACTTAATCAGAACAAAGTTCGAGATTTGCTAGCTTATTATATCATCAGACATAATGTTCCATATTCTTTTGTTGAGTGGGAGGCTTTTAGAGATTTTTGTCAGACTTCTTTGGCTACTGAAGGATATATCTTTGTTTGATTGCACACTTTATTGATGAGAAATGGAATCTTAATAGCAAGATACTAGCATTTGCTAGGATGAAGCCTCCATACTCTGGTATTGAATTGTCAAATAAGGCACATGATATCATTATAAACTAGGATATTCGAGGAAAAATATTTTATATTACTATAGATAATGCCTTAGCAAATGATAATATGCAAACTTTGATGAGAGATAGATTGAATTTATATAATGGTTTGATATGTAATAGGGAGTTCTTCCATGTGAGATGTTGTGCCCATATCTTAAATCTTATAGTGCAGGAGGGGTTGACAGTAGCGAGTTATGGTGCAAACAATTAGAAGCAGTATTACATATGTGAAGCACTCAAATTCGAGATTGGCAAACTTTAAGAAGTGTGTTCAACAGGTTGGGGGCATTAATAGTTCAATGGGGTTGAGATTAGATGTCCCAACTAGATGAAATTCAACACATGTAATGCTCCAAAGTGCAATCAGATATCGTTGTGCTTTTGTAAACTTATCTTTACATGATAACAATTATAGACATTGCCTATCACCTGAAGAGTGGACTAGAGAAGTTATGTGCGCATTCTTGAAGTCATTTGCAATGAATACAAATATGATTTATGGGTCATCTTATCCGACCGCTAACATGTACTTTATGCAAATCTCCAAAATTAAGACACTACTAAAATAACATGTGGAAAGTGATGATCTTTTGATTCAAGATATGGCTGGGAGGATGCTCTTAAAGTTTGATAAATATTGGGGTGATTGTAGTGTCATTTAAGTTGGATAAATATTGGGGTGATTGTAGTGTCATTCATGCATTGGCAAATATTCTTGACCCACGGATAAAGTTTGATCTTATAAAGTTTTCTTATATAAAAATTGATCCCATAAATTATGAAGAGAAGATTGAACACATTAGGAGAAAGTTATACTATGTGTTCAATGAATATAAAAGCATAAGATTATCTTCATCATCCTCAGTCCCTTTTGTCAAAGGTGAACTAAGCTCTAATGTCAATATGGAAACGACAATGTATTTCCCACAAAGTGATGTGAGTCCTCTATATATGATGAAAACAACTACTTGGATGCTTTTGAAATAAGTTTAAGATATTTAATATTAGTTCTTAATTTATATAATTATCATGTTATTGATGTTAACATTTAATTTATATGATGCAGGATTTTTTTGAAGTGAAGAATAAATATAACATCTCAATTTATATCCTTATATTTAAGTAAAATAAAAAAATTATTTATCAATAATTTAAAAATATTATCTAATTAAATTTTTATAGTTTAGTATTTTTATTATTTTTAATAAAATACCATTATAGATTATCCTATTTTTATCTTATTTAAAATTTTAAAATTTTATTATTATTAGTTAGGAATTTATTAGAATTTGGATTCATATTTAGATAGGCAATTTTATTTTAAAAATATAGTTTAAATTTTGAATTACAATACTTAATAGAATTTTGATAAAGATAATAATATACCTATATCTTTGATTAAATATATATAATAATATATGTATTTATACTATAATGATAATATAGTTTAAATTTTAAATTACTATATCTAATAAGATTTTAATAAAAATAAGATATAAATTTAAATTTTAAATTATTATTGTGGCTTTATAAATAAAGCTAAGGCCTTGAGTTATTCCTCAGACTTAATCATTGATGTGGCTCTTATTTTTTTTTAGTATTTTCTCTCATTCCCTTTCCTATGCCCAAATAAGGTAACCACTTTCTACTTGTTGTGTGTGCTAATGTAATGCTTGTAATATACATATATATAAATATATTGATATTGATATTATTGTATTGAGAAAATTTATTTAATAATTTTTATTAAAAATAGTCTTGAAGTCCCATATCGGTTGGGAAGGAGAATGAAGTACGCCTTATAAGGGTACAGATATCTTCCCCTTATAGATGCATTTTATGGGTGGCTACGATTGCACTCAGAGAAACAAAACCCTACTCTTGGCTGTGGTTGCAAACATAGATAATATTTACGAGGGAGAGGTCTGAGCTATTACAATTGGTATCAGAGTCAAGCATCTGGTAGTTGTGCTAGCAAGATCGTTGGGCCCCTATAAAGGTGGATGTATGTGAAGTCTCAAATCGGTTAGGAAGGGGAACGAAGTACGCCTTATAAAGGTACAAATACTTTCCCCTTATAGACGCAGTTTCTGGGCGGCTACGACTGTACCTAGGGAAACAAAACCCTACTATTGGCTATGGTTACAAATAGGTATAATATCTACGAGGGAGGAATCTATGATATTACAATAAAGATACTGAGGTGTTTTAAAAGTCTGAACTAGACATTTATTTAGAAGAAGTAACACTTGATCATAGATTGTCTATTAAATTTAATTTGTTGAGTTACTGGATAACTAATGCAGCTCGATTTCCTTATCTTTCAAAGATGGCTTGTGACATATTATCTATTCCAATTACCACAGTTGCAAGTGAATGGGCTTTTAGTATTAGTTCACGAGTTATTACAAAGTACTAGAGTTGTCTTCTTCTAGATAATGTTAAAGCTATTATTTGCACTCGCAGTTAGATGCTGGGTTATTCATGGGGTGATAATTTAATTAGATATTTTTTCCCATTTTATATTTTTCTTTTATATATAATTCAATCATATTAACTCTTTTTTAAAATGTTGTATGATGTGTTATGTGGCTGATGAAACTAAAGAAGAGGAAGGTTTTTATTGTAGTGTTGATGATATTGTTATAGTTTCAGATATTGCTTCAAATACTTCAAATATCGCGGACTAGCAAAGACGATTATTGTTTTGTTTATGTGTTGACACTTGAATGATTGTGTGACGGATTAATATTATGTTGTTAGCATTAATTTAGATTGTGATAGATTATTATAGTACTTAGTTATAAATTGTCTTTTCTTTAATAAAAGGTGGTTGACTGGCTTTCAGACAGGCCGCATAGCCCACCCCCTTCTACCATAACCTGTGGGCTAGCCCGTATTATCAGTGCTAATTATGATTGGTTAACTAGACACTCTCAAGAGAAAAACAAAATCTATTAGCCTACACTAAGGTTCAGCAATGAAATGAATGCAATTTGACTTACAAACTAAGGACTGGTCGATAAAAAGAAAAATATTTGTAAGTCACTGTAAATATATGGTGTTATCACAGATTATATATGTCTATCATGACTAGCTTTCGGTGACAAATAATTGTATAATCTACATATGATGTTATGTGTTTCGATTTACCATAATTAATATTTTAATACATTTAATTTAATTTAACCAAAAAACACTAAAAATATTGATGACAATAATAATAACAACTCCACAGTATAACTTGGCAGGCTCAAGCGACCTAACAACATATTAGTCTTACAAACCTCTATTGAAGGAAAAATATATCCTTCTTAGTTTGGAATCAAATAGCCCAAACAACAATACTTAGTTTTATTTCTTTTAAAAAAATTTATAATTTTTAAAAATTCATTTTTATTTGTATTTTTAGTAGCAATAATTTATTAAATATATGGCAATTCCAATGTTTATTAATATAGTTTTATTTTTCAAAAATATGCATTACTATTATTATGCTTCATCAGCCGATTAACCTTGAAAAATTAGTTTATGAATATTTTATTATGTTTAGTAGTTACTAAATTTAGTATTTAGCACTTATTTAATTTTTATTCACATTGTATATCTAACAAATATAAAAAAAATAATTTTAAATAAAATACAATTGCAGGGATTATATATTTAGAAGATTCTAATGACGATGACTTTGGTTGTAGGAGACGTTCCTCTAGCCATCCTATGCTGTGAGTGCGAGTTTTTGAGTGAGTGAGGGTGCCCGTGTGTGTTAAAGGATTTTTTTTTTTCAATGCACCAATATATTTCTATTAAAAAATAATTATATTCAAAATAATATTAAATTTTAAATATAAAGAGTAATATTTTTAAATATTTATGTTATTTTTTATATGATTATCTGATTGAGTCATATTAAAATATTATTAGATATAATTAGATATAATTTTTTTAAAATATTTTTTATATTTATATAAATTCAAATTTAAAATTTCAATCTTAGCCATTGGACCAACTCATATCGGTAGGGGTAAGTAAAATTAAACCGAAACCAAAGATTGAACTAAATAAAACTCAATTTAGTTTTTCAGTTCGCTTATCGGTTTTGGGTTTTTTTCAATTATTATTTTAAAAAAATTTCAGTTTTCCAGAAAAATTTTGTTTATAATAATTTTTGGACATAATTATCCCAGAATTTTACCCTAATTTAAGACTCATCTCTCTTTCAATCGACCTCCATTGTCGCTGTCGCTCTGGCTCATCATTACTTTTACTTTGGGCATGTTCAATTATTCCTATCACTGAAACGCATCAATCATATATTTCCGTAAATCCAAACAACCCATCTTGAGGATTTCAAAATAAAAAATTCAACTTCTCACGATCATCAATCAAGGCTTTAAAAATCCATAAACATAACAAGAATGAAGAGAAAAAGTAATGGCAATTGATAATTGATAACAAAAATTAAGTCAGTGAAAACATGAAGCCTGGAAGATCATAAACGAAGTGTGAAAATTAAAGGTAACAACGGGAAAAAAAATCATTAGAGAAAACAGTGAGAAAGCAAATTCTGACACTCTTTTCTTTGTAAATTGAATCCAACTTCTAGTTCTCTAAAGAAGGAAATGGATCGATAAGCCAAGGCAGAGCAGCTGAGGTGCAGAGGTCGTTGGAGGAGATCTGCAAAGATGGTGGAGCGAGAGTGGGAGAGGGGAGGTCGAAATTTTCGAAGAGTTTTGATTTTTTTTTAAAAGGGGTATTATAGTCATTTTATAATTTGTATTTTATTATAAAATAAAATCAATACAATCATTCATTCATTTCAAATATTACCATATACCAAACTTAATTTTAATCCACATCCCCACCCTCAATCCTAATATCAATCTCAATTCATTAAAATTTAGAATTACTTACCAAACAAGGCCTAATAGTTTCCCCTCAACGCCGCCGCTCCAGTGTTCCACTACTCATGGACTCTAGTGCCTCGTCTATCACTATTACGGCAGCAACTCCTCAAACTCTATAGTCCAAATTTCAGCTCATCGCTCATCGGCCATGGATTGCTTTGCTCTTCGACTCATCTCTCCTCCCTCCCTTGTGTCCACACCCCTTTGTCTCTCTTTTCTCGATAGTAGATAGTAGTCCTCTTTCTCTGTTCATGATATCTCATCGTTTTCATATTCTATTTCTCCCCCTTCATATTCTATCTGCTAGAAATGTTTTTAGTTCACGCAAATCGGATAAACCGAATACCGAACCGAAATAATTCGATTTGATCGGTTCGGTTAATTTTTTAGTTTAGTGTGTAAATTTCTAACAATTCAGTTTTCGGTTTATTCGGTTATTGGAGATGATCAAACTGTTTAATAACCTATTGCTTACCACAACCTGTTGGCGTTAAGGTCAAATTTTTTTTTTCTGTTACCACCTAATTCACTGAAGTTTTATTCTGACTATATTTAGATCTGACATATGTCGTGCATTTGGTTATGATAGGTGAGTCTCCTAACGAAAATTTTCTACATATGTCAAGGCTCAAACTCAAGACTTTATTTAAGTGATATCGAGTCGCTTATTACTCGAATCAATTTCTGTTGGTAAAATCAAATTTTGATTAGTAGGCCTGCAATGAAATTACATGATAGATGGGCTTCTTCCTAACTTCATAGTGGACACATCCTTTAACTTCAACTTCTATAAAAGCCCAAGAAAAACAAATGTTCTCTAAGACTTTAAAGACTATGTTTAGACGGGGGAGAAAAATGTGAGCAAAATAGAGGGAGAAAAATAATATAAAAAAAATTACAAAACATAATAAAACAAATTACTACTTTTAAAAAAACATTTCTCATAGTATTATTTCATTATTAATTTTCTTCCATCCAAATATTAGGTAAATACTTTGTTTTTAATACATATTCCAAGAAAAATAAAAATTTTAAAGTGGGACCATCAAGCATTGATGTGTAGTGCTCAGCCAAATTGGATCTTGTGCACATATCTTTGTTTACAATTTAATGGATGTGTATCATTATGTGCATATCTTGTCTAAATCATTCATAGGATGACATTCGGACAACCGTCTTAGTCTTTAACTACACATGAACCAAATTTTTTTCTTTATCTTAGATGGAGCTGAATATAAAATTATAAATTTTATAACTATCAACCTATAAAATAAATAATTGTTGGCAAAAAAACATTACAAAATAAATAATATTTTAGTTAAAAATGTATAAAATTTACATGTAGCTTGTAGACTAAATTCAGTTTTAAATTTTTATCCCTTTTGGGGAAAAATTTGTAGCTTTGATATATAAGCAATGTAAAAAGTCACATGAGTAAACGTAAATATATAGATTAATCCACTACAAAAAAAATAGTTGTTTTGTAATAGTTATTTTATAGCATTTCTAATAGTTTTAACGTTTAGAAATTGATTTTCTAGTGGTTGGGTGAACTGCTAGATAAAGAGGTATTAGAAAATAGTTTCTTGTGCTATTGGGCAATAACTACGTACAATGGTTAAAATGTTAGAATATTTCTAACAATTTAGTAAAATGATAGAAAAGACATAGCAAGAGAAGCGAAAGGTAGAGTGGGCCTATTTTACCACAAAATGGGGCGTTAGCCAGCCCGTTTTATGGCTTGCTACATAACTCGCCTTGCCTAGATAGCCAACCTCTTTTTTAATTATTAATATTATTATTTTTTTAGTCAAATATTACTTTGAATACTGCTATTATTGAAGATTAATAAATATAATTATTTATTTGATGATATGTGTTGACATATTATAATTTATTAATATTATATTAATATTTATTTAGATTTATAGTTATAAAATTTGCTATTTGTTTAAAAAATAAATTTTTAAGAGTATAATATTAGTAATTTTTTATTATGTTAATATGACATTAGAAATTTTTTATTAGTATTTTAAAATTTTAGAAATAATTTTTTAAAAATATTAAAAAATTAAAAAAAATGGCGGGCTAGCCTCTAATTAATCGGGGTGAGCTCAGGCTAGCAAAATGCCATCTCATTTTATAGTGGGCTATAAAACTTACCCCTGTTCAACCCGCGGGCTATGGAGGGCTAACCGCAACCTGCGGCAGCCAAAAAGATGATGTTAGTATCTGTTGAGAACAGATATAAAATATTTATATTTGAAAATATTTCAAGTTGTTAATTCTTAGTGGTTGGTGGGAAACAAAATTTTCAAGTTGATTCCATAATTTTTAGTGGTTTCCAACCGCTAGAAATATAACGTTAAATTTAAATTTTTTAAAAAATCTACTCTCGTTTAGGTTCCAAAATTTAAATTTTTCAATTTTGTTATTTTCTAGTGATTTATAATTGTTAGAAACTTCATTCTAGGGAAAAAATAAAAAACTATTTTTTTCATTATTATAAAATTCTCCAGGACCATAAATATTTTCTAACTACGAGATGATCTATAGATCACATTATCGTACACATTCTCAATATGTATAACGTCTAAACTATGACACAACAAATTAGATTCCTAATGAGAAATAGTAAAAAATATGCTTCTCTTCTGTCTTTGGATAGGCCAACCTAGTATACAAGTTCTAGTTAGACAAGGTTCCAGAATGGGGAAATAACTTATCGTCCACTTTAAGGTTGCACGGAGGTTGAATAGTCACTTCTTATATGAGTTGTACGTCTTAACACCATTTACCCATGGCTCCATCAATTCTTGTATCAACGGATGACATCAATATTATTCCTTAGTGCTTTCTTGCTAAGAATGATCATAAAAAGTAGAAATGAGCTCTGTTTCATGCACATCTAAGGGGGAGGTTGTACAAAATTAATACCACTGGTTATATACTGTAGGTGGTGCTTATGCTTTCAAAAGGATTAAAACCATCCATTGCCAACAAAAGACAAACATTTCTAGGATCACTGGCAAAGTATGGAAATTTCGCGTCAAATGTTTTCCACACCTCTAAATCTTGTTGGTGGTTTAACTTGCCATTCAGATTCTATTCAATCACATGTAACCTCATGTGCTCAACCATTTTTTATAACATATATATTCTTTGCAACTGAGGTTTCAAAGGAAAGTACCTAACAATCTAATGTATTGAGAATTTTGTTAATTTTTGTTCAGATACATAATAAATAACACATTATATTGTAACAAATTGTACCTTAGAATTTTGACCAGTTTCTTCTTCTGCTTTTTTCCCTTCTGTACTAACTTGTACCAATATGTCTTATATCGCTTACAAATCTACTTGCTTGCATCCTCTTTCGAATACAGCATACAATAATTTAGGCATGCATATATCTTCTTGTAGTTTAAGCCAAATTTATTAATAATCTTATTTGCCTCATAAAAAGATGGAAGGAACTCGGCTTAAGGGAAAAAATCTCATAGTAACTCCAACAGCATGGATACTGTCTTTTCAGTCATATTGCACAAGCATTTAATATGATTCAGTCTCACTAAGAATGACAACTTAGAATACTTTATACACCTAAAATAAAAATATTTATTGGTTTCATTCCTAAGGTCAAAAAACTCTCAGGCAATTTTGTTTCTAGCAAACTCTGAATGAAGCCCCTCTACTTCATCCAGCTCCTCACTTTCATGAACACAGAAGCATCACGCACAACATCATTCATAGAATCATATTCTTCTGTTCATACTCCCATTCATGAAATTACATGAATTGACTCAGCAATTATATATGGCAATTCCCTATGTAGTTAACAAAACATATACTCGCACAGGAATAGTTTAAATATAAAGTTCTCTATAACAACATTTATTGAGTGCCACTTTTTAAAACTACATTTAGGACATGGACACATGATCTTACAATTTACGGAAGCATTAGCAAAAGAAAAATTCAAGAAATTATTTAGTTCAACCAAATATTGTGGAGTCGACAGATGCAAGTTGATCCATAACCTATCCATCACTAGTATTACTCAGATCTCGTTAACACTTTAGAAGAAAAGCTCAAACATAAGTTAAAATGAACTTAAGTCGAAGTTGTTAAGCTTTTAAAGGAATCCAATGGCTACATAACGGTCAAAATTTTCTAGAGGTTACATTTCTAGCAGTTTGTAACCACTAGAACATCTTGCCTATGATGGAAATTTCTAGCCATTTATAATCGCTAGAAAGTTTGATCCTTTTTTAAATTCAAATTTCTCTCCGTCTTGAACATTTCTAGAGGTTGCAACTGCTAAAAAGGTTTACATTGAACTAAATTTGAATTAAATATATATAAACAACTTTTTGTATAATTAAAATATTTACCTTCGAACTACATGTCTATGCCGTCCTAGTACTTTCGAGCACGACGGGGCTCATGCTGGGTCCGCTGATCCTCCTCCTCTTGGGTTGCTCATACCCCTAATCCTCCTCCTCTTCTTAGTCTTGCTGATCATGATGAGGTGCTACAGTATCTGCCATGAAGTCTATGATCCCCTTCTCACTGAGATTGTAGTTATCCATGCTGATATCTAGCCCATGACTCATACCACTTATAAAAGCACTAGTCGTAGAAAAGGATCCTTAATGGGTGTGTCAGGATCAACAGCCTCCTTCTCGAGTCGCGGACTCATCCTGATACAATAAATAAATGAAAAAATAGTTTCAAATAATAATAATAATTTTAAAACAAAATAAATAAAATATTTTTAAATAATAATAATTTAAAAATGCAATAAATAAATGAATAAAATAATATCAAATAATAATAATTTCAAAAGCAAAATAAATAAATGAATAAAATCATTTCAAATAATAATAAATAAAGTAATATTAAATAATAATAATTTGAAAATTACTACAAATAATAAAATAAAAAATAATTTAGAAAAAAATCACAGCTAAATTTAAATTATTACCTTAAAAATGCATAGTACTCTATAAATCTAGATCTATATATGATATGTGTAAAGAATTTGATAGAGTTTCGCCTCACAACTCAAGAAAAATGTGAAAATGGGGGTGGCACTGTGAATATATAGGGTTGCATTTTCTATTGGTACCATAAAAAGCGTTAGAAAATGCAAGCCTAGGTGAACTGGGATCCTATCACGTGTCATGACCTTTCAGTGACCATTGACATTTCTAGCGGTTTAGGGGATAACCACTAGGAATTTCTTATAACATGCCTAGCAATTGCCCATAAAACTGCTAAAAAATTAAGCACTGACCTTCTCACGTTCACAATCACTAGAAAATGTCCAATAACTGCTAAAAATATCCATGAATTCTAGTTGTCAAAGGGGTTATAACTTCTAACGGTTTGCCTCATAGCAGCTAAAAATTACATGAATTCTTAACACTGCTAAAACAAGTTTTTTCTGTAGCGATTACATGTTAAACTATGGGCCTATTTAGATTAACTTTTGGAGAAGATCTTATAGAAAAAAATAATTTTAAAGTGCTTTTGGATAAGCTATTATGGATAAGAGCTTATAGAAAAAAAATGATTATGACTAAACGAATGTTTGGATGGTTATACCATAATGACTTTTGTAATTAGTAAATTACCAGAAAGAGTATTAGATAGAAAAAAAATATAGATCATTATTCACTAGTCATATCACGTTCTATCTCTACTTTTCCTTTCCTTTTGCACTGTTCAACTTCTTCCTCCTCTAACAGTCGGCCTCCTCGTTGATTCTAGGCGATAGGTGGACGACGATGAGCTGCAGAAGACGTGAATGACTATTCATCTCATGGTGGCCACACAAAAGACATGCTACCCTATCTTGGGGGCCATTGTTCATCTTCTTCATCTTCTCTCAGATCTCAGTCAGTGGATCTGTAAAGAGAGGATGATGACATGTAGACCTCAGCCCACAACGAAGACAAGAGACGAAGGCAACGACAACAAGGGAGGAGAGAGAAGATACAAAGAGAGGAGAGAGTATTAAAAAATAGGGGTAAAATGGTCTTTTGATACCTATAAGCCCAATTTTCCTATCCAGAAACTATTTCTAGAAGCTTATTTAAAATTATAATTTTAAACTATAGTTCAACCTAAAAGTACTTATAAACAAAAAGAACTGTTTATTTAAAAATTTTATAAAACTATAATTTAATATAAAAGTCCTTATAAAATTATAATTTTATCATAATCCAAACAGCCACTGTATGCAACTTCTCTCACACACACGCGCACAACAAAACAGCCATTCGAAAAGATTAATAAGTTAAATATGATTTCCCATCAATCACTCGGGCAGAAAAAAAATGCAAAAGATCTCCCATGCATCTGAAGCAATCTTGTGATAGGCTCGTGACTAGGGTTACTGCCTCCCTTGTGAACACTAATTATTTTTCTTTTGCAACTTGTTTCATAAATAATAAATACTATATCTAGTTTTAAATATAAGATTTTGTAGTATCCAATTTGAAAGAATCTTCACCTGCAACCCCAACCATATATATATATATATATATATATATATATATAATATTATTGTTGTTTTGTTTACATCCGCAAGGAAAGAGAATAATAAAATTAGAACAATAATACGAACACAAGCGCAACTTGCAAGTCCATTATTATTATTATTATTATTATTAGTATTATTATATTTTGTACTCAGTTTAAACGAGAATCTCATCATCACTACAATTAGAAAGCAAGCAACCATATAGATATATGGAACTCAAAATAATATTAGAAATTTCAATTACAATTACAATTAATTCCAATAACGATAACAACGATACCTCAGTGAATTACTAAATACTGAGTTAATTAGTACTAGTACTAATACTAAGCACTTAGCACTGAGCCAAATTAAAAACCACAGAGTTAAAGATATAATGAAACAGTACCATCAACATCAAATAAGAACCTAATTAATGCTACTGATCTTCTTAGTATTAGCATTGGAAATCTTTGGGAGGGTTCTTCTCGCAGGCATTGAGAAGCAAGCTGAGAGAAATAGGGATATTAATGTTAATGCCAAGAATGTTAGCTTTAATGGCAGTACAAAGACAAACAGCAACCTCAAGATCCACGAGCCCTTCAAGCAATGAACAACATGGGTGGTCTGGGGGGGACCCCACCACTGCACCAACTGGTCCGTTCAGAATGTTCGCACACACTCCTAACTTCAGTGCATCTCTCGGACAGCTCTTTTCTTGAGAACTAGGGCTAGGGTTATAATGTGGCTTAGGTTGTGAACAAAGGTAGCAACCCCTTGAAGTTGAAACAAAGAAAAGCAGATTGAAGCAGACCAAGAGAACGAGTGTTGAAGAAGAAAATCTAGAACACTCCATTTGATATCACTTAGCGATAATTAGGGTTTAGTTGGGGTAATGTAGGAGGGATTAGGGATTGCCAATGCGAGTATTTATAGTGGTTTGAGGTAATTAATGATCTTTGGTTTTGATGGACATTATTAATTAAGGATGTCACATGCTTGTCTGTTTGAGGCATCGATGATTGTCCATGTAAAAAACGACGAAGCTGTCATCGAGATTTAGCTGGCAAGGGCTGTGTTTTTAACATAAAGTAATAGTAAAAGGGTTTTTCACTTTTTTCAACAGGGAAATTAAATATTTCATTAGCGCGTAATTAATTATTATTCAGAAGAAATAATTAATGATGAATGCTTTTTGTGCATAATAAATTACTAATAGTTGAGTTTTGACCAATGGATCACGAGGCAATCCCGTGAACTTCTTTTTATATAATATATTCCCTCCTTAGCAGCCTGCGAGATTTCCACTATTGGAGTCCGACAGCATGTGATATTTCCACCGGAATTTTTCTTCTTTTTTTTAGTACGTAATATGTTAATAGTTTTGTAAATGTTTTTCAGCCTTAAAGTATGCCTTAATTAGCCTTGTCAACCCTTCAATCCAACTCATACAATTTCTTTTGTTTTTATCCAACTCATACAATTTCTTTTGTTTTTTTTGGGGGTAATAGAAGGATTACAAAAAAGGAGATGAAGGTGAAGGCAAATCGGGGGAACAGAAGGCGTGCAGGAAGGAGGGAGATGAAGGAGAAGATTTTGATGAGCTATTGGGAGGAGGTCATCGGCGAAGAAGAACATGATGGCGTTGGGGAAGAAAGAGATGACCAACGGTGACGGTGTAGAGAGAGGTTGATGATAAGAAACAGAAAAAGTGAGGGAGTTCATTATGGGTGGGAAAGGTTAAAGGAGGTGGTTACTTATTTCATAAGGGGTAGAGATGTAATTTCATGTGGCTATGTATTTATCAGGTATGTTTGGTACATTGAAAATAGAAGTAGAAATAAAATGTTTTACTTCCCTTTAGTACAATAGAAGCTACTATTATTTCTAATATTTTGGATCATTTCAATCTATAAAAAAAGTTAAAAAATGAAATGATGAAAGTGAAGGTGAAATATTTTATACTATTTTACCTCAATTATAAAATTTTTAGATATTTTAAATCTTCTTAAGTTAAAAAAAATATTTTAGATTATTTTACCTCAAGTTATAAAAAATATATATATCAATTCTATACTCATTTTCATCATACCAAACAAATTTTTAAAACTCATTTCCAGTATAATTCCATTTATACTTTCGCTTCCACAAAAAAACTCTTCCATCATATCAAACGTACTCTAAGGGCATGTTTGGTATAATGAAAGTGAAAGTAAAAGTGGAATCTTCTACTTTTCTTGTTTGGTATAATGGAAGTCACTTCCACTTCCACTTCTAACATTGAGTCATTTTACTTCTATCAAAAAGCTAAAAAGCGAAATGATAGAAGTGAAAGTGAAATATTTAGACTATTTTATCCCAAGTTATAAAATTTCTAAACAACTTTAACCATTCTCAAGTTATAAAAAAATATTTTAAACTATTTTACCCCAAGTTATAAAAAATACATCAATTATATACTCATTTTTATCCTACCACACAAACTTTTAAAACTCATTCCTAACATAATTTTATTTTCACTTTAATAAAAAAAAAACTCTTCTACCATGTTTGGTAGGTGGAAAGTGGAATCTTCCACTTTTCTTGTTTAGTATGATAAAAGACACTTTCACTTATACTTCTAATATTTTGGACCATTTAATTTTCATAAAAAAAGTTAAGAATTGAGATGATGGAAGTGGAAGCAAAATTTTTTGAATCATTTTACCCCAGTTATAAAATTTATAGACAACTTTAACCCTTCTCAAGTTATAAATTTTTTTGATCATTTTACCCCAAGTTATAAAGAAAAATACATTAATTACATACTTATTTTTATCCTACTAAACAAAGTTTTAAATTTCATTTTCACTTTTATTTCTATATCTATTAAAAACTCTTCTATCTTATCAAAATTTCTGTTTCATCCTACAAAATGTATAGTAAAGATTATATGGCTTCACCGTTTTTTAGGGCCTATTCTCCAATTAAATTCTCAAATAGAGATTTATCCCAATTTTTCCTTCAATAAATTCACGTATAATTGAGGGTGATATTGTCATCTATATATAACTGAGAAACTATCACTTTGTTTTGTATTTGTTGGTAGTGTTTGTTTTAATTGTCAACTTTATGTTTAATTTAGGTCTCAAGTTTCATAAACTCATTTGCCTCCTTGCAATTTCTAGAGCTTTGTGCACCCCAGCAATGAACTCCTTCCACTACTAGAAAATAGCGATTTAGCCAACAGATTAACAATGAGTCAATGAATAATTCTTGTTACTATTCTTCCTTTGTTCATTTCTCTCTCCATTTGGGACGGAAATATATTTAGTGAATGGATATAAAAAATTTGCTTCAAAGGTCTCTTTATATATATATATATATATATATATATATATATATATTTCTCCAATCTTTACTATAAGACCTAATTAAAAAGTTGATATTTGTCTTAAATATAAGACCTATTTTTTATATTTATCTTTTTTTCTAAATTATTTCTATTAATATTCTTTAAATAATAATCAAGTAAAGGAGGGAGGGAGAGAGTTAAAGAACATGTTATATTAATTAACTTAATTAATTTTTTAATCTAATTAAATTAGTTAAATATGTCCTATATTATTAGAACTGAAGGAGTGTATATATATATATATATATATATATATCATATATTAGCTCACTTAAAGAATTATCCATATCAAATATGACTGTAATATTGATGGTTCATGTTTAAGGAGTGTGTCAGGTTAGAGTGATTTTCTTTATGAAAATCATATATTCTTTTTTTATGGAACCGTGTTACATAAAATGATCAAAACAAGCACAAATTTCTAGCTGGCCATTACGAGAAAGAGACTAAGAATAAAATTATAAAATAGAGCATTTATCTATTCATCATTTAGAGTCAATAAGCACCAATCTCCCTATAAGAAAAGACATTTGGGGTATGTAAACCTTGAGCCAAAAATTACTACATCAATATAATGTTACCTATTTATGAATATACAATATACTACAATACTTAAGCATTAATTGTGTACTTGTTCTAATGCATATATTGTGCAGGAGGGATAAGAAAAATGCATTATACCTTGCCATGTCCTTTGGATCAAAGCTCATGTGTAGAAAAGATCTTCTACGTTGGTTAAATTAAACTAAGTAACGGACATCAAAAAATTCAATTTTTACATCAAATTAAATAAGTTAATCTAGAAAGTCTTTTTTTTTTTTTTTACTTTATTTGTTGAAGCAATGTAAATCTTGGACAAATTACGATACCATGATGAAGTGAAAAATCTTCCTTGATTAATGTAGAAAGTACTTCTTGTAATAATGAGAATTAGGGGTGTATATGGGTAGGGCTAGATAGGGTAGCCCCTGCCCAGTGCCTTACCTAAAAAAAATATGGGCTACATTTTGCATCCCGATACCCGGCCCTGCTCGGTAAAATCTCTAACAATTTTGGATTGGGTATGGGTGTGCTGGACATGGACGAACTGGGTATGCCCAAGTCATGATGTCATGCTCATGTTGTAAAAAAAATCTGTAATTATGAATTTTTAAAATAATATAATATTCATATATCTTAAAAAGTTAAATAATATTTATAATTCACTAAGAATAAGGCAATAAAGATAATAATTAAAATTTTGAGATATATTATATATATAAAAAAAAGCCTTAAAGTCTAAGTAGTTTGTAATTATAACTTTGTATCAATCTCCCCAATATTGACAAAGATGAAGCATATAAAAAAATAAAATAAAAAATTATAATTTATAATGTAATCATATGATAATTAACAAAGTTAAAAAAAGAAGAAATTAGTATAGTTATAAATATTAAAATATACAACTTACATACTTAACTACTCATATTTCTAAAATGACCTTCTAGTCATTAGTAGCTATCATATTCTCCCTTCTAAGTGTAGTATATAATATATAGAGAAAAAAATAAAAAAAAGGGGTGCTCATAGGCACAGTAACTCCCATGCCCGGTGCACAGCCTGAAAAATATATGGGTTGTATTTTACAACTCGATGTCTAGCCATGTCCTATATTTATCGGGTTAGATAGGGTATTTTTATTGTAGATTTAAGTGGACATATTGGGCTATGGGTTTTATATACAACCCTAATGAGAACAATGGCAATTCATTGAGCAATCATTCAAGATATAGGAAATAGGGTGGTAGGGAGCACACGTTAGCCCTAGTATGAAAGCAATTGCTCGATGAATCGCCATAGTTCTTCTAGTTGCTCTTTCAATTCTTTTACCACTAGTCTCAACTCAGCAACTGTAGCTAATACAAGGTTGGAAGCACTATCAATGTCATTGTTTTATTTTTGGATTTAAAAGGAGGGGCAATAATAAAGTAGAACCGAACATATAACTTCCTACTTTATATACAAATTTCTATATCACTAGGTTACAAAATTATTAACAATGCTTGTGTTCTTCTAGTTGCTCTTTAATAGCTTCCACTCAAATGATGGGCATATATATATATGTGTGTGTGGGCGCGCGCGCGCACAAACGAGCACATTCCGGTACTCATCACAAATCTGGGCCATCCAGATTGATTTTATATTGTCCAAATTTAATATAATATTTTTATATTTTAAATATTTTTTGTTTTAATAGATGTAAAATTTCAAATAAAGATAATCTTATAACTATCAATTTATTCAAAAATAAATTTATCATTGAAAACTCACAATTAAAATTTTTAAATCTAGACCGTTTAGAATTAATTTAAATGGTCTTAGATCTTATCACTATAATGAGTATAAGTGATGAGCACCCAATGAAGATCCTAATCTTTGATGTTTAATTCCTAGTTTTTTTATATGAAAGTTTAAGTGGGTTGAGTATTAATTTTTTATCAAAATCATAGTATAGTCTCAGGGCTCAAGAAATACTTACATAAAACTTATGATATTACTTATAAAAAAAAATTTCATAATAATAATAGAAATTAAACTTCAATCCTTATAGGATATTATATTGTAAATATTCAAGATTCCGGACCCATATGAGCATTACTCCTGGATTTGGACTTCCCTTCTCTAGAATGTAGATTTTCACTAGGCCGGGCCCACTTTAAGCATGGGATTTTTTTTTTAATTTTTTAGGTAACAAATCTTGGGTCCTCAATGCGTTTTTGCCAGCCTTCGGGCATCAATACTGTTAAATAATAGTACCTCGAATATAAGAAATAAGATTTTTCTTATTTAAATAGTATTAAATGAGTTAATAGTTATTATTCAAATATATGTTTTAACTGGATTTTTTTGTTTGCATTATTTTAAGGAATTTGAAAAATAAGATGTGTTGTTCATATATTATAAAATGAAAATTGTCATAAATTTTACTATGTATTTTAGTATATTGATAATGATCTGACTACCTTTTTTATTTTTAATTTTTTACTGTTCTTTGATTTTTCATAGTAAAAACTATCAATTGGAAATAACTTATTTCCAACTTTGTTCCAATTTATTTTAATTATATTAAATGGAATCAAATTATTACTCAGAAAGCGAAGTGTGTATCCCATGCATACACTTCTGATTGTGTAAATTAATAGTTTTAAAATTTCATATCTTTTTCTTTCTTGCATTATCAAATATATATATATATATATATATGTCCTAATTAATAACGTATACTATTGAAAAACGAAGATGCGAACATTTTTTAGGATGGAAAACGCACACAACATGAAATGAAACAACATAATTGAACAGTGAAAGAAAATTTAAAATGGGTTAAAGGGTATTTTTGCCTTGCGAGTATTTTGCAAAGAGCTAATATATCATGAAAATTTTATGAGGGGCAACTTCCCCCTAAAAGTTAAAAAACGTATCATTTTCACCCTGATTATTACCTAAAGTTAAATTTGACCAGCAATTGACCAATATATTAGTGTTGCATGCTGATGGCATTCATGTAATCTTTTATTTTTTATTAAGATACAAATTTACCCTAAAAATTTTCACTGCAAAGCGTTGAGTATCAAAAAATTTTTTTGTTTGATATTGCCTCAACCTATCAAGATCCAATTTAACTATTAGTTTGATTAAATATATTAAACTGACTAGTCTATATGTCATCTATTTTATTTTTTTGAGGTCAAATTTATAAATAAAAAAAGATATTTTTCAAAACTCTATCGTTAATAGAATATCACTCTCAGAAGAGTATACTTCATTTTAGAAATAACATATATTATTTTTTAAGATGTTGTTAGAGTATGGTTTAGTCAATTAAGTATATTTCATCAAATTAACAATTAAATTGAATCTGAATAACTATTAGAGTAACATTGAACCCAAAATAATTATAAATACCTACTGTTCTCGAGTAAAAATTTTTAGGATAAATTTATACCTTAATAAAAAATAAAAATAGTGTGGATGCTACTTCAACATGTAATGTCATCATATTGGTCACGAAGACATTACCTCTTATAAAACTTTTATGGTGTATTAGCTTCTCATGGAAGACTTCTAGAGCAAAAATGCCCTTTAACTCATTTAAAATTATATACTTTATATAATTAACAGGTGAAAATTATATTTAAAAATAAAATATGCAGACAATAAGTAATTAATTAGAGAATGGAGTTAGAATTTAATCGTATTGTTGTTGTCTTATGTATGCTTGTCAATTTGAGGGGGAAAAGTATACATGTACTTCCTGTTGTAAAAAACAAATGTGTCAAAGTTTTTAAGGTTTATCACCGACAAAAAAAACTTTTTAAGGTCGTATTTTTTTACTTTTTAAATTCACCAATCAAATAGTTATTTGATTTAGTTTGTTAAAGATTAAAAGAAATATTTACATGATCTAAGAGTATCAAGTTATCTGAATTATATCCAATTAAAATATAACTCATTATATTTTAATCCAAGTTATCCAATCATTCATCTGAAATCATTTGCATTTTAATTTTTTTTAAATAACCTTAATTTGGTTCAAATGATTTTTTAAATTAAAATATTTATTTTTTAAAAACATAAATAAATCAATGATTTTTTTAAAATGGGTTATTAGTTAAGTTATTGTATTTTAATTAGATAGATTTTAGAATTTAGATGATGTGGTACTCTTAGAGTATGTAAGTATTTCTCAAAAATAAAAATGTATTTTTTGTCCAATTAAGAAGTTAATTTTGATCATACATATAAGATATATTTATCATATTTATCTATTTTTTTAAATTATTCATATTGGTACTCCCTCAACAATAATCAAATAAAAAAATGAGTGAAAGAATTAAGGAAAATTATTATAGTATTTTAGAAAAATAAAAATATTATATTAATTAACTTATTAAATACTAATTTATTTAATTTAATTGAATTAGTTAAATAGATTTTATATGAAATAATAGGACATCTAGATTTTGTAGAATGGAGAGTGGTAAAATATGAAATTTTAATGAAATATAAGAAAAATAGAACCTTTCCACAAGGGTTATTTAGAAAATTGTCATGAAAAGCTACATAAACAACACATTTTTTAAGGGAGTTTCAATGGCGTTTATATGATAAAATCTACGTCAAAATTACACTTTTAATAGAAACTTTAAAATCGTGATAAAATCTCATACTTTTAATGGAACCCAGTAATCACATGGACCAAAGTCATCGAAACTTTATTTAAGAAAACAAGTCGTGAAAGTTGTCAAATAGTGCACTAGAATTTTCATAAATTCAACTTAAGAAAGCGAAAAGTTTGCGATAGTACGAAAAGGATTAAATATGTACTTATTTCATTCAAAATTTTGATTAGAAGATATTTTTTGTTAAAATATGTACTTGTTTCATTCAACTCACTTAGTTTAAAATGACATAATGAGAATAAAAAAATTAAATTAAATAGTAACACAGATTGGTGCTCCATATGTGCCAAAAATCAACTTCTATATATAAAAGCCCCATACCAACTCAAAGTGATCATTATTCTTTATTAATCATTATGTATAACTCTAATAATTGTAACTTGCATTGGAAAACATGACTAACTACTTTTGGCTAAGTTAATGTAATGTAAAGTTCTATTGACCTAATTCATTATTGGCTATAACCTATGACCTGTCAATTAATATAAGTACCGATTTCAGGTTAAAACAAAATTTTTATATTTCTTAATTCGAAGCAATAATCATGCTAGCTTGTCTTGCTGGATTCAGTACTTCAATATTCCTACTCCAAATTAAGAAAAATTTGAGGTTCTCTTGGTTAATTATTATTAATGTTTCAAAATTTTAGGCTTCACTAATTAATAACTTTGCCTACCCTCATCCTAGTAAACAGAAGAAATCAATGAGGTTTTTTGTTGACTGATAAAAATAGTGAAAAATCCAATATGCTTTTGTTTTGTT
Source organism: Leucaena leucocephala (assembly GCA_037074615.1). Lineage (NCBI taxonomy): Eukaryota > Viridiplantae > Streptophyta > Magnoliopsida > Fabales > Fabaceae > Leucaena > Leucaena leucocephala. The sequence continues at coordinate 14,223,031 of CM073570.1, forward strand.
CATTAGTCTCTCCACGGCAAGTTGCTTTCAAGCTAAGGCCAAATTTAAATCGCCAAGAGAAAAAATAATATAATAAAGCAAATTTTTAAGATTATGAAATTTGTAAATAAACCCTATTAGGGGAAAGAGAAGTATCTAAATATCATTCCTTCAACAGTGTCACCAACTATACAAATTCACAAAATGCTGTAGAACAAAAATTAAGGGGAAAAACCTTTATATTTCAGATTGTTCCTCTTCTTTGTCTCTGTTTCATATCCCTGCCTCCTTTATCTTCATATTATTAGTTAGTTACTGTGATTAACATTTCTATTTCAACCTTTTCATCCTCCAGCATATATAATTAGTAACATGGAAGATTTTTTTAATAAAATAAGACAAATATATATTTTTTTTAAATAAAAAAATCAATCATGCAACTTACTATAAACCTTACATTACATAAGAGTAAGATTTTTTTCCATATGTGTGATAAATGGGATGAATATATTAACTCATAATGACTTGTTTAAAAGAAAATATTGAATAATTGAAAAATTTATAGAGATAATTGTAAATAAAAGAAAAAGAGAAGACAGAGGTGCAAAGCCATATGAAAGCTATTTTTTTATAACCTTTGGGCCAGCCAGTGGAAGGTTTTTTTTTTATATCCTATTATCAAGTATCTGATTAGGCTTTGTAACTATAATTTATTTTTCTAAGAATCTTTTATTGTAAATAAAAGAAAAAGAGAAGATAGAGGTGGGAAGCCATACGAAAGCTAAATTAATATACTCTATTTATATGAGGAATTAGCTTCCGGTAGGTTTATAGACTAATTACATATATAATTCTCATGTATTGAGATTTTTAAGAATATATATCTTATGAATTTCATATTTTATTTTTATGGATATTGATATTAGCATTGATATATATATATATATATATATATAAATCAAATATGTGGACCATAGAGAAAATAAGAGTCAACAGATTTCTAATGGAAAACTACCGGTAGCCACGATAAGGACCTTATTTGAAATGACATGTTGGACTCAATTTGATGAAAAAGAAATCATTATTCAATCAACTAATTGTATTGATCCATCTTCTTCTTTTTTTTTTTTTTTTGTGATCTAGATCTCCCTTAACAACACGAATCAAGTGACCTAAAGACTCTCTTATAAACAAAAAGTTGTAGGTTGGATCTTATTTAAAATATGAGACTATTAGTGCTAATATTGCATCCCTAATTCAAAAATAAAAATCTCCATTAGAAACATCACTACATTGAATTAAGGGTTAAGGAGAACATTTATTTTAAAATTTTTTACTCAAGAGCAATATTACTTTAAATATTTTTTTGGGTTTACAATTATTCTAAAAATATTAAAAATGAGTAATATTATCATTTATTATTAAAATATTAACAGTTAATATTAATTTTTAATTAATATTAGTTTTTTAATAAGGTAAAACAATATTATTATGTTATAAAATTTTTAAAATGAAATTGAGCATAAATAAATTTCCTAATCAACATTACTCATGAAAATTTTTAGAATAAATGTATACCTTAATCTTTAAATTAATTTATTATATGCATGGGACTAATGAGAGAAGTTAAATATAATAGAAATGGTTAATATTTTATAATATGATTAATTAAAATTTAAAATCTCTCTAAAAAATTAACATATTTATATTTAATATTTGATATTATCTTCAATTCACTAGAAGCAAAAAATTGATTGATTTATATGGGTGGACTTTGGATGGCTCCACACGGTGTCAGTAACAACAATAATAATAAAAGTAAAATCAGAGAGCACACTGGTTCCAAAAACCCTCGATATTGATCCATCAGCTGAATCAGGTTTCTGGTGGACCCCACATAGATGAAGCCCGTGACTCTTGTCACCATTATTAACTAGTATTAATTAATGATATAATCACAAATGATTGTGATTACATTATGGAAAATTATCTTAACCCAAGATTTTATTTAATTTGCTGCTGTAAATAAGTTATTGACAAGCACCAATGCACGTGGAACTCTTGGGTTTGTGTAATTTAATTTCCTTGTTTTATAAAACTTGAACTCAATAATATAATAATTTTGAGTAAAATCATCAACGTCGGAAATCTATCGTACTTGAAACTATATTTTCATCAATGTCTATTCATCATTTCAATTCCATCCCTAGAGAGATTTGCTTTTGTCGTTAATTACGCGAACATGAATCTTTGCTTACTCTAAAGGAAATTACACAACACAATACCTATTATGATGATGCGAATGAATTAACAGTCATCAAATAGAAACGCAACACAAAGGCAATTAAGATCATGTTGAAAGATTTTTGTTTTCTTCATATATTTTTTAATATTATCAACTAATATTTTTCACTTTTTCTAGATCATATTACTATACATCTAAACAATTAACTAATCTAATTTTAGAGTTTATAATTATCTATCCCAATATAAATATTTCCTATAAGACTTGAATTTGAGATCTAGCGAAAGACTTTACATTGCTAGGGTAAGTTTCAGTTGTCATTTTCTTCATCTATCTCAATGTCCAATTGATGTCATTTCCAACTAAAATACAATAACCATATACAAAAAAATTATGAAAAATACACACATTTAAACTCAGTCTCACACGTTGCTATAGTGGAGGGTCAGAATGTCAAACAAAAGGGTGCTGTACCAAAGGAGGCTTTGGGGTCCCCGCCACAGTAAGTGCTTTCTTTTTTCTTTAACAAAGAAAGTCTAGCACCTAACTGGTTGTAGAAAGCTTAAGAGAGACCATCAACAATTTGATAATGATATGCTTCATATTTTCCTGGCATATGTATAAATTTGAATTTAAGTATTAACTCCTATGTAAGAGTTGTTGGGACGTTGTTTATTAAAGAGAAAATGATAAAAAATTATTTAAAGTTAAGACAATTTATGAAGTAGGTGAGGTGACTAGATTAGATAATATGGAGTCCAATTTTCTGAAAAGATAGAGAAAGATGAAAAAACATTTAAATTAAATTACTAAATATAAGCTTTTGGTTAACAATATATATTCAAAAATTTAGTTGTTGGTGATAAAATATAATAACATTAGTGCAATTTGTATAATCGACCGTGAGATAATCAAGGTTGTCGTTGCTTGTGGTGGTGACTCTTACATAAGAAACGAGGGACACAGTACACAAGCCCACATGCAAAAGCTTCTTTGAGAAAACCAGAGCATAGTGTAATAATAATTCCATTTAATTAGTTTAATTAATTTTTCCAGTGGAATCGAATATCGGTATCGGCCGGTGTAAAATTTAATTAATGGATCCACAGATATCAATATGGCAATATTTCAGTCGATACCTCACAAATATCCAAAGTTCTGTCAAATTGTCAGCTTCCAGTGCCAGCTAAAAGCCCATAGTTCACACATGCTTCCTGCTATAATTCCTTGATGCCCTAATTTTCCCTTTAAAAAATATTTTAAAATATTATTCTTCACGTCATATCCTCACTATATAAACCCTCCCATCTCTTCAAATAACTCCATCCTCACAAACAGTCTTCTTATTATAAGCACTTGTGACTTATAAACTCTCAAGTGCTTCTTCTTCTTCTTTTCAATGGCTTCCAAAACTTCCTCTTTTGCTCTTTTCCTTGTCCTCAACCTCCTCTTCTTCTCACTTGTCACTGCATGCGGCTCATGCGGGGGCTACCCTAACCCAAAACCCAAGCCAAACCCGAACCCGAATCCTAGCCCGTCTGGAAGTGGCACATGCCCTCGTGATGCCCTAAAACTAGGGGTGTGCGCTAATGTTCTGAATGGTTTGCTTAATGTGACCCTTGGACAGCCACCAGTGACCCCTTGTTGCACTCTGATTCAAGGACTTGCTGACCTTGAAGCTGCAGTATGCCTCTGCACTGCCCTTAAAGCTAACATTTTGGGCATTAACCTCAACATTCCCATCTCTCTCAGTTTGCTTCTCAATGTTTGCTCTAAAACTGTTCCTCATGGTTTCCAATGTGCCTAATGATAAGTATACTATTTAGCTTCTTCTGATCGATGATGATGATGTGGCCTTTTTCTATTGGTTTTTCGACTTTACATTTTCTAGTTCTAAGCATATGAAGATGATGATGATGTATTGTTATAAACACCTCGTTTGTGGTTTTCTGGATCATTTGTGTGCCTGGGCTTATATGGTGAATAATCTCCCCATATTTACTATTTACGTAAATTTGTAAGGGGAGAAAAATACATGAAAATTTATAGTGCTTGTGATGATCAAAGATTCTTCTTAATTATAGTTTGTTCTTGATTTTTAAATTGTAGCCCAATAATATATATATATATATATATATATCTGTTTTAGTGTTTTATAATTTTATGTGTATCAGTTCAATGATCTCGATCTCTTCCACCACTGTTCAGTATTCACCTGGGTACAAGGTAACGTGAAAAAAAAATAAGCAAAGAAAATATTTTTTTTTCTTTAAAAAAAACTTTAAGAGTGCACAAAAATCTAGAACCAGCTCCTAGCAAACTATAGCCTCTGTAAAATTTTGTCACGACATATTCAGTAAGACTAATATTTTTTTAAAAAAAATAAAGTACCAAAACCAGTTGTGACCTGCAATAATTTCCGTCACCAAGAAGAATCTGATGATGAAGGCATAACAACTGAGAATTTCTTAAGGTTATGTGCAATAATAGGATCTTTTCCCTTATTGATCTTAGCAAACAGATTGATTATACGTACTAGATTTGAGTTCTTGACAAATGATAATAATAATAATAATAATAATAACTGAATAAAAAAATTGAGAAGGGACATGGTTTATATATATATATGGTCTTAAACCCTGTAACAAATATGATGTAGCATGTTGATTATTGTTGTGTTTTTGGAACATTACATATCTAAGACATTATTAATTAGGAATGAAACTACTTTTTATTGATTTCTTTGTTTGTCTGATGCGGGAATATATTGATTAATATATATATATACACACACACACACACTTTTGTTTTGTGGGAAGATATGGCTTTTTTGTGGCCATATTACTGTTTATCCCGTGAACCGGAACGAACAAAGATGCTTGTCACGATTGAAAAAGATAGAATGAAAGAATTCGTCGTTTACTTTCATGTGAAGCTTTACAAAAGTAAAGAATTTTCCATGTTCTGAATATCACATCACAACTTTCAAAAGAAAAATAATAATATTTACAATATTGGGATCATATCAAGTTTGAAAACTTTTTGCACTTTGTCTAAATTCATAAACAATAATAGTGATTTTTAATACAATTATCCAATATTATCTCCGGTCATTTTTATAAGTTACAAAAAACTGCATTACATAGATTAAGAAGTCACTTAAAATTGATTAAAGGTAATAAATGTAACAAATGAAAATGATCAAATCATTTCAAAAAAAAAAATTACTTCCTCCGGTACTTTTTATAAAATTCAAATAATCAAATTGTGTGGTTTAAAAAATCTATTAAAATTAGTTAAAAGTATTAAATATGTAAGAAATATATTTTTTGTTTATCTAAATATTACCTTATTTATAAGAGGATAAATGGGAGAGAAATAATGAGAAAACAAATATGAAAGAAGATGTATGGGAGAAAAATAATGAGAGAGAATAAAGGCAATAAGGATAGAAAATAAAATATTGGAGGTAAAATTAATTAATTATGGGGAAAATTGAAAAAAAAATGTATTTAGTGTTCACAACTTCATATAACTCCAAACTAAATCTTATAAAAAATCTAAAAAACTTGTCGGATTACTAGTAGCGTCAGATACCGTGAATAAATCTAAAAAAAAATCTTATAAAAACTCTTAACCTTGGTTGAAAAGAATCAAGTCCCTTTCACTCAATCCAATGACCGTTCATACATAATAATATGATTTTAAGGTTGACTAAAAATTAAAACTACAATAATAGCTATACAATACTATTGAATAATGCCATGTACCTAGTTGTAATAAGGTGTGGTGTTAAACCGAATAATTAACCAATGAGCTGTAGTGGGGGAAAAAGTGTCCTCGAAATCATTTATACATGGCTTCTATTGGAAATTTAAGATTTAACTTGTCCCGTTATGTATCCCAAAAAAAAAAATGATAATATTAAACAAGAGCTATATAGTTAATACCTGCTTGAAACTTTGGTAATCTTTCTTTGACACAATATATATATATATATATATATATATATATATATATATATAAATTGTGAATAGAAGTTTGTTTAATTTTTCCTCAAATATTTTGTAATAATAAGGGGAGATCTTGCTATAAGTAAAATATATTCTGATAACAAGTTGATTATTAGAAAAAAAAATAGAGCAAAGAGTAAATTAAACCGACAATGTGTGACATGCTTGAAGACTTTGGCATGTCTTAGGTTCATTGATCTCAAAATATTCATAGACATAGGATATCAATAGAATTAGTTTAATAATATAAAATTTTATTAGATTTCTTTTTTATCATGAGTGAACTCTATTGGAAATACTAATATTATAAGGGGTAACTATAAATCACAAATTTATAATAGTTAATTATTTAAATATCTAATAATATAATTAAAAAAAATATTAGATACTGTTTGATAATGTAAAAAGAATAGAGGTAGGGTTTCATTCAGCGGATTCAGCTTGTACGAAATCACAACGTGCCTGTGAAGTTTTTTTTTTTCTTCTTAAAATACAACTAGCTGAAGACTTCATTCCCAATGGAACCCAAACAATACAAAGTTTAAACAAAAAGAAAAAAAAAACTTAAATCCCGGTTAAAAAAATATTACTTAGAAGTACCTAAAATTTATTTAAAGATCCCTATGTAACTTATATTCAACTAATGTAACTCTTCTATAATTATACACAACATAATTTTAATTATATATAAAATAAAAGATATTAATATATAACTAAAAGTTAAAGAAAAGTTACACGTGTTAAAGATAAGTTATATTAACTCAAGACTTAACTCCGCTTTTGAGTGTTAAATTTTGTAATAAAATATTTTTGTCACAATTTTTCCAAAATTAAATACCCCTTCCTAACTGGATAGTTAGCAAATACTATTACATTATAAAAAATCAATTAAAAAATTAGGGAAAGTCAACGAAAAAACCCTTAATTAAAACTTTTATTAAAAAAATCACGGATTTTATATAAAAATATTAATATTTAAATTTAGGTTTTTTTTAACCAATAAAATTTAGAAGAAGTATTTTTCCTTGAGATTGAAGAAAATGACACACGATCCCACGTTCACTTGTGTAATTTTTTTTAAAAAAAGTAAATTTAAATTCTAAAAAATTCCTGTGATTGAGTTTCAAACATAAAGTAATAAATAATAAAAGTTTGTACATATAAAACGTATTGGGTGTGTTTTTTTTTTCATTTTTGTTTACTTCTTATTTCTCCCACGTGCTTTTAAGTTCCTAGTGACAAGATTTATATTAAAATGAAAGGTGAAAGGATACGTTTAATTTTTTAACTTTACATTAAATTTTAATTTAATCTCTTAAGTTTATAAATATAAAATATATTTTAGTTTCTTAATGTTAACACTGTTGACTTGTGGACTCTTATTAACGAAAAATGCTAACCAAACAATAAAATAATGATAAACATATTTAAATTTTAATTATTTAATTTAATATAATGAATTCTATAATTTATAACTAAAATACACAAAATCTGAAAAAGCGTCTTCTTTCTTGAACCATAGTTGGACAATGGCGTCTTCCTCCAGACCCATTTCATAAAAAAAATTAAAATAATTAACGTTAGAAATAGTTCGCTTATTATTATTGGAGGGAATCTTCTAGTGGGAAACAAAGATGATGCTTAGTTGCTTACAAGTAAGCTCCTTGGAATAATCTTTGTCAGTGTCTGAATGAGTGTTTTCTCTCAGTTTTTGTCTATTTTAATTTTAAATATAGTATTAAATTAAATAATTAAAATTTAAATATGTTTTATTACCATTTTATTGCTCGGTCAATATTAAATTTTCCATGTGATCAGTATTTTCTATTAATAAGAGATAATTGTATTAATATTAAGAGACTAAAAATATATTTTATAAACTTAAAAGAATAAAATAAAATTTAATGGACTAAACGAATACTTTTAACATATAAAGAATTTTAAAATTTATACTCCATTAATAAGAAAAGTAACATAACTAGAAATTTGGAACTAGGGACCGAACTCTTAACATTTTTTTATCAAAATAAATAAATAAACTACTATTTATAGTTTTATATATAAAATCTATTTAACTATTACTTTTAAAGGCAAAGTTAATTATATTTTTATATTTAAGATTAAAATATATTTTTTATTAATTTTTTATATTTATGATTTAAAAGAGTATAATATTATAAATATAATAATTTGAATTGATAAAAAGATACAAAAAAAAATTGTAACGGACAGAAGGGGCAGCTGCCTCCCTTGCCGCCCCTAGTTCTGTTACTGAGTAAGAGTTAGAGTTAACGATATTAACATTAGGGCCTAAAAATACATAAATTTTGCGTAAACTGAACGGACCAAATGATATATTGTAGTTTAAAAAAGAAACTTTAAAATCAAAACTCCATGGTGATAGATACAGTTTTGATTCTCTGAATTCAATATTGTTTACTCCAAGAACTAAAATGGTCTCTATTTGCAAAAACGACGCCATCCAATGAACCTTATTTTGTCACATCTGATGTCACCTTCTTCTTCATAAGATAATTAATTAATAAAACAAACACAAACGTAAATAATATTTCCTTTCTTAACTGAAAACACGCAGCTAAAGTTAGGTAGCATGTGTGTCATCAATTTGTCGGTCCATCAACATTAATTAATATAATCAATTTATTTATCATTCATAACTATAATCTTATCAAACTATAAATTAAAATAATTAATTAATGAATAAATATCATTCATAACAAGAAGTACTTGAGAAAAATCTTAAAAAATTATTAATTAAATTTTAAAATTTTAAATCAATTTATTTATTATACTTCCTAAACTATTTAATACTCTTATAAAGTAAATAATAATATACTTTTATAAACATTTCTAATTTAAGATTTTGAAATTCAAATGATATTTTTTTAGGATTTTCCCAAATACGTCATTAGAATTAATGAATTACATAAATTTGTTTCATCAAAATTTGGATTTAATTAATGAGAGGTAATGAAAATTTATCTCATACATACATTTACAACTCAAAATTAATACTACCTCAAATTCTTAATATAATATCTACTTAACTAATTTATATATGTTAAGAAAGTTAATTAAATTAACGATTGTATGTTGATTTCTCTAAAAATACCCCTTTAAGCATACGAATTTAAACTATCTTTAATATAATTTTTTTTAATATATGTAATCATATAAGAATATTTTGTAGAGTAGATTATAATTTTAAGAGATAAAGTATATTGTGATCTTATATTTAGAATTAAAGTAGATTCTATATCTAACTCTTATATTTAGAACCGAAGGAAATATCATTTATTCAGTAATTCATTTATTTTATTACATGATGGTTCTGTAAGGTAATATACAACTTTTTTTAATATAATTTTGTAGCTATATTTTCAACTCTTATTACAATTTGTAAAATCATGAAATTTTTATTAAATATACGTAATTAATAAGTAATTAGAACTCAAACTACATGGACCCTCTCACTGCTTTTCCCACTGAATCCAAATCTTATTTCATCATATACATAACTTCACAAGTTCTTGTATACAGAAACACTAGATCATGATACTATTTTTAAATTAATATTAAACATTGTCACCATTAACAGTTTTATAACCATCTAATCTGGAACTTATATAGTACTCTTCATATCCTTAATAAAAGAGTTAATTAAAAAATTAATTATAATTAGTCCTAAATATAAGACTTATTTTATTATTTATTAACTTTTTTTAAATTATACCTATTGATACTTCCTAAATAATAATCAAATAAGAAAGGAACAAAATTAAGGAAGATATATATGCCCGATATTAAGAACTGTATAAGTAATATATAGTAACCCAAAACTAATTAATTTCGTAAAATAGTCATTGCAATATTTAAAAACAGATCACTATTGAACTTACTGTTCAGATGATAACATGTTTGATGTCATTATCTAATTATATATATATATATGGATAATATATAAAAAAAAAGTATATATTACAACTTAAACGTTCTTCACACAAGGAAACTAGAACATTAAAATCTACTCAAAGTTAGCTAGATCTATAGATACATATATAATCATATTGACCATGCACACACACCAAACATAAAAGTAAAGAGAGGTGTAATAATTTCTTTGGATCTATGAGAGCTAACTCTCAACTATTAAATCATATTTTTAGATTTATGTGTAATATATAGTAAAATACTATATTATTTATTAAGCATAAACTAGAAATGATTTAACAGTTGAGAGCTATAGCTAGTTTCTTCAGTTGATGCTTACCTTCATTCAGAGTTATTATAATAAAGGTGGACAAACAAAACCAGGAGGAGGAGTGAAGCCACAAGTAGCAAGAACTTGAAGAGCAAGAGGAACGAATATGTTGAGATTCAGAAGCTTAAGTCTGATAACAGTGCAAAGACATATCGCTGCTTCAAGATCAAGCAATCCTTGGATCACTGGACAGCATATATTCTCAATAGGGTTCCCTATTCGCACATGCACAAGTCCTCCAAGCACATCCAAACACAGCCCTAGCTTTAGGGCATCAATGGGACACCTCAATTGAGGAGGAGGACTGGGAACCCAGTATGGCGGTGAAGGTGCAATCGGTGGTGGGTTTATTATAACCGGCGGGGATCCTGGTGGCGGCTTGACAATGATTGGAGGGGATGCTGGTGGGGGCTTGACAATGATCGGCGGGAGAACGCCCGGGGGCTTTGGAGGCGACACTTTCGGGTGGCCGCCGCCATGATGAGGCGGTTTGTGGCATTTGGTTTTGGGATGACAATGCCAGTGGCAATAAGGATCATCACCACAAGTATATGTTAGTGCTGAAAGAGAGCTTAATGTTGAAATCATGAAGATGAACAACAAGGCTTTAGCTTTTGAAGACATGACTACTTTGGAGTTTGAATCCGAATTGCTCTTCTTCTAGTTGCAAGTGTTATATATATAAAAATTAGAGAAAGATTAATTAGCTAAGACTGATTGATAAGAAAAACTTAGGGTTTTGTCTAATTTAGTAACACATGGAAACGTAGTAAAACATCCTTAAACTAATCTATGGATAGCGATGAATCGGTAGAGATAATTGAAGAGTTTGGATTTTTGTTGATGGTTGTATGAATTCGAGAGAGACTCAATCATCATCCGTGACTAGCTCAGTACAATCCGTGAAGGAGTTTCTATTAATTCTGAAAACCGGACTTAACAGTTGTCACAGAGAAATGGATGCATGCCACTGTTGTGTACATTATTATCTCTTTGTTTTCTTCTCTTTTTGCGCAATATTCGAATTCTTTTTGAGAAATTAGGTTTGGCTTTGTTTTGCATCTACGTTAAATAATTCGACCTCTGTGGCGTCAGAATTCTTCTTAACTATGTGTTTAGAGAGCACCGTTCACAAGTAGTTGGTCGTTAGGGTTTGCGAAAATGGAAAGGCAATATTCTTCAAAGGGTAAATTAATTAATTTAATAGTCACGTCGATATGCGTTGTACATTGCCAGAATCAACAAATACAGAGTTCTTTCCTGACTCATTTTATGCTTTTGAAGCCAAAGGGATGATTCAAGGCTGCAACTTTTGGCACGTAGTGGGTTGGCTTCTCATCATGTTGCTAGATTATTGAATTGTCCATTTCACTTTTTTTTAATTGATATAAAGAGAAGTATATATAGGACGTGGTTCTCCTAAGGATTTATGCATGCTACAATTGGGCCTTCATTAAGAGCCGACTATCTAAAGAGAACTACTTGTAAAAGATTCTAATTAATAGAAAGCCGAGTGAAGTACCATATATATATATATATATATATATGTATGTATGTATGTATGTATGTATGTATGTATGTATGTATGTATGTATGTATGTATGTATGTATGTATGTATGTATGTAGTCTGGAGTCATCGGGCAAGTATTGTCATGAATCTCATATTGGAGTGTGACCTTAAAAGAAGATCTCCAACTCTAACAACTAGTTTTTAAGATATAGTTTATTTAAAGATTTTTGCTCATTATATTGGCATGAATTTTACAAGTCAAAGTTTCTGCATTTACTTGTTAAATTTTTTTATTTATATGTGCGTGTGTGTGGGAAAGTTGGTGTATTTGATGTGTAACATAATGGGAGTCCTCATTGGATGAGAAGAAAATTATAGGGAAAGAATATTAGAAGAGAAATTTCTTATAAACAGTAAAAAAATTTACTATTTTAAGCAATTTTACTTCCTAGTATTCTCACATATTTTTTCCCAATTCTTTTTTTGCCTCTAAATTTTTTTACCACTTTAGGCAATTTTTATTTCTATTATTCCCTCCCATAATTTTTCCCCACTTTCTTTTTGCATCCAAACATAGCCTTAGTTAAGCTCTATTTTCTTTCATAATAATACTCCATATATTTCTTAATATAAGACTAAGTTAACTAATTTATTAAGATTAAATAAGCTAAATAAATGTCTTAATTATAACATTTTTTAAGTATTATTATATTATATATATTAATTTATAAGTCAGATAAATTAGTTTAGAGAAAAATGATAAATATAAATATTTTAAAATAATTTATTTAGTTTTATTAATCTTTTAAAATTAGTAAATTGGATTTTATATTAAGAAATAAAACATGTGAATGTATATAAATATAGATTAATTGATAACATCAAATACCAGATAATTATATTTATAAAATATAGAGAGCTATACTCTTAATTTACACCAGAAATCAACAGTATGACTCATTTTGATCTCAATGTCCACTTTAGTTTAATATATGTGAATAAGTTACAAATTAGAGGGATAAACATTAATAACATAAGTTACAAATAAGATTGAATTTGTTACTTCCCAAATATAAGAGAGCTTTCAGATCACGAGGCTACAAGACCATTCACAAAAATATAAAATTTAGTGAAAATAAGAGTGCATTTCTTTGCTAGCACAGTTTATATTCCATTTGATTTGTTCTATATTCCTCGACAACGGGTAGAGACAATTAGAGAGACAAAAGGCTGAATAAAATAGGAAATAATGTAACTGACCAGCAATGTCAAAAAATCAAAGTTTATAGTTTTATATTACAAAATGGAATGAAGGTTATTTATATGTTTTCTCTCAAAATCTAATTACAAAAAAGAAATAAAAGACAAAAAATTTCTATGGTCCTAGCACGAAAAGATTGCAAAGCAGTCAAAGTAAGAAAAGGATTCGACGCTAAGGCATGGACCCGTAATAAATCTGCAGTTCAGATTCTGATGATTATTGATTAATTAGTAATCATTTAAAAATTTATGGATTTTCCCTTAAAACTTCATTCAATTTACTGATTTGCTCGTTGCTCGTAAAATTTCATTCTTTTCCTCCCTCGCTTCTTCCCATTATTTTGTCCATTCATTACTGGTTTTCCATTGAACATAAAGAAGCAAACCGGGACAATTCAACAGTGATATGTAATGAGAACCCTGCTCCTTTATTAGATACTTCTTCTAATTTTTAATATTAGAGCTAAATAATTTATTTATTGATATTAAAAAAATTAGTTAAAGTAGTTATTTGTAATAAAAGTGTGTTAATTTTTTTTCAAATATCATCTTTAATTTAATCATGTGCATTGAAACTACCTTTAACAAAAAATATTTAATTAATATATACAAAGTGTATTGTGGTATTATAATTAACACTGGAATATATATGTTATTTAATTCTTATATTTAAGATTGTAAGTATTGTATAGTTTCTTGGGCTTAGGTGATTAATTTATGTATCATTAAAAAAGCAGCTTCTTTGGGGTAATCATTGATTAATAGTATACATTTAAAAAAAATATTAATTCATAGAGGGAAATCGTCTCACTACACAAATATAATAAACTTTTTATTGATACAATTTAAATGTCACCAAGAATTCTTCAAGAGATTACATAATGGAATAATAATCAGGAGGAAGTTGAGGAGCCTCCCAACCATATATCAGAACAATACCATATCTAATATCAGAATGAAAAACAAACCAAGCTCCCAAAACTATAGAACTTGACGATGTAATAATCCAAAAGAAAAGGCACAAAAAACAAAATAGCACAGTAGTAGTGGAGAATGAAGATAGTGATAGATCTATGGAATTAATTAAGCGCACTGGAACCCTTTGGGGACGCCTTTGCCACAGTAGTTGAGGATCAAGCTCAAGTTAATGGGAAGGTTAAGGTCGATACCTAAGACATTGGCCTTAAGGGCAGTGCAGAGGCAGATGGCGGCTTCGAGGTCGGCGAGGCCCTGAATGAGGGAACAGCAAGGGGTCTTCGGTGGCTTGCCCAGCTGAACGTTGATGAGACCCAACACATCGGCGCAGACACCTAGCTTAAGGGCATCTCTAGGGCAACTTCCTGAGGAAGAAGGAGAAGATGGTGATGGCTTTGATGGGATCTTTGGTGATGAGTGTTTAGGGCTTTTGGGATGATGTGGCGGTGGGGGGCATGGGACGTAGGTGGAGGTAACCACCGTGAAGAAGAGGAGGTTGATGGCAAAGAGGAGAAGGGCAGATTTGGAAGCCATGTTTGTTTCACAAGAACGATGTGTCCTTCAAGTTTCTATGACTTGGATTTTTGTGAAACTTGGCTTTTGATTGGTGACAAGTTTGAGAGATATGATAGGGCTTTTATAGGACAGGATCCCCTTTTTTTTATTTGGTATACACCAATTTTTTAATTTAATTAAAGCTTAAGTGAGTCTAATGACGTGATATATAATTGAATAAGTTTTGCACATAAAGTCCATATTTTTATAATTAAATAGACGGTTAAAATTATTTGAAACTAGTAATTGGTTAGTTTATAAGTTTTTTTACTATTTTATAAGCTACTCTGATCAGTTTATCTGAAATTTTAGTTTTAAATTATGATTTAGTCTAAAAATTTGTTTGAATAAATATAGCTATTTATTTTAAAAAAAATAAATCTAAATTTTGAACTAAATTTAAATTTTAAATCTAGATTTGTCATGTTGTCAAATACACACTATAAATAAATAATTGATAACTGATTGATTAGACAAGTTCTCGTGAGCGCCCATTGGATGAAAATTGAAATCTTCATGACAAGCTGGCACCGCAATATATTGTTTTTTTCTTCTCACAAGAGTTTAGATATATGGTTTCTATACAAGAAATTGGATAAAATTTCCAATTAAAAATTTAATTAATATGAATAACTTAAATTAGAATATTAATATTCTATATATATAAAGTTTATCGAGTATCTATGTTCGGTGTATGGAAATCTATCATGTCTTTATCACTCATTAAATTTCTAATAGGTGACTTTTCATCAAATTCTCCCTTTCTATATGTGTTTTTCTATTTTTTGTCAATTTTAAAAGAGAATATTACATTCTTATAAAAAAAAAAGAAAAAAGAGAATATTACATAGCGCATGATCTATTTCAGTAATATTTACTTAAGGATTAGATCTACTTGAATTATAAATCTCACCTATTCTGTGTTACTATTTTTTCCTTAAAACTAATTAAAAAAGAAAATAGAAAGGATTGAATCAGATCCTTTGAAGTTCTAATAATGTATAGAGCTCATAAATTTCAAGCCAAAGTATATACCAACTCCAATCTCACATATAAATCACGATTACTTACTTTATATGTGTATATATTAAAAAATTAGTTAAAATTAATTTTGGGTAAAATAGCATCTAATACTCTGATCTTATTTTTCAAATGTGGCCAATATCTTAATTTTATTTGTGATAAAATTTTACCTAAAATATTTTAATTTGGTATAATTTTACCTATAATCTTTTTAATTTGATACAATTCTTAATACTAGAGAAATAAGATTGTGGGTGAAGTTAAAGATTGTGGGTGAAATTACATTACAAATAAGATTAGGATATTGGTCGTATCTAAAATATAAGATCAGGATCTTATATACTAGCTATTAGAGGGAAGGACCCGCATGAGCAGTGGTGGACGAAGCAGAAGCGATAATGTCAACTTCAGTAACGCTAACATTGGTGAGAATCCAATGCCCCAAAAACCTAAGGGTTCCTTCGCAAGGTTCATCCACGAAGGGTGAGTTAGGGCATAAGATCATGCTAAAAGGCGTAGTCGATGGCAACAAGTGAATATTCCTGTACTACCCTTTGTTGGTCCTGAGGGATAGAGGAGGCTAAGTTAACCGAAAGATGGTTATCGGTTCAAGGACATAAGATGCCCTTACTTTTTCAGGATAAGAAAGGGTAGAGAAAATGCCTCGAACCAATGTTCGAGTACTAGGTAAAGAATATCTAGGGGCGCAAGATAACTCTCTCTAAGGATCTTGGCAAAATAGCCCCATAACTTTGGGAGAATGAGTGCCTCCTCACAAAAGGGTCGCAGTGACCAAGCCTAGACAAGTATTTACTAAAAACATAGGTCTCCCCAAAGTCGTAAGACTATGTATGGGGGCTGACGTCTACCCAATGCCAGAAGGTTAAGGAAGTTGGCGACCTGAGGACAAGGGAGCAGGTGACCGAAGCTCCAGTGAACTGCGGCCATAACTATAACAGTCTTGAGGTAGCAAAATTCCTTGTTGGGTAATTTCTAACCCGCACTAAAGGTGTAAGTTTACCCATTAATTTTTGTTCGAGTTTGCTCTTGATCTTTAAGGTAAGTTTCGCTATCTTTATTTGTTATAATATTCAAAACATGCATTTAGTGATAAGTAGGGATATTTATTTGTGAAAAATCAATATTTAATAATGTGTAAATAGCTTATATTTTGAATTCTATAACTTTCAAAAACATGACATATATATGGGATCCGAGATAAGTGAGATGCAAGACCAAATTTATGTACATGTAAAGTAAGTTCATTTTATGTTGAAATTAACAACAATTCAAAAGAAATTGCATGTTGAATAGATATGCTTCTTGATAGAATCTCCTCTACTTCTCTGCATGTATGTCTATATGTTTCTTATTACTCTATCTATTAGAAATATAAGATCTCGTCTATCATATAAATTATACTATAAATAAATTCTTATCTTTAGAGTTAGAATTACTATTATTTTAACTATAAAAAAAATGAATAATTAGTCTGTTTGTTTGTATTTGATACTTAGTACTAGATTCGATGAATCTCATAGTAAAGAAAGTGAATTATTTGTGAAAGTCACAAGAGCTGCCACATTAACATCGAATCTCCTATTATTTCTGTAAGCGTTAGTATTATATGGGACCCGAAGGTCATGTGTTCTTTCTTTATATACGTATTCGCTTGATTTGTCAATTCAAAAACAGCTATATATGTTGAAGAATTAAACATGTGATTAATAATATAATGGATCTTAGTGCATAAACAATAATTCAATCAAAGAACGTTAATTACTTACTTGTCGGGAGTAAATTGTGACAATTCAAATTCGCCTGGGCAGAGATTTAGGCTAAAAGATCATAGTTGTGTATAAGTGGGAATACCCATAAATTTAATATTTTAAAATTGTGTGTTAAGATGTGGGGTTAAACCTACTTTTATATATATATATATATATATATATATATATATATATGATCTTTCAAATCCCTTTGAAATATAAAGTCTACGAACATCTCTCTAAAATAAATTCTCCTACTATTTGAAATACTGTAGGACATCTATATAATAAAAATTTAAATATTAATTCATTATATTATAAATTAGGACTAACCTCGTTAGTCATATGATACTCTTTTGGATCCAGATAACATATCTTAAGTTTCTGTTCAGCTAGATGTTGATGGAAGGACATTATTGAAAAAATATTTAGGAATATCTCTACAACAATTGGTCTTTGAATCAAGATATCTATCTAACTTTTTAATTTTGACTTTATAATTTTGTCTCGACTTACATGAATGTGCTTACTGTTTTGGTGTGTACACGCGTAACTCTTTTTAATTTTAAATATAAGAATTAATATAGATATTTATTATAGTCCTAAATATAAAAATTTAATCTACTTTATCTTTTAAATTTATAATTTTTTCTTATTGCTTGTACATATATTAAAAGGATTTCTCATCAAAGAAGTAGTAGTTTTCAATACAAAATAATTAAAAAAATATTTTAAAAAAAATAATACATAATTTTATAAATAATAAATTTAACTAATTTTTTTAATTTCTACCAATTAATTAGCTAGTTGTGGAGAGTGTAATTTTTTTATTGAAGAAATAATAATGAGTTGGGTGGTTCTGAAGATGCAGAGGGTGACTGACATGCATGTGAAACTTGACAGTGATGACTATTGTCTCTTAGCAAGAAATACAGAATCCATAAACACAAATCGAAGCTGCTTTCATTAACAAGTTATCTCTAATTAGGTATACGAGAGAGTTGTCGATGACAATGTGTGCTGTAACTCGTCTCCACAGGGATCACATGCACATGTTCTTCTACATTCATTCATGATCATCATACTATATATATATATATATACACACACACACACACACACACTTCTTCAGTCCCTAATTATACTCTATTTAACTAATTTAATTAGAATAAAAAATTAATTAAATTATTTAATATGGTATATTTTATTTAAAATCCCATAATCACTTTTTTTTAACTCATTCCCCTAATCCCTCTCTTATTTCATTATTAAGGATAGAGTATTAATAGAAATAATTTAAAAAAAATAATAGATTTAAAAAATATATCTATTTTTAAAATTAAAATTAATTCTGTAATTAAATCATATATTAAATATTAAAGGAGTATATATATTGCACTTCAACTCTCAAAACTCGTATCATAAGTTTAGAAAGTTAATTTGAATTAAGCTAGCTAGGTTCATGATCCTACTACGTACTAGGCTAGTCTTATATTAATTAATCGCCATCTTGTTAATTAAAAAATAATGAAGTTTAAAGTTTTTCAATGCTACATACAGTTACGATTTGCTTAGGGACCAAAAGTAAAAAAGATCAATCAATTATAGTCTTCAAGGATTAAATAAATATATCGTTATATCAGAATGGCCAAAAACAAATATTGCTATATCCGAATACCTACATGGTTCTATATATATATATATATATATATATATATATATATATATATATCAATAAATAAATAACTAAAAGTAAAATCATAGCCTCATAGGCATGGGGTAAACACATGAGAATATACTTCTCTGATATTTAATATATGACATAATTTGAGAGTTAATCTTAGTATTAAATATAAAATATATTTTTTATATTTATCAATTTTTTAAATTATCTCTATTAATACTCCCTTAATAATAAGCAAGCAAATGAGAGAAGGAATGAATTAAATAAGATAATTATTATGGTATTTTAAAAAAGATATTATATTTAATTAACTAAACTAACCTTATTAATCTAATCAAAATATTAAATAATCTTATATTAAAAACTAAATAAGTACGTAGAATATGATGTGGTCTCCAAAGTTCTTATTTTTAATTTTAGTTAAATAGTACATAATTCTTTTTACTATATTAAAAATTTAGGTGAGTTGAATTTTGACAACTTACCAAGCCAAAATATATATCAAAACTCAAAGAATACATATAAATATATTTATATATCACTAAATATAATAAAGTCTTCATATTGGTTTGTAGGATTCAAACCCACCTCTTTTGGTAGATATGCTAATAAGTCACATCTTTACCAACCACACCAACTTTGTTAACTATATGAAGCTTTTTTCTCATACAATTATATGATATTTAATACTAATTAATTTGAGTTTATTGGATCCAATTTTGGGGCAAAAAAGAAAAGATAATTCATATTTAATCTAAAGCATTCATATACTGAGAAGTAGTAAAATATATAGGAGTAAATTAATAAGCATGTCATTGCCTATGTATTTTGATTTAGTTTCCATATTTCTACATAAAACAATTCACATCTATAATAAGGCTTTAAACTATTAATAATTAATTTTATTCAACTCTAAAATGTCCAAAAAGACTGCGAATGAATTATGAAATCTCATGGAGCTAATGGACAAAATGGCTCACAATTTGGCTTTCATAATCATAAACAATAGGCAAAGAAGCAATAAGAAGTCAACAAAATCTTCCTACATATTACCCCACTGATTTGATTTAACATTCCTTATAATATCACATTGTGAATGACTTATAAGATCATATCTTTTTAAAGAAGAAAATCTGCCATTAAATTTTGTCCAAATCTCTACAGAGAATGACAACTCTAACAAAATTCTTCGAGTAATCCAAGGAGTCACATTCCTCATGTCTTTCTCAAAACAAGCATGGACAAAATTCGTAGTAAAAGTTGACCTCAATTTGTGGACAAAACCTTAATTTAAGAATCTCAACTATGCTCAAATATCAATTTCCACCTACTAAAAATATGGATCGAAAACAACACTCCAATCAAGAAAATGGCAAAACATTTTCTAATACACATCCTTAAGTTATTTTTTCTTCCACTATAATCCTTTGTGCCACCTATCTGACATTTTTTTTAGATCTTATTATTATGTATTCCAACAATTGACTAATTCAAATTGAAATTCTATGATCAGGATATTTCTTCTCAGAAGTCATATGTTTTAACAAGAGGGAAATCGAATTTCATTTCTCTCACTTTATGATATATCTAGTTAGTCTTCTAGTAAACCAAGTACACTTAGTTACACACCCTTAAGTTATTTTGTGGACAAACCCTTAATTTGCGAATCTCAACCATGCAATGCAATTTCCACCGACTACAAATATGGCTTGAAGACAACTCACCAGTCAAGAAAATGACATGAAACATGTTCTAACACACATCAAAAGAGCATATAATAGATTTACAAGATCACCTACTAAAAGAATCATCACAATAGTAGAAGGAATTAAATTTATTTTCTTATGGGATATAAATATGTTCTTTACCAATAATACTATTCTTTTTTCTTGCTACAGTAATAATATTCTTATTTTTTTTGTATAAAAATTTTTAGAAAGTTGTTGGACTCATCCACGATCTAAGAGTAGAGTGAAGTCTCAATTCCTCCTAGATAATACTAATGTCGGGCAGAATAAGCTATCTATTACCCTCAAACGTAAACCTAAACACTAAGAGTTATGATGCATCCCTAAGTATTGGAATTAGAATTATAATAAAGCAGTATTCTCTAAAAATTGAATATATTATAAATAATAATATATTTTATATTTTTACTAGTTAAATCTATGGACTTTCTTAATATATATTTTTTTTGTTCCACGGACTTTCTTTATTGAAAGAAGATAAAAGTCCATTTGTCATGATGAGCCCATCGGTCACAATATCTAAACCTGCTTAAGTTGAGGGTGAAATTGTGATTTTAATGGTGTAGGAGAAAATTGGGATGCAACGGGCCTTAACCCATTTAAACACAAGAATAAACAGGCTAATCCAGGCGGAAGGCCTATTAGTTAAAGCCCACAATAACTGTTTATATTAATATATATCTCATGGAATTAACATTAATTCACTAGAACAGTTAATCATTTTTCAGAAAAGGTAGGCGTTTTATTATATGCGGAGATGTTGCTCTATTTGAAGAATTTTTGTTTAATTAAAGAGCCTGGAAGCTCAAAAATCGACTTAATCCCACGTGTCCAATGGCGGTTGGACTTTAAAAACAACAGGGTTTTATTATAGACAGGTTTTCCAAGTTCTGTCCTTTTAACCCGAGCTTATCAAGCGCTGGATTTTTAGTCTAGATGTAGTAACAGTTTTACTAAAATTTTATTTAGACAAAAGTTTATAAAAAAAAATAAAAATTTTAAAAAAAAATTAGAGAAGAGTTTATAATAAAAAGTGATTTAGAATAAATGTATGTTTAGATAGTTATTATCAAAAAGATTTTTATAATTAAAAAATTATTAAAAAAATATAAGAGAAGAGAGAAAATATGAGAGAGATAAGAGATAAGAGAGGGTGGAGAAAAGAGAGTATAAGATAAAGTAAGGGTAAAATAATAATTGAGTAATTCATAAGCTATTTTATTATTCCAGAAGCTTATCCAAAATCTTGATTTTAAATTATAATTTAATCTAAAAATATTTTTAGATAAATATGATTATTTATTTTAAAATTTTCTCAAATTAAAATTTAGGCCATAAACTATTTTAAAATTACCATTTTAATAGTTACTAAACAAGTATGGTTTATTTTAACTAAAAAATTTAAAATATATATATATATATATATATATATATATTCTTTACAAACACACACTATATACCATTGAGTGTTCCTTATTTGTCCTCTGTTTATTTAAAATTACTGTAATTTTGAGGTTGGATATTAAAGAAACACAAGTTTAACCGCCATGAAGAGTCGGTGAAGTATGATGGGCTTAGGTATTATTTATTTTTATTTTATTTGAATATTACGTATTTTTATTTTATTGATTTAACATATAATATTCAGCATAAAATTCCGTAGTTTTAAATAAATGGAGAGTAATAGATGAGCCCACAATGGAGAGGCCCCAACCTCCTTTACCATGGACTAGTAAAAAAAATTCTATTAAATTTAATTTTAATTATAAAAATTAATTAATTTTTTTAAATTAAATAAATTAACTATAAATAATATAAAAATTAATTACGAACATATAATATAAATTTATTTTAAAAAATTAAATTTAATGATAATTAATTGATTTATTTAATTTTATTAATTTATTAAAAATTAATTAATTTTTGTAGTAAATATCAAATGAAGTATAAAAGAACATAAATTAAAATAGGTAAATTTATCTCACAATATAAAAGAAATGAAATTCTTCTAACCACTAGCCGACATCACCACAATTGCATTTATATGATAGTCAAATATATAAAGATAAGACTGAACCGTAATCATATTATCATAATCATGATTTAGCCGAAGATTCAAATGCCCAACTCAGTCTGAACCTCAAGGATGGTTCTAGCGGAGTCCCTCAGCCTCCGAGCCTCCTCTTCCGTGAGGTGCACATCGGTGACACCTAATACGCCGCCTCTTCCGAGTTGAGCCGGCAAGCTCAAGAACACTTGTCCTCCGTCGTCGATGCCATGAAATCCGTTAGCGAGCACAGACACTGGGTGGATCTTCCTCTGATCTCTTAGAATGGTTCGAGCTAAGCTAGCCACTGAGTACCCAATCGCCCAACATGTGTAGCCTTTCAAACGAATCACCTCATAAGCACTCTCCACCACTTGCTTGTGTATCTTCTCCAACGTCTCCTTCTCGTACTCTATCTGTTGCTTCTCCAGAAAGCTCAGCACCTGAACCCCTCCCACACTAATACTCGACCATAGAGCCACCGAACTGTCTCCGTGTTCCCCAACTATATAAGCCTGCAACAGTTCATATATATCTTTGAATTTTAAAGCACTTCAATGAGAAGATAGCGCATATATAGCTGATAAATATAGAAGATAATTAGTCACCTGCACGTCCTGAGCATTGACGTCGAGATGATCGGCGATGAGGAATCTGAATCTGGAGGAGTCCAGGTTGGTGCCGGATCCGATGACTCGGTTCGAGGGGAAGCCAGAAAGCTTCCATGCAATGTAGGTCAACACGTCAACAGGGTTGGAGACGATGAGCAGAACAGAGTTTGGAGAGTAACGAGCAAGCGGGGGAATGATACCCTTAAATATGGTTAGGTTTCTCTGAAGAAGATTCAGCCTGGACTCGCTGTCTATCTGGCGAGCGCCGGCGGTGACAATACAGAGGTCGGATCCGACGGTGATGGAGTAATCAGTAGAGGCGTGGATCTTGGTGCGAGGGAGGAAGGCTGCGGCATGCTGCAAGTCAAGCATTTCTCCTCGGAGCTTGTCGGGCATGGCGTCAACGAGGACGAGCTCGTCGGTGATATCTTGGGTGAGGATGGTCTGGGCGATGGCCATGCCGACGTTGCCGGCTCCGACAACGGAGATCTTGGTGTGTCTCTTGGTAGGAGAGGGAGGAGCAGTGTGACTAATGGACTTGAAGAAGGTTTGAGACAGGTCCAAGCCTCCTGGACCCAAGAAAGAACCTGAAGCGCTCTTATGCATGTTTGTGTTACTTGAAAGGTTTATTGCATTGGATATGTTTGTGTTATGAAGTATATTTATAGACATATCGTTGGGATTGAGGGCAGAAATGAGAAATATCGTGGAAGCTTCTGGAGAAAAGGTTTGTGACTGGGAGGGGGGCAAGGTAAAGGATATATATACATATATTCAACGTCGAATCTGAGGGAAACAAAAGGGTTTTCAAATGAAATGAGTTGAAAGCATTGATGCTGCGATGACGTTTCGTTAACGTGAAGCTTAACATGTTTAATGGGGTGGTTAGTCTTAGTGGTTAGCATTATTATATTTATAATCTTAGTATATATTAATCTACTTTATCTTCTAAATTTATAATTTTTTTATTAACTTTTTTCTTTTTTATAATTAAATTCTTTCTCTTGATTTCATATATTAATAGGTTTTTAGCAATATCAAGGGAATAATTTCTTATATAAATGATTGTAATTAATATTTAAAGGAAAACAACACATATTTTTTATAAATGACTGAGCTGATTTTTTTTTTATTTTTATAAATTAATTATTTAGATCTATAGTCTGAAATAGTATAAATATAATTTATTTGACAAGCTTTAATTTCAACAATATGGGTAAGCAGAATAGAATTGGGAGACCGTAGGTCGTCACGAGGATAGGGAAATTCATTAGATTTTGCTTCAAGAAAACACAAAACCAGAGAAATATATGAAACTGGATTCTTCATGATATGGTTAAGAAAGTCCCTTTTCCTTCTTTTTGGAATCAATATTGGCCAATCTAAATGTTACTCTGGTCCTACCACGAGGATAAGCAAATCTGTGGTCTCTAGGCTGGTTCGGTGCTTGTTTTGTTGAAGGTCTCTGTCTGTAGTCAAACGTTCGTACAAAATGAACTTAGCCTTTTTCTTTTTCTTTTTTGTTTACAGCTTTCTGGAAAATTTAAGTAATCCTTCGACTATAAATATAAAATCTATTTAATTAATTTAATTATATTAATAAAATTAATAAAATTATCTATTATAGTATATTTTTTCTTAAGACATTTTAATCATTTTTTTAACCCCCTCCCTTATCCTCATACCTTACATATTCTTTTTATTGTTGGGAGGTAATTTGAGAAAGAATTAATAAATTTAAGAAATATATATTATATTTATAATTATAATTAATTCTTAATTATATTATATATTTAGGATCATAGGAGTATCATTGCGCCAAAATAATGCTGCTTTAGAGAAAATTCCAATTAAATACCTTTCAAATTTGGAAAGCACTGGCATTTGTTCATCAATGGTAATAAATATTTTTTCAATTTTTAATATATAAGCTAATTAAAAAATTGATATCGGTCTTAAATATAAAATTTATTTTATATATTTATAAAAAAATTTAAATTACCACTATTAATATTTATTTAATGATAATTAAATAAGAAATGGGGGGAGTTAAGAAAAATAATTATGGTATTCTGAGAAAAATATAACATATTAATTAATTTAATTAATTTTTTAATCTAATTAAATTTATTAATTATATTTTATATTAAGGAGGAGAGAAGCAGTTAAAAAATTATGGTAAACAAAATTAATTTGGGATATTGAAAATTTTAAAGTATTTCTCACGGATTCTCCTTTAAGTTTTTCTCCTTATCCTAAATTCTTATTCATGAAAAGTCATATCCATTGTGTTTTGACCCAAGTGTTAATGATAATTTTACATTTTCAATCATGTCATTGAGCTAGTTACCTAATTTATAAAGAGTAAGCAAATTAGATATTCTATTATATATTAATTATAAGAGTTAATTAATTTTTTAGATAAAATAATTAAATAAAAAAATCAGCTAATTATAACTAATATAAGAATTAGTTATTTAACTTAAGTAAATTGAAGAATATATAATATAAATTTATCATAAAATATTATATTTAATTATAATTAACTAATTAATTTAATTTTTTAATCTATTTAAAAAAATTAACTCATTTTTGTAATTAAGAGGAGGAAGTAAATTAATTATATTATTTATAAAAAAAATGTGCATGAGGTTTTTCACTTTCCATAGAGATTAGCCCTCCATTTAATGATTTACGTTACAATATGATTGCCATTCAACTTCGCAATACACGAATCTATGTAAAAGCGTAGCTTGAGAAAATTAATAGATGTCAGAGATAAATTAAACTTCTTAACTAGTTTCTTTGTTTAAAAACAGAAGGAAGGAGCGAATCACAATTCAAATATGAATACTTAAAAAACTCATACAAGAAAACTTTCTCAGAAAATGTCTAACCGTTGAATTAACTTTTTATTATTTTTATTTATTATATTTTAAAAATTTACATTTATAATATATACAATCCGTATATAGGAAATAATTCTCCTCCTATCCTTAATATAAAATTTAATTAGAGGATTTATTTTGATTATAAATATAAGATATATATTTTATATTTATCTATTTTTTTTAAATTATCTTTATTGATATTCCCTTAATAATAATCAAGTAAGAGAAAGAAAATAAATTAAAGAAAATAATTATAATATTTTAAAAATATATATATTAACTAATTTCTTTAATTAGATAATTTATATTAAGAATCCAAGAAGTATTATGCTTCTGCAATAATGCCAATATTATAATTGATTGTCTATCAAATTCCATACCTAGGGTGTGTTTGGATTAGCTTTTGGAGAATAGATTCTGGGAAGAATAGATTCTGGAGAATAGATTTTGGAGAGAATAGATTCTGGAAAGAATAGATTTTGGGAAGAATAGATTTTGGAGAATAGATTTTGGGGAGAATAGATTCTGGGAAGAATAGATTTTACAAATAGAGATGTTTGGATGATTAATAGTAGAATCACTTTTTATATTAATAAATTACTAAAAAGGGTATGATTTGATTAAAGTATGAGAGAGGAGAGAGGGTAGAGAATAAATAGGAGAGAGGAGAGAGAGAGGGAGAGAGAGGAGAGAGGAGAGAGAGAGGAGGAGAGAGAGGGGAGAGAGGGAGAGAGGGGAGAGAGAGGAGAGAGGAGAGAGGGAGGGAGAGGAGAGAGAGGAGAGAGAGGGAGAGGGGAGAGAGAGAGGAGAGAGATGAGAGAGAGTATAAGAAAAGTAGGGGTAAAATAGTAATTAGATAATCTATAAGCTCTTTTACAGTTTCAAAATCCATTGAAAATAGCTTATTCAAAACCATGGTTTCAAACCGAGGTTTTGCCCAAAATCAATTTTGGACAAAAATAGCTGTTTGGCAAAAAATTTTGCAAACCGAGGTTTTGTTTCAAAATCAATTCTAGACAAAAATTGATGTTTGTGTGAAATTTTTTCAAACCGAGGTTTTGCCCCAAAATTCATTCCCAAACGCTTTGCCAAACACGCACCTAACCTTTGGAACTTTACAATTAACCACTTGAACTCTTATATTTATGTAGATGGATAACTTATGATTAGCTTTGTTCATTACTTATGACTTAAACCTTATACTTATTTTAAAGTTTGCAGGCTCGTCCCTCGTTAATTTTAATGTCTAATTTTGATTGTTGCTTGAGACATTTGGAAAGAAGGGACTTAGATTGCTCAATATTAAAACCAATAGCTAAGATTTTACCTTATAACAAAGCGGCGTCATTTTATTTAAATAGAAAAATGGAAGGAGCCGGGGATAGATATATTGCATTTTGGTAATGTATGCGTATATATGTAATGGATCACATGATCCCCAGAATATGTAATATATATATATATATATATATATATGTATGTATATATGCTTTTAATTCTCAAAGAAAAAAAGGAAAGGTAAAAGAAATAATTGCCCAAAAAAAAAACAAGAAGATCCAAATTAAAGCGCTACTGGTAGAAAAGAATCCATACATTTTATTATTTGGAAACAAATTAAGGTGTCTCATCGGACACGGACAGCACATGATCAAAATGATAGGCATAAACAATAGAAAAATCTGAAAAAACAAATAAATAACAACAAGTACACGAAGCACAGGTCAGCAAATAGAAAATTCATCAAATGCCCAACTCAGTTTGAACATCGAGGATAGTTTTAGCAGAGTCCCTCAACCTCTGAGCTTCTTCTTTGTTGAGGTGCACGTTGGTGACACCCAACACGCCGCCTCTTCCGAGCTGAGCCGGCAAGCTCAAGAACACTTGTCCTTCGTCACCGCCGATGCCATGAAATCCGTTAGCGAGCACAGAGACTGGGTGGATCTTCCTCTGACCTCTGATAATGGTTCGAGCCAAACTAGCCACCGAGTACCCTATGGCCCAACATGTGTAGCCTTTCAGACGAATCACCTCATAAGCACTCTCCACCACTTGCTTGTGTATCTTCTCCAGCGTCTCCTTCTCGTACTCTATCTGTTGCTTCTCCAGAAAGCTCAGCACCGGAACCCCTCCGATACTAATACTCGACCACAGAGCCACCGAACTGTCTCCATGTTCCCCAACTATGTAAGCCTGCACGTCTTGAGCATTGACGTCGAGATGATCGGCGATGAGGAATCTGAACCTGGAGGAGTCCAGATTGGTGCCGGATCCGATGACTCGGTTTGAGGGGAAGCCGGAAAGCTTCCATGCAATGTAGGTCAACACGTCGACAGGGTTGGAGACGATGAGCAGAACAGTGTTTGGGGAGTAACGAGCCAACGGAGGAATGATACTCTTAAATATGGCAAGGTTTCTCTGCAGCAGATTCAGCCTGGACTCGCCTTCATTTTGGCGAGCGCCGGCAGTGACGATACAGAGGTCGGATCCGACGGTGACGGAGTAATCGGTAGAAGCATGGATCTTGGTGCGAGGGAGAAAGGCGGCGGCGTGCTGCAAGTCGAGCATCTCTCCTCGGAGCTTGTCAGGCATGGTGTCGACGAGGACAAGCTCGTCGGTGATATCTTGGGTGAGAATGGTCTGGGCGATGGCCATGCCGACATTGCCGGCTCCGACGACGGTGATCTTGGTGTGTCTCTTGGTGGGAGAGGGAGGAGCAGCGTGAAGAATGGACTTGAAGAATGCTTGAGATAAGTCCAAGCCTCCTGGACCCAAGAAGGAACCAGAAGCACTCTTATGCATGGTGGGCAATGAGTTTTGTTTGAGAATAATGTAGGGTTGTGAAGGATTAATGCATGAAATGGCTTATTAAGGAGCATATTTATAGACATGTGTCTCTGCAACTGAGGACAAGAAAATATAATTCAGAGGAAGCTTCCGTAGAAAAGGTTTGGGACTTTGTGTGGAGGCTAAGGCAGAGGAGAGTCCTTTTCAACGGTAAAACTTTCTGACGGAGACAGATTTAAGGCTTTTTCAAATATTCAAACGAGTCGAACTTTGACGTCTACGTTTCATTATAAGAATACGAATACGAAGCTTTATTCTTAATGGGGTTATTAGTTCTCAAGTTTTTCAGAAAAAAATGTATAAAAAAAGAACTGTGGTCCAAGTCGGTGTTTGTTTAATTGGAAGATTTCAAAAGTCAAATATTCTTTGTTTCGTGTGTTTGTTTTTCAACAATGGCAGGTGGTAATGTTATTCTTTGGATCTCAATTATTCTGACGTGGAAATAATGTTTTATTTGACTGGATCCTCAAAATCTATACACTAGTTCAGAACAACGTGTAACTCCTCATTAGTTTTCACACACACACACACACACACACACACACACACACACATATATATATAAGTACATTATGTCTTTTAAGTGCATTTATTTATAGAATTTTATATGTCTTGGCAAGTCATGGGCATTATGTCATGCGTAAATGTCTTTTTCTTCCTCTCTCCAAATGTGATCTTGCTTAGTTTCTCAATTTTTTTTCTCTGAGAATGACGAAAATGAAGGCAAGCTGGCCCAACTGAAACCTAAACTCTGTTAGAATCTTTATATGTATATTTGACTGGCTCAGATTTTTTTGTATTCATAAAACAAATTTAAAATCATTAAAATATTTATGCAAAACGCGTGCCAAATCAAAGTGGACTATGAGTAACATCATGGAATCTAGGCAATGCTGAGAGGTCATGCTTGGCAAGAAGGTCAGCCACGGAGTTAATTAGCTCGACGACTTGCATATCTGCTTCAGCTTGATTGTCCATTTCCTTTGGAGTAGCATTTTTGTTTCAAATAGAGCTAGGGGCTTCTCCATTGAGTATGTTAAATTAATTTAAGGAAGAGTAGGAAAGAGTAGAGAAATTGTGAGTGTAAAGGTAGAGAAGGGGAGAAGATATTTTTTGTTTAGTTTAAAAGTAGAGGGAGGAGAGTTAAATAAAAGTTGATAAATATACCTTTATATCTTTATTTAAATTTATTTACTCTTTATTTTTAATATTCATATCAAAATTATTTTTTTAAGTTATAAATCTTAATTTTTTTATCTCATTTATATATAATAAAATTAAAAAAATGATAAAAATGATAAAATTTTAATATTATTTTTGATTAATTTTATAATTATTATATTTTTTAATATAATATATAAATAATTTACTATACTTATTAGGTTTTAGCAATCAAAGCAAAAATCATGTGTGAGAAGAGTAAAAAAAAGGTTTTAACTAATGAGGGTACAATTGAAATATTAAAAATATATAAAGGGCAATTTGGTCAAAATTGGGCAAAAAAATTCTCTTCCCTCCAAAAAACCCTATTTTTGGAGGGGAGGTGAACAAATAAAGATAAAAAATTTTACCTCCCCTTTCCCTCTATTTTTCTCAACTAAACACATTTATATCTCCCTTTTTTTTCCTTTTAAAACTCTCCAACCAAACAATGTGAGTCTTTTCTACTGCCTTTTATTTTAGTCAAAGTTGTAGTTTTGATTTTAAAGTAATTTTTTATTTAAAAAATAAAATAGAAATAAAATAATACCTAAGCCTTCAATGGATAGGTTCAGATTTACACCTACTTTAACTAATATCTATTACATAATTTTAAAATTAAAATTGTATTAATTTAACTAGCACCTTAAAGTATTTAAAGACACAATTAATATCTTGAATTAATTTTAAAAGTGTGATCAACACCCTAAAATATTTAAATCAGTCAATTCTGCCATTTATCTGACAAACACAAATTTATGTTCTATCTATATCACATGAACTTTTTATTTTGACACATTACTATTTAAAAAGTTACATTTGTCATATTATTTAAATAAAAATCCTGAATAAACCCTAAAATATAAGTTATATATAATTTATATATGAACATCAAAAAATTTAATAATTTATTTAATATAATTTATTAAAATAATATTACACATGTAACTTTTTAAATAATAATGTGTCAAAATAAAAAGTTTATGTGGCATGTATAAAACAAAAGTTGATATTTTTATTAGTAAAAAGATAAAATTGCACCAATTTAAATACTTTATAGTGTTAATTGTCTATTCAAAATTAGTTTTGAGTGTTGATTACACTTTTAAATACTTTATAATAATAATTGTATCTTTAAAATTAATTCAAGATGTTGATTGCATCTTTAAATATTTTAGGGTATTAATTGTTCCTTTAAAATTAGTTTATGGTACTAGATACATCTTTATCATTTTTTTAAAAAAAATATCTATTATTATAATCAGAAAAATAATTTTTTTAAAATAAAGGTTATGTAAACAATGGGTTAGACACAAAAAAATTATATAAACATAAAGGACAAAATAAATAACAAATCATACTAGTTGTATTTTATAAATTATAAACGTTACTCCTACAATTTAATTTTAAACAATTAATTTTATAATTATGTTTATTCATCAGGCCGGGTCGACCGGCCCACTAAATTTACAGGTACGAGTCCAAATCCGAAACGCGGATTATACCCGGAAACAAAAAGGGCGCACAGAGCACGCCGTGACGTTCACTTGTGCTGTGTACTTGCATTATCGTGGAGAGGAAGGAAGCAGTATGCTATTTATTTTTTTTAAAATAATTTTTAATTTTTTTAATGTTATAAATATGTAGACGTACTCTCGCGGCACACCTGGCCCCATTTATTTCTATCAACTTTCCAATAGCCCTAGACCTCATAATCGAGAGTTGCCAATCTTCGCCATGATACTCTTCAATTGATTGGGCGGTTTCTGCATAACTTCAGATTTTCTCTTGGCGCCGCAGAGTAGATTCGCGATTCTCATCGGAAGGTTCGATCTTCACCGATCATATTACAGATTTGCTCCGTGGTTCGATACTCGTGGCTCGTTGGCTCAATTTCTTCTGAAACGGATCCCAGTTCTGTTCGATTATTCCTTCCCGTCCGAATTGTTGCGGCTACAAATTCAAGAGGGCTGCTTCCGCTCTAGACCCCTCCAATTAACATCCGATCCATGGGTGCTGACAATCTTAGCACTTTGATTTGTGCTTTTGGAGGCTTCTAAACTTGGACGCTTGACGGAGTTTAAATTTTGTAGAATTTGAAAGGGGCAATTTCCTTCGAAGACGAAGACTCGGCATCTGGTTGGACCAAAAGAATCAAGGAGAACTCACCGTTTTGGCTGTTCGATTTGTCCGATCCTATCTCAGTAATTGACAATAGGAGAAAAAAGAAGAAAGAAAAGATCTTCAATGTTGTACTGATTCTTTAAGAGTTTGATATCAGGCTCTCAGTTTATCGAGGCCTTTGAATATAGTTTATTTGTTTTTTTGCTATCGTGTTGCTGTTATCTCTCTTTTTTAGATTGAAAGAGAAATATACCATGGCGGTGTATTATAAATTTAAGAGTGCAAGAGATTATGATTCAATTCCAATGGACGGTCCTTTCATCTCTGTTGCTACATTGAAAGAAATTTTTTTTGAATCAAAGCATTTAGGCAGGGGTACTGATTTCGACCTTGTGGTCACCAACGCCCAGACCAATGAAGGTTGGTTCTGATTTTAATTGAATTATTGTTTTGGGGCTATGGGGTTAATGGTTAATTTTAAATTTAAACAATCTGGTTGTTTCCTTGAAATTTTATGCTCTTAGCTTTGTAGTTTGGTTTTCATGAGGATGTTTCATGGTTAAAGTTGCGTTATTTACCATGCTTCTCTTTTATCTTTGAAGAAAAACGCATGGAATTGTATCTATTTTCAAATCACAATGCTCATAAGCTTGTACTATGCTTAAACAAAAGGAAAAGGGAAGTGACTGAGATAAGTGGCATGGGCTGTTGGTCAGGATGTTCGGATATAGTTAGGCCGCAAGCTACTGATAAGAATTTCATGCGTCCAACTTTGCGGGATTTTAGTATGGTTTTGTGTATTATATTTGCAGTGTTTTATAGTGTCTCTGTCTCTTTGGAATTTCAGAATATCTTGATGAAGCAATGTTGATTCCTAAAAATACCTCAGTGTTAATTCGTCGAGTTCCTGGACGGCCACGTTTGCCAATAGTTACTGAACAAGAGTACTATCTCAAACCTAAAATCTCAATAACTTAGATTTTTCATGACAGAGATCATTCATTTTGTTATTCGGTTTAAATTCCCAAAACTCTCACTGTATGGCAGTTCATGTCAATACTTGGTACAATCTGCATAAAATATTGCATTTTTTCTTGCAATGTCCGCTGATATTTTTGATCTTTTCTTGAGTTGCACTTTTTCCTGCATTTTGCAGGCAAAAGGTGGAAAATAAGGTGGTCGAAACTGAGCCTGAAAAGAGTGGCATACCAACTGTTGATGCCTCCATGAAATATGTAAGTGTCTTCTTTTATGATTTTCTAATCTTCTCAAACATTTCTGCTGCATTCCTTAGGAAATTAAGTGCTTAATGACAGGTTGAAGACTCTGAATGGGATGAATTTGGCAATGAGTTGTATGCAATTCCTGATGTATTGCCTGTTCAATCAAGCAACTTAATACCAGAGGCTCCTCCAACTACAAATAAAGCTGATGAGGACAGTAAAATTAAGGCCTTGATTGACACTCCAGCTTTGGATTGGCAACGGTGAGTTTCCACCTTTCTTTGGTTCTCAAAAAGTACCTCTACCTTTTCTTTTATGATATTGTTGATTTTTGTTGGGGGTGTGTAGACAAAGTTCTGATGGCTATGGTAGAGGTTTTGGAAGGGGCATGGGTGGACGAATGGTGGGTGGACGTGGTTATGGTAATTCTCTTAGCTTATGTTTTGATTTCTCCCCCTTTTAGTGGCCTACTGCTTTGAATTCTGTGATGTTAACTTATTCTTGCTGGTTTGGGCAGGGTTGCAACAGAAAACACCTCCACCAGGGTATGTGTGTCATAGATGCAAGGTGCCTGGTATGTATTAAAAAAATGCTTCTATTTTCTTTTGCAAAATGGTTGGTAGCAATACCAATGCGCTTAAATACTTCCTTTCTCTTGTTCAGGGCATTTTATTCAGCATTGTCCTACAAATGGTGATCCAAATTATGACCTTAAGAGGGTGAAGCCACCCACTGGCATTCCAAGATCAATGCTCATGGCAGCTGCCGATGGTTCTTATGCTTTACCAACTGGTGATGTAGCTGTCTTGAAGCCAAACGAGTGAGTCCCTTGACACTGATCTAATCTATTATTTCATTCATTAATCATTTGTAGGCATGAAACTAATTGCCATCTATTTTTCATTGAAGGGCTGCTTTTGAAAAAGAAATAGAAGGCTTGCCAACAACACGCCCTGTTAGTGATATACCACCTGAGCTCCGGTGCCCCTTGTGCAAGGATGTGATGAAAGATGCTGTGCTAACGAGCAAGTGTTGTTTTAAAAGTTTTTGTGACAAATGTAAGTTTTGATGTACTTATATTGTCTGATTTTTGAAGTTGAGCATCTTGTTGATCAGCTGATCGATGCTAATTGTCATTTTCAAACTTTCCTTAGGTATCAGGGACTACATTATCTCCAAATCCGTTTGCGTTTGTGGTGCAGCTAATATACTTGCAGATGATCTTTTACCAAATCAAACAACAAGAGACCTAATTAGTCGCATAATGGAGACAGGAACTACTAGTGCCGAAAATGCTGGGAGCTCATATCAAGTTCAAGGTTATTGAAACTGTTATGATGTGACTCTCTAACTATTGTTGTTGATTAGCTTGTCATTATTTACACTGTTTTCCTTGTTTGGATTTTATAGATGTGGAGTCTGCTCGTTGTCCACAGCCCAAGATTCCTTCTCCAACCTCATCTGCTGTGTCTAAAGGAGAACAAAAGGTACCTCCTTCCGATGAAGGAAAAACAAAAGTTCAGGAGGCAGCTGATGATAGAAAGGCTATATATGTGCCGCAGAAGATGTCTGAAGAAGTAAAGGCCACAGGAGCTGCTGATGTATCTGAAGCTACTCATGAATCAGTGACTGTAAAGGAACCAGCTTCACAAGGTAGTGCTCAGCTGGTTGAAGAAGAAGTGCAACAAAAGTTGGCTCCTACTGAGGCAGGTAATGCAATTGTGTGCAAAGTTGTTTTTATACCTTTTGTTAGAGCGAGGAAGAGAGAAAGTGTGTTTATGGGTTAGCGTATGTGAATAATGATGATAATGCGTGGACAATGATAAAGAAGATATCTATGATTAGGACGGACAAACCTATTCTCTTTTTCTTTATCTTTTTCCCTTTTTGTTAAGGCCAGTGTCATTAGTTTTTTTCTCTAATTTTTTTCAGCAAAGAAAAAGAAAAAGAAGAAAGCTCGTGTACCCACTAATGGTAATCTGTTGATCTCTTTCCTTTCTCATGTACATGTTTCTGTAATATTTCTATTGAGATCTTATGCATTTAATGCGGGAACTTTCAGTGGAAAATATGGAAGCTTTCACCTGTTATTCATATTGTGTAAGTCATTTTAAATTAAATTTTGGATACATTGCAGACTTTCAGTGGAAAACTCCCCAAGACTTTGGAGCTGATAACTATATGATGCCTATGGGCCCGCCTCCAGTCTATAATCCATACTGGAATGGCATGCAACCTGGCATGGAAGGATTTGTGGCACCATATGGAGGTGCAATGCAAATGATGAATTATGGTTTAGGTCCCTTAGATATGCCTTTTGGGGGTGTTATGCCTCATGATCCCTTTGGCATGCAGAACTACATGATGCCTGTTGTTCCACCTCCAAGGTACGTATTAAGCTATTTGTACAAGTATGTTCTGAAAAATCAAAATTTAGCACTTTGCCGCTTGCCTTAGACTCTCACTTCCCACACTTGGGAAGCAACGATATCAGTATATTTTTACGATATGGCATTATACAATGTGGGATATACCATTATGTTAAGATATGAGAGGTATATTAACAAATTAAGGAAAGAAGTAAACAGCACAAGAGAAAATGAGTTTCAAATGAAACTTTCAAATATGAATAAACAAAGATTTTCATACCAAATTACCAAAAAGCACAAAACGAATCAAGACTGTAATTTCTAATTCTAACTAATTGTTAATATTTATTTCCATTAATCCCTCGAGTTATTTCTGAGTGTTTCAAAACATATAAGCGTATTCAAATTGTTGCAAAACATCCAGGAAAAAAGGGTTAGGGATATGAATGTTAAGAGTTCAATATGCCTAACATGTCAAATACCCATCTAATATGGGTCCGTCTATTTTGTGAATGCTACTTATGTCTAGGGCATTGTAGCTTGTTGGTACTATGCATTTAATTGGCATGCCAGGTTGCCTGCTGGAACATAAAATTGTGGGCAAATAGTGTTACTTCCTCCTTCTAATCTTACCCTGTTAAGGGTAGACTAGAGTGTTTTTTTTAGAGGGGGTTTAGACAATTTGCCTGCGTGTTATTTTGTATATAGGTACAAGACTGTGTTCTTTACAATTCTAACTAGTGAGACATATCTTGTTACATGTTAGGGGTCTTGCGGAGTTAAGTATGGGCATGAATGGTATGGGCATGAATGGAATGAATGCCATGAATGCTCCGCCTCCGATTATGAGTAGAGAGCAGTTTGAAGCCCGGAAAGCTGATCTCAGGCGGAAGCGTGAAATTGAGAGACGTGGAGAAAGGTACTACAAATGGAATTGCTAGTTCGGCTATTTCATTCATTTATATTTGTTGCCTTCCCTTGGTATTGTAATTATATTTATGATTTTAATGGTTTATCCAATTTTGTAAAGTAGCAGTATCCCTGTCGAGAAGTTATTACTTATAGTGGAATACTTATTTTCTGAATGAAGTCTCAATCACTTGGTGCACGCAGTACTTCAAAATCTGCCATATAAACATTCTAGCAAATTCCTATAGTGAAATTATAGATGCCAGATGATATCTGAATATTTTGAAATGGTGGTTAATTTATGAATAGTGCCACATAATTTTATTGTCATATTGTCTTATCAATTATTTCACCAAAATTTTCAGTTTTGGACAGACAACATATTTTTAATGATGTGTCATAATTGTTGCTTTGATGATCTATGCAGTTATGCATCTAATCTTAAGTTACCATATTTTATTTTCACCCCGTTTACAAGTTTGTTTGTTTCATCGAGACAGGGATATTGCCAAAGATCGGGAGATTGGTAGGGAAGTGAACAGTGGTGCTGGGGATGTTCCTCCGATGAGATCAAAATCTGTATGTGCTTTTATTCTTGTAATTTCCCTGTTTTCTTGTGGGCTTAATGCGGCATTTGCCCTTTTGAGTAGTTCTTTTCCAAGTATTGCAAGAAAAAGCACACCTCCCACAAAAACACCACCGATTGCACTAGATAATAATTGCCACGTTCAATTTTGGTTGCTTTGTTGGTTATGTGTTGTGGAGGGAGCAACGACAACCAGCAAATGGTTTAAAAGTTCGTTGATATATGAAACCTCGACATTGTTAAAATTAGTAGATGATGATAGTAGTGATTGCGACGGTGAAGAATAGCTGGGCTTTCTGCACTCTTTCAGCCCTTTAAAAGTGCTATTGGGCTTCTTTTGCTCTACTTGTGCTGTTGAGTTGAGCTGACAAAATGAACAAGTGCAGTAAATTTGGGATGCTGATCGTCCTCAATTTGTGCCTGCTTATTCCCCCTCGTGTATTAATATTATTATTCTTAACTATTAATTTCACCTAGGCCTAAGGCCTGGATTCTCCCAAAGAGAATTTGTTTTCTTTCATTGAAAAGAAATTTATTTATTTTTTATTTTTTAATATCTAATAATGGTTATTGCGTTGGTGTAATTTTCTATTTAGTTTTATTGTTAAAAGAACTTGCTTGTATATTTAAAATTAGAGTTATGTTGATTTTTTCATTCTACGTATCAAACTTGGCTTTAATTTTCAAATTAAAATGTTCAAAGGTTTTAGTAAAAAAAAATTAAAGGTCAATTACATTAGTTTCTCAACCCCCCCCCCCTTCTCTCTGTACAAAACCCCCAACCCCTTTTCATTAGAGTCTAAATACGGAAAATAGTCACTTGCATTTCTTAGTTGTTCTAAGAACCTAGGATATTATTGTTCTCTTTTTATACCAGGAAGATTCTCTGTTTCTTTTTTGTAAAAAAAATGGCTCTTTTGGAACGAACGTTTGGTTTACAGCTGTTTTGTGAGGAGTGAAAGTGCTAAAAAAGTACACACGTGCGCACCGAGTTTCTAGAACATTGCTCCAAGCCACTAACACTTTGGATATTTTGTCTCTGTAGAAATCAATTCCTCCACCGTCGAGTACCGCGTACAACCATCTCCACCGTACGCGTTTGGAGCGGCCATCGCCAGATCTATCTTCACGCGAGGTTGAAACTTCACGCTCCTCTAAGAGGAAATCTGAGCACCACCTTGATCGCGATCGTGATTACGACAACGATCGTGACCGTGATTTGGATCCAGAATATGGCTACCCTAATAACGACCGACATCACCATCGCCATCACCACTCCGAGCCTTCATCAAGGCGCTCCTCTGAGCCGGCGACCAAGGCCTCCTCTGCCACGGCAGCGGCGGCGGCTGCAGATCGGAAGTACAAGGCCAGTGTCTTCTCTCGCATAAGCTTCCCTGAGGGCGAAGTTTCCAAGAAGAGAAAGGTCGCCACGTCATCGTCTTCTGCAGAACCAGTCAGAGAATCGACGACTTCGGCGCATCACAAGTCAGTACCGAATGGGTATTATGACGATTACAAATCGTCGGGGCTAGGGAAGGTCGTTTCGACAGTTGGAGGAAGGAAGAAGAGTGTGGATTATGAATCTAGCGATGAGGAACGGCATTTCAAACGGAGGCCGTCTAGGTATGAGCCGTCTCCGTCACCGTCGCCACAGGCTGACTGGGAAGAGGAAGGCAGGCATAGGCGCAGGCACAAGTAGATTCATCCTCGCCATTGTTGCTGGAACCTGAAGGCGGAGCAAGCTACGAGATCGAGCTAACACGTTCTCTTGGAAATGTCTACGAACTGTAGAAACCAGAAAGTCAGAAACTATGCAGCCCGAACTCCGAAGAAGCATGTAATAATTGGGATATTGTAAAATATGGCGCTTCTGTTTAACCAAAAAAAAAAAGTCCGTTTCCACTTTCAATTTTTCTGACCACAAGCTGAGTTCTTGTTAATCCATCTCTTTTAATCCACTTTTTGTTGGAACTTGTGTTTAGTTTCTTCAGCCAAATAATATTCTCTTCGCAAATAAGTTTTGTTTCATCCCTTAAGATTGCTTAAGAAAATGCTATTTTTATTTTCTTCGGATCAATATTTATAGGAGATACAAATAACAAATTAGCAAGCAGTGTGACATAAATTTTCTAGGAAGTCGAAAAACTTTCTGGAGAAGAAAATTGAAAAAAAGAAAGAAAAAAGAATCAAATATAGGTGTATTTGGAAATACTCAAAATTTAAGTTTAAAATATAGGTTTTAATAAAATTTAAGTTTTGAGAAATTTTAAAATAAATAATTATATTTGTTCAAACGGATTTTTAGATTAAACTATAGTTTAAAACTAGAGTTTCAAATAAATTAGTCAGAATAGCTTATGGAATAGTAAAAGTTTATGAATTAACTAATTACTATATTACTCATATTTTTTCTTATATTATCTCTCTTATTTTTTCTTATACCCTCTCCCCTTTGTCTTTCTTTTTTATACCCCCTCTCTTTTTTTTATTGTACCCTCTCTCCTTTCTCCTCTATATTTTATTTTTTTCTCCTTTAATCTCATACACTTTTTCATAATTTACCAATAATAAAAGTACTTCTGAAAATAATTATCTAAACGCTTATTTATTCAAAGCCATTTTTTTTTCATAAGCTCCTTTCCAAAAATTATTTTCTATAAGCTACCCAAAAACCTATTTTTTTTATAAATCTATTTCTAAAATCTTATCCAAACGTACACACAATCTAAGAAGCATGACCATAATAAAAGTTTGTTTTAAGCTTGGCTTATTTGAAATGTAGATATTCAAATAAATTTAATTATAAGATTGGTTATAAATTGTTAATATTTAAAATATTATGAATTTTCCTATTAAAAAACAAAATTATGGAAATTTGTTCCATACTACTTTCTAATTCTTAATATAAAATTAAATATAATATATATTTTTAATATTTTTAATATTTTTTAAAATTACTTCTATTGATATAAAAAAAATATTAAAGAATTTTAGAAAAAAAATATTATAAAAATTAATTTAACTAATTTTTTTAATTAAATTAATTAAATAAATCTTATATTAAGGATATGAGGAATAATTTTTTAATTAACCATATATCTCATCTAATAATATAAAAAAGTTGAGAAAATAAAAATAAACGTGGAACAAATTCTATTTCCACAGTCACATTGCATATTGGAACATAGTTAACCATTCATTGGAACAAATGAATCAGAGCTTTCTTTGTGCCTATATAATGCAATCAACCGGTAATTTTTAACTATTACTATAAGATGCAATAGGATAAATGAATAAATATTTGGTTTAATTTCAACAATTCATTCAATCTCAATGTTTTTTATTTTAAGAAAAAAAAAAGATGAAATTAATGACAATTCATCCATGTAATCCATATATCAATGTAAAATGGAAATTGCATTTTCATATATATATATATATATATATATATATATATCATGAATAGTGAGGCATACCAACAACTAACTCTATACAAAAATAGCACACAATACATAGTCTAGTTTATGTTATACTTTACGTATAAAGCTTTATTCTTCGTATAAAAATTAACTAATTTTTTTATTAAATTAATAAAATTAAATAAATTAATTAATTATAATTAATATAAAAACTAATTAATTAATTTGAATAAATTAAGAAGTATATAAAATAATAAATTTATCTTAAGAAATTATATTTAATCATAATTAACTAATTTATTTATTTTATTTAATCTATTTAAATTAAATACCTATTCTTGCTTGTCTTCTAATTTAGTGCCTCATTTTATCTTCATTCATTATTTTTTATGGCAAGCTAGCAGGTTTTAACAACTTAAATCCATATAAAATAAATAAAGACTAAAATAAACTTGGACAAAAAAAATGAAATAGGAAACAACATAAGAAAACGAAACAAAATACTATAACATTAAATATATATGTACTAATTTCCCATTAATACATGTTTTTTAATCTTTGGAAAATTAATTATTTTCTACCTACAATTTCATTTTTTTTAATTTTAATTTATACAATTCAATTCCTATATGTTGTTTTTACTATTAGACTTTGTTAATGGGATTACACTCTTGATAACATGCATGGATTGTTGGCTAGGATGTTCTTGTTCTTCATGTTTTTGGCTTGATGGACAATTTATTGCAGCAATTTACATGGCTCTATCTTTTTGATGAAGAAATGTTGATTCCTAGACACTTGTCTGTGTTGATTCGTTGGGTTCCTTAATGACTGTATATAACAATAGTTACTGAACAAAAGTACCATCTCAAACCTAAAATCTCAATAACTGTTGGATTTTCTCCCCCTCAATAGATCATTCATTTTGTCTGCAAGTAGTTCATTATAGGTTCCAGAAACTTCCATCCTATTTTAGTTCATATGATACTTGACAAAATCTAAATTAAATATTGGTTTTTTCCTAGCGGTTTCTACTGATATATTTAATTTTTCCTTGCGTTGCTACTTATTTTGCATTTGCAGGCGAAAGGTGGAAGAAAACGACGTGGTGGAAACTTAGCCGAAGACAAATGACGTACCAGCTTTTGATACCTCCGCGATGAAATCTGAAAGCATCATCTTCTATAATTGTATTTCCTTTACAAGCATTTCTGCTGTATTTCTTAGGAAATTTAGTGTTTGCTTACAGGTTGTAGACTCAGAATGGGATGACTTCGGTGATGAGTTGTATGCAATTCCTCCAACAAATAGAGTCGATGAAGACAGTAAGACTAAGGTCTTGATTGATCTCCCCACTATCAAATTGGTATCGGTAAGTTTCAATCTTTCTTCGCCTTTCGGAATGAACACTTTCACTTTTATTTTATTTTATTTTTTTTATTATTTACCCAATTCATCAGAGTTTTATCCTTACTATATCTAGGTTCGACCCGTATCCCATAACTGATTATAGTGGGTCCCAACAAAGATTTTTTACATATGTTAAAATTTAAACTAAAGACTTTATTTAAATAATATCAAGCTATTTACTATTCAGTTCAATCTCTTATTAATTTTACTTTTATATGATATTATTGATATTTTTCTTTGGTATGCAGACAAGGTCCTGAGGGTTTGGGCCTCAGTAGAGGTCTTGGAAGGGGCACTGGTGGAGGGATGGCTGGAAAACGTGGTTTTGGTGATTCACTCGGCTTATTTTTTAAATCTTGTCTTTAGTTGCCTCCTGTTTCTTTTATAACAAGAGGGGTAGGTACTTGTGGCATGAGGTTAAGGCTATGTTTAGCTTAATAGAGGAGAAAAAAGGGGAGAGATTTTAATAGAGGGAAAAGGAAGGAAAGGAAAGTGAGGGATTTTATTATTACCTTATTTGGATTAATATTAAAGAATGGGAGGGGAGAGATTTTCATATTACCTTGTTTAGTTTAAGAATGAAAGGGAGGGAAAATATTTTTATATAAATAAATTTACCTTATATTATTTTATAAAATATTTTAATAAAATATAATATAGGGATAACATTAACATATTAAAAAAATTATGGGTATATTAATATTATAAAATAATAATATCATATTTTTCCTCTAAATTCCCCCAAATTTAGAGGGGAGGTAAAGTTGGGGAGGGGAGGGAAAATTTTAAAAAAAAAATTCTTCCCCTCCTAAATGTTTTAGTGAGCCAAATAAGAGGAGGGGAGTAAAATCCCTCCCCTTCTCTCTCCCTCTTCCCAAACCTTTCATACCAAATGAAGCCTAAAGCAAGATCAATCTTACAATTATAAAGTAGTTTTTATATTATTAAGTTATAAGGTCATTAGTAGTTTAAAATGAGATGTTTACACTTGGACTTGCTTAGTTGGGCAGGGTAGCAGCCGAAAACACTTCCACAAGGTTATGTGTGTCACAGATGCCGTATGCCAGGTATGTTCTGAAAATGCTTCTATTTCGCTGTGCAAAAATGGTGGATAGTAATGTCAATGTGCTCAAAATACTTGCTTTTGCCTTGTTTAGGACATTTTATTCAGTACTTCCCTACAAACGGTGATCCCGACTATGACATTATAATTATAATATTTGTAATTATTATATATAATTATAAATATATTTATATTTATTCAATATTAATAATTATAAAATTTTAATTTTATTTAATTTATTAAATATTCTAAAAAATTTAAAAAACAACTTAAATAAATTAGGGATAAAATTGCCTATATAAAAATATTTTTTTCATTTTCTCTCATAAATTAAATAAAATAATATTAAAATTCCTTACTTCTTTTTTTCCTCTAATCAATCAAACAGATAATATTAAAATCATTCTTCTCCCTTTCTCTCATATCCCTTCCATTAAAATCTCTTCTCCTTCCCAACCAAACAGACGCTAAAAGGAAATCTGAGCACCACCTTGATCACGAATTGTGATTGTGATTACGACAACAATCGTTACCGTGATCACAACTTAAACTGCCACCGCCATGGCCACCGCCACTCCTAGTCCTCATCAAGAGCAATTTCTTAGGCCACTTAGACATGCCTTATGGGAGAGTAACTAGACATCAAAACCCCGTCCATTACATGAGTATCTAATAATGTTGATGTTTTTGAAAGTTGCTCAAAGATTACTATTCTAAAATAAGTGTGTTTTATTTTAGTATAAATTATACACTTTCTTCTAGCCTATAGTTTAAAAAATAATTATTCTAAAATATAAAAATTATTAAAATATATTTTATCTCTCCTAATAAAATATTTTATATATATAGCCTGATTTAAATTTATTATATTATATTTAAAAGACATAACTTTCTACTAATTATATTGAGTCTTATTAATAAAATAAAGTGTTTTGTGTTTAAGTATGATCATTATTATAATATTTTATTTTTTTAGAGATACCTTCTTACTTAAAAAGTTCAAACGCTGAATTGGAAAAAAGAATAATGAATATCCTAGACATTATTAAATATGAATTATGTTTTAGGACAAGAAAAATTTTAAAACAGAGTATATTTAAA
This sequence comes from Leucaena leucocephala, assembly GCA_037074615.1. Lineage (NCBI taxonomy): Eukaryota > Viridiplantae > Streptophyta > Magnoliopsida > Fabales > Fabaceae > Leucaena > Leucaena leucocephala. The sequence goes on from CM073570.1 coordinate 14,267,872, forward strand.
AAAATTTCTTGGCATTTGTATCTTGGAGTTATTATTACAATGTGTAATATAAAAATATGATGAAAAAAGTATAATATAAAATAAATATAAATTAACTTAATTACAGAAAAATAGTAAATTAATAGAAGTATAAATTTTATTTATATAGTCCATTTCTCGTGTTATCACTTGTCAGGGTAGGGGTATACATAATGCCCATAGCTAATCTGTCCGCTCGAACCTATAAAAAAAATGTCCAGTGTAACCCAAAAAATGTTGCTCAAAATGTATTTGGGTAGGATTAGGCCGGGTCAAGTGTCAAGCAGGGTAGGGCATTAGGCAAGATATGTTGCCTTGCCCATTTGGCTTAGTCCTATGTATATATATTTTATTTTTTTTCTTATAGTCTTATTTTTTTAACTTATTTTATTTATAATTTTACACATTTTACTTTATCTGACAATTTTTTTACTCATTTTTAAAGTATTGAACATAACTCTTATATTTATTTAGATAATAAAATTGCTCATGTACTTTACTTGCCAATCATTTGACTATTAGTGTTGTAATAATGCTATAAATATTCGATCCCTACATATTTCAATATTTTTTTATATATGCAATAGATTTTAAAATTTTAATTATTATCTTTTTGTTACTTTATTACTAGTGAGTTATATATATTATTTAACTCTTGAATATATAAATATGATATTATTTTATAAGTTAATGATTGAATTTTTTCTCACAATATGAGCAGGACATCACGATTTGGGCATTTCTAGTTCGCTCATGCCCAGCCTAAAATAGTTAGGGCTTTTACCTGGTAAAGTCTGGCATCGGGCTACAAAATACAACTCATATTTTTTTAAGTAAGGCCCCAAGTAGAGGGTTGCCCTGCCCATTAACACTCCTATCCAAGGGTAATTTCCATATACTTAATCAATAATTAATAGTTTTGTTTGGTACATGAAATTTTAATTAGGTTTAACACTAATCTCTCATTAAAACTAGGATACAGCCATATAGTTTAAAGATCACTTATAAGAGACTTACAATATATCTTACCAATGAGCTCTTACAACGTTAGTGAAAATTGAACTTATATCTTTTTAAAATACTAGCTCATTTTTTATCATATGTGTCAACTCTAATTTGACATCAATAATTTATTTTTTTGGTACAAGAGAAGGCTGATAAATCAATATTAAGAAAAAAACTAAAGTCAAAGAGAATTAGATATCAAACTATCAATCAGAACAAGAGGCTCCAAATTTGGAGGACAATTATATAATATTTATATAGCAGATAAACCCTCTTTAGTAAGTATATCTACTACCTTGTTGTGAGCTCTTGGTATATATTGGATCTTTATTTCCCAAGAACATTGTAGAAAGCTATGTACTTATACAACTAATAAATTGTATCTCTCCACATTTCTTTTAGACAGCATATTAACTATATTTTTAGAATCATATTCTTTTTTTTTTGGGTATACTAGAAACAGATTCAATAATTAATATTTTTTTTATATGATTCAATAATTAATAAGTGTTTGCTCCATAATTAATAAAAGACCTCCCCAAAATTTACACGGCCCAAACAATTTTCTAATACTGAGGCCCAAACTAACTTCGACCTATTTAGTATCGTCGTCTTCAAAACCCTAATTCTCATTTTGGAGTTTGAGCGTCGTTCATCCTCTTCTCCCATGGGTACGGCTTCCCGTCTCCCTTCTGTTCCTTTGTTTTACCTTTTTGTTGTACCAATCTATTGATTGTGAATGCGAAGGGCTGTTTATTTTCTCTACTACTTTGTTAATCCTTGTTGCTTTTGTCTCTGCTTGCGTGCTCCATATTTTCTTGTTCTACCCAACTTGATTCATGCTTTGATTTGTTTTTTATGGTGGTTTAAAATGCTGCGGTTTTTTTCATTATTGTAGTTCAGTTAAATCTAACTTCAAGTTCGCTTGTTTACATCCTTTGCCTTGTCGACATTGATTTTTTATCGAGAATTTTCTAGATTAAATTTTATTTTGTTGGATTTAACATTGCAAGCTGCATTTCGTTGGAGTATTTCTTAACATAGTTCAGGAGTTGATTTACTATGATTATTCATTGGATTTGAGATAAAATCTGTTTAGTAATATGTTTGAATTATGCATGCCACATGTTGCTGTGAATATGTAGAAAATGAAACTTTCTTCTTGAGATAGAATATCAGGAATGGTGAATCAGTAAACAACATCCAAGTCTTTCTTATAGTCGCTGTTGTAATTAATTCATATGAGCTTTGACCTGGGCAAGTTGATGTTTGATTATTGGGTTGGATGGGTTATTATTATATTGTTTGGATATTTTGTTATAAAATATGTGGTGACTCTGGTGGAAGTCGAACATATGTAATACTTGATTTTTCTTTTTCTGCTTTGGGTGGCTGTAGGTGCCTACAAGTATGTCTCAGAGCTTTGGCGCAAGAAACAGTCTGATGTTATGAAATTCCTGCAGAGGGTGAGGTGCTGGGAGTATCGTCAGCAACCTTCCATTGTCCGTCTGACTAGGCCTACTCGTCCAGACAAGGCTCGTCGCTTGGGCTACAAGGCTAAGCAGGTAATGAACAGTCTACTTTGTGGAAATGATTTGCAGTGGCTGTCTTATTATGATTATTCCTTGTCTGATGTCATTCTTGAATGAACATGTGGTTCATACATTACATGAGTGTTGAAAAATAATCTCAACCAATTTAACCAGACAAAGCAAGCTCAAATAGATTTCAAAAATCTATAACAAAATGGTCAAAATCAGCTTCTAGGATGTGTTCAACAAGTAGGCAGATTTGAGTTTTAGGAAATGCAATCATGATTTTCTTGTGGCAACCCTTCTATTTGCAGTTATTAGGAGCAATTCAGATGTTTCCAATCCGTTATTTAAGTAAATGTGTTTTCTATGATGTGAACCCTCAAGATTCTCATGAAACCATATAAATGTTGCACATGTTGCATAATCTTTTTGGGGGTATATCTTGATAAGATGCTGCTTCAGTGGCGCCTTGATGCATATGCAACAGTGCCTATGTACGATGATTGGATGCTTACTGAGACCAGCTATATCCAAGCTAACAGTCAGATCATCTGACCGAGTGAATATTCCTTATATTTTGCTCTTGTCTCGATCTGACACATCTTGTTAGGTTTCCTTGTATTTAAGGATTATTTAGTTCCGTCTTTTTTTTTTAACAATGGAAATGGTTTGCTTCTGTACTCTTTGCTTCAATTAATGCTCAAGATTACAATATTTGCAGGGTTATGTGGTTTACCGTGTTCGAGTTCGTAGGGGTGGCAGAAAGAGACCAGTTCCCAAAGGTATTGTCTATGGTAAGCCCACAAATCAAGGTGTTACCCAACTGAAATTCCAGAGGAGCAAGAGGTCAGTAGCCGAGGAGCGAGCAGGACGGAAGCTAGGTGGGCTTAGGGTCCTCAATTCTTATTGGGTGAATGAGGTCAGTTGATACTTCTGCTGACATTGAAACTTGGTTCTGAATGATTCCATAGTTCTAATGCTACAGTGCTGTTACAGGACTCCACATATAAATACTACGAGATAATCCTGGTGGATGTGGCTCACAATGCCATCAGAAATGACCCAAGGATCAACTGGCTCTGCAATCCTGTTCACAAACACAGGGAGCTGCGTGGTCTCACTTCTGCTGGGAAGAAATACAGAGGCCTCCGCGGCAGAGGACACCTCTACCACAAAGCTCGCCCATCCCGTAGGGCTACCTGGAAGAGAAACAACACCCTTTCCCTCCGTCGTTACCGATGATCTTACTGAAATTAGTTTGCGGCTTCATTTTTCCGGATATTTCATTCTAGACGTGGTAATTTTTATGGTTTGGAAATTTTCTTTCGTTGTGTTGGGTTGTATTGGTAAAATATACCTGAGGTGGGAATGTCCCAAGATACCAGTTTTATTTCAGATCAGTTGATATATACTGTATTTGGATAATATTTTGAAAATAGGCTTATAAAAAGAATTTTTGGACAGCTTATCGAAAAGGGTTTTTAGAAAAAAATTAATGAAAAAAAAAGTGGTTTTAAATAAATGAATATTTGGATAGTTATTTTTAGAAGTATTTTTATTATTAATAAATTATAAAAAATGATATATGTATTAAATGATGAGAGATAAAGTATAAGAGGAGAGAAGGTGTAAGAAAAAATAAGAGAGAGGATGTAAGAAAAAGTAAGGGTAATATAATAATTGGTTAGTTTATAAATTCTTATTGTTCTATAAATTATTTTAATTAATTTATATAAAATTTTAATTTTAAATTATAGCTTAATCTAAAAATATATTTAATTATGTATTTTAAAAAATAATAATTTTAAATTTTGGCCGAAAGGCTTTTAAAATTACGCTTTCTAATTAAACCAAAGAGGTCCATCATATTTGTTTTCCCGTTTTGCGTATCAGTTATCAGATTGGAAAATTTGATTTCCTTTCCTTTGAGATTAAGGAGTGAGTAATTACATGTCACGTAGGTGCACATTGTTCTTGGTTTCTGAATCAAGCATAACGTATGGATGGATGGATTTTTAATCTTTCTAAGACCGTATCTGGTCAATTTTCATGGTGTTTTATTGAAAACCTGAAAGCTCTTGAAACTTGTACTGCATTAGTTGGCTCCCACAATTATTTAACTAAAAACATGGGCTTTTGAAGAATGGAAAATGTTACTTTTAGTGACATGAAGCGGATGAAATTAGTAAATGGGCATTAGTTTCATTGTAGGTAAGAATGCCGGTTCCGGCAGAATTGTTGCACTTCAGAGTTAATATAAATAATAAAAAATAAATTTATATTTTATTTTTATAGCCATTGTGAAGTATATTTTAATAAATAATCTTATAAATTTCTTGTAAATATTTTAAATTATAGACTTATATTTTAGTTTTAGTAAGGGATTAGTATCGAATTTAACTAAAGTTTTTGTACCAAAAAAAATTGTTGTATTACATTTTCAATGTTACAAAAGTGAAAATAAATTAAGTGGAAATTTAGTGTAACACTAAAATGACAAGTTATATTTTTGTTCTACTAAGGAACCCAGATTTATGTATTATATTGCGGAGAATACTAATTAATTATTAATATATGAGTGTGTGTATATCTATCAAATCTTTATTCTTATCCATCGATCAAAGATAAACCCTAATTTTCTACTAAACCCTAATTTTCAGTCTCTCACTGGGTAAGCGAGCGTCGTCGCCGTCATTCACCTTCGTCCAATGGGTATGCCTTGTGTTCTCTCATGTTCGTTTGTTTTGTTTTCTTTTCGGGTCAGAAATTGCAGAGAAATGCTGGTCTTCTTTATTTGTTTTGTTCATTGGATATAGATGCCTACAAGTATGTATCAGAGAAAATTTCTTGTTCTCTGTAATGTGAAAACACAACCCCATATAGTAAACAATCCGAAATTTCATGAGAGAACAAAATCGGTTATCCTTTTCTAAAGAAAAAAAACTAGGACAAGGGAAGTTGATCAAGTAGTAGATATTTTTTGTTTTTTGGCTGTAAGTAGCAGTAGACATGTTTTTTTTATATAAAAAAATTTAGTCAATACATTTTTTTACTAAAATCAAAATATAACTCTAAAACTCATACAACATTTACATAGAACATGCACATTTTTTTTTTGCCCACTTAATTTATTGGAATTTTATCCCAATTATATTTGAATTCGATCCATGTCGTATAATTGACTATAGTAGGTGAGTCTCCTAATAATTTTTTTTGTATATATTAAAACTCAAATTTAAAATTTGTCTTAAATAATACTGAGCCATCGGAGAATATACACATGTTAACCTAATCCAAAGCACCACATGTTCATGTGAGTTTTTAGGTAAGTTGGAAACCTTGGACCTGTATAGTTCTATGTTTTAAGAAAGCATAGAAAAGAGGCGTTGGGCTACATATTTGGGCTGTATTTTGGGCCAGCTTTAATAATAATAATTTTTTTGATAAAATATTTTTTTAAAAAAATTAAACTCACAACTAATAATAATTATTAATCGAACATACACTCTCTAACATTCAGATAAAATAAAAAGGTATTAGTTAAGAATTGTTTGATTTGGTTTACTTTTGTAAGTTTAGCTAATATATATGATTTGAATTTTAAATTTTATGAGATTTATTGTTTTATTTTTGGATATTTTAAAATAGGTGAAAAAAATAAAATTTAGTAAGAGTCTCAAAGCTCACGTATTGGACTTGTGCCACTATGTTCAAGGGTTCGGCTTAAAAAATGAAAGAGTTTTAGTATTGGATAGGCTTTCCAATTCCAAGCCTCATAAGTCAAGCATGTCACTGGCTCCTTAGGTTCAGTCAGCCCTTTGATAACTCTATTATTAGTTTCAATCCTAATATTTAGTAGGAAAGAATTATAATTTTTATATACTTAAATTTATACTTAAAAAGTCACAGTATTTATGAATATATTGTAACTCTTATGTACTTAATTTTATACCTAAAGATAATAAATGGCTCGCTTTGTTTGATATTAGTATTGTCTAGAAGGAAAGAATACTTCACATATCCTTTGGATTGTTGGTGAACGCAATTTTTTTAAAAGTTTTTTATACTAAAAAACAATTCCACAATTTAGGATGGACAAGTAAAAAGAAAAATATAAGTGTTGGATAGATTTTAACTTTAACGCTCCCAATCTAATATAGATTAGTCTCAAGTTCAAAATAAATGAGAGATACTTCGACATCATCAACAGCTGACAGTAAAGATAAAGCTGAACCAAATGATCAAGGAGTCATCACAATCATTAATAATTAATTATATAAAAAAAACTAAGACATAACTTGAAGATTCGCATACGCAACCGAGTATGAACCTCAAGGATGGTTCTAGCGGAGGCCCTCAGCCTCTGAGCCTCCTCTTCCGTGAGGTGCCCATTGGTGACACCCAAGACGCCGCCTCTTCCGAGCTAAGCCGGCAAGCTCAAGAACACTGGTCCTCCATCGCCGCCGATGCCATGAAATCCGTTAGCGAGCACAGACACTGGGTGGATCTTCCTCTGATCTCTCAGAGTAGTTCGAGCCAAGCTAGCCACCGAGTACCCAATCGCCCAACATGTGTAGCCTTTCAGACGAATCACCTCATAAGCACCCTCCACCACTTGCTTGTGTATCTTCTCCAGCGTCTCCTTCTCGTACTCTATCTGTTGCTTCTCCAGAAAGCTCAGCACCTGAACCCCTCCGTTACTAATACTCGACCACAGAGCCATCGAATTGTCTCCATGTTCCCCAACTATATAAGCCTGCAAAAGTTTACATCTTTGAACGTTAAAGTACTGTAATAAGAATATAGTATATGTAAAAGATAAGTAATTATTGCCTGCACGTCCTGAAGCACTCTTATGCATGTTATCGTGTGTGTTATTACTGGAAAGGTTTATTGTATTGAATATGGCTTATAATGAAGCATATTTATAAGACATGTCGTTGGGATTAAGGACAGAAGTGAGAAATATCATGGAAGCTTCCGTAGAAAAGCTTTGCGACTTAGCGAGGGACTAAGGTAGATGATATATATATATATATATATATATATTCAACGTAGAATTAAACTAATCTGAGGGAAACAAAAGGGTTTTCAAATGAAATTAGTTGAACTTATTTGATGACTGCGATGACGTTTCATTAACGTGAAGCTTAATATGCTTAATTTCAACGAGATGGGTAAGCATAATAGAATTGAGAGAGCTTAGGTCGTCACGGTGATGGGGAAATTCATTAGATTTTGCTTCAAGAAAACACAAAACCAGAGAAATAGATGTGAAAGCGGATTCTTCCTGATATTGTTCAGAAAGTTCTTTTTCCTTCTTTTTGGAATATTGACCAATGCAGTTGTTACTTTTGTCCTACGACGACGAAATATATGCGAATCTGTGGTCTCTAGGCTGGTACGGTGCTTGTTTTGTTGATCGAAGACCTCTGTAGTCAAACATTCGTACAAAATGAACTTAGCCTTTTTCTTTTTCTTTTTCGGCTACAGCTTTCTAGAAAATTTAAGTATATATATCATGGGCCTTAAAAGAAAGCTGCTTTACATAAAATTTCAATTAAATACCTTCCCAGTTACACAAATTTGTAACATGGTTGCCATTATAGTAAATAGCTAATAAAGTCAATAAAATTTATTGAAATTTTGAAAATTTTAAATTATTTCTCTGGCATTCTCCTTTAAGTTTTTTTCCTTATCCTAAAATCTTATTCATAAAAAGTCTTATCCATTGTGTTTTGACCCAGGTGTTAACTGTTTAATGGTAATTTTAAATTCAGTCACTTGATTGTATAATAGCAAGCAAATTAGATAAATTAATTATACGGGTATTATTTATAAAAAAATATTTGATGGTTTCAAATTTCCATAGATTACCCCAAATGGCATACAAGACTATATATAAAAAGGTATCTTGAGAAAAATAATAAATACAACAGCAACAAGTCTTATCCCATTAAATGGGATCGATTACATGGATCTTACGACGCCATTGTATTCTATCAAAAACTAAATCCTTGGATATGTTGTTGACCAAGAGATCCCGCTCAATGACCTCATTGAGTGTTCTCTTTTATATTCCTCTACTCATTTTAACTAGAATCTATACTGTTTGATCCATCCTCTTCATCGGCTCATTCTTTAGCCTTCTTTGCACGTGTTTAAACCACCTAAGACAGTCATCTATCATTTTTTCTTCAATAGGTACCACTCCAACTCTTTTTCGTATTTGTTTATTATGAATATTATCTTTTCTTGTATGCCCACACATCCATCTCAACATCCTCATCTCAGCTACCCCAACTTTATGCTCTTACTATCCTTTTAAAGCCCAACATTAACTTTCATAAAGCATTGATAGTCTTATAGTAATGCGATAAAATTTTCTTTTTACTTTATCTGGTACTTTCCGATCACATATAACACCAGTAACATTTCTCTATTTAAACCACCCAACCTGAATTCTATGATTAACATCATCCAAAATTTTATTATCCTTCTGTATAATTGATCCAAAATATTTGAACATATCTATTTATGCAATAGCTTGATCTCCCAATCTGATCTCTAAATTACTTCTAACTTGCTTCTTATCAAAATTACAATGCATATATTTAGTCTTATTTTTATTCAGCCGAAAACCCTTCGACTCTAAAGTACTTCTCCATAACTCAAGTTTAAAATTAATCTCTTCTCTTGACTCTACTATAAGAACTATATCATCTGTAAAAAAATATGCACTTAAGGATTTTTTTTTCTTGACTATTTTCTATGTTTAAAAGCATAAGGAAGAAGTACAGACAATTCAAATATGTCAAACACCTTAAAATTCATATAAGAAAACTTTCTCAACAAATTAAATGTCTAATCGTTAAATTAACTTTTTATTATTTTTATTTATTATATTTTAAAAATTTACATTTATATAATATATATATAATCCATATATAGAAAATAGTATTATGGAGAATCATAATTAAAGCCAACTAAAATATTTAAATTTAGATTGCCTACACTTTCAACAAATTTTTAATCAGGCCACGATAATTAATGAGGTCTCTTTTCCTCTCCTGAAATAGAAATCCCTTTTTCACCACTTCAAGTCTCCACCCTTCTCACTGTCCCTCCAATCATCATTGCTCCATTATTTATATAATCATTACCCAGAAAATCCAGAAAATGAGTTAATATAACAAAAACCTAAAAACAAATTAAAATGGAAAATGGGTCACGGGTCACCATGAGGCTCTACCCATGAAAGTTCTTAAAATCAGAATCCTTCTCATTTTCTAGATTTTCTGGTACACTAATTTTTTCTTAAAATCCAAGCCTCCAATTCCAATATTTTAGTTAAAAACCTTCTCAGAGACGTTCTTATTGTTTTTCCATTTTAGTTAAGCTTCTATGTTCTTCTTTTTGTTAGGTTAACTCATTTTATGGATTTTCTGGGTATATGATTATAGTTTCTGGGTATAATGATTATATAAAAAATGGAGCAATATAATAATGATTGGAGGGAGAGTGAGAAGGGTGGGGAGAAAGAGGGATTCCTATATGAGGAGAGAGGAAATGGTTTAGAAAATATTTAAGGGCATTAAGGTCAATTTACAAAATTAAAAAAAAATCCCTGATTAGCCCTTATAACCTGATTAAGAATTTGTTAAAATTGTAAGCCTAAATCTGAATTTAATTATTTCATTTAGATTTAATAAGAATTCTCCCCTAATATTATTTACCTGCGCCACGATAATACCAATATTTTATTGCTTGTCTATCAAATTGCACGCAATACATATATATATATATATATATATATATATATATATATATGTTGTTTACATGTAGTCATATAAAAAATAGTTTAAGCTAAATTCTACCTAACTTCTCTAAACAACTCCATATCATGTACAAATAAACTCCTAATCTTTGAAGTTGTAGGAACAATCTCTTAAACTCTATATTTATATAAATAACTTTCTATGATTAGCTTTGTTCATTACTTATGACTTAAACCTTATACTTAATTTAAAGTGTGCAGGCTCCCTCTATTGTTTCTCTATTCAAATAAACATATGATATTTTGTTAATTATAAAGTGGAATCTTAACCGTTGATTTCAATGTTTATATAATTTTTTGTTGTTGTTTGAGACACATTGAAAAAAGAGACTTCGATCGATCATCATTAAAATCAATGACTAAGATTTCATTTTACAACAAAGCGGTGTCATTTTATTTAAATGAAGAAGCAATGGAGGGAACTAGCAATAAATAGGTCCCATTAATTACTATATTCAATATTAATGGATTCATGTAATCTCCTGTAACGTATATTCCTTTAATTCCCGAAAAGAAATTAAGATCCAGATTAAAGGACTAATTGTAGAAAATTTTCAATACATTTTATTATTTGGGAAAAAAATTAATGTGTCTCATCAGGACACACAGTACATGATCAAAATGATGATAGCTAGGCATAAATAATAAAGAAAAATCTGAAGAAAAAATAAATAACAAGAAGTACCCGAATCACAGGGCAACAAATAGAAAATTCATCAAATGCCCAACTCAGTTTGAACCTCAAGGATAGTTTTAGCAGAGTCCCTCAGCCTCTGAGCTTCTTCTTCATTGAGATGCACATTGGTGACGCCCAAGACGCCGCCTCTTCCAAGCTGAGCTGGCAAGCTTAAGAACACTTGTCCTCCATCGCCGATGCCATGAAATCCGTTAGCGAGCACAGAGACAGGGTGGATCTTCCTCTGATCTCTCAGAATGGTTCGAGCCAAGTTCGCAACCGAGTACCCTATGGCCCAACATGTGTAGCCTTTCAGACGAATCACCTCATAAGCACTCTCCACCACTTGCTTGTGTATCTTCTCCAGCGTCTCCTTCTCGTACTCTATCTGTTGCTTCTCCAGAAAGCTCAGCACCGGAACCCCTCCGATACTAATACTCGACCACAGAGCCACCGAACTGTCTCCATGTTCCCCAACTATGTAAGCCTGCACGTCTTGAGCATTGACGTCGAGATGATCGGCGATGAGGAATCTGAACCTGGAGGAGTCCAGATTGGTGCCGGATCCGATGACTCGGTTTGAGGGGAAGCCGGAAAGCTTCCATGCAATGTAGGTCAACACGTCAACAGGGTTGGAGACGATGAGCAGAACAGTGTTTGGGGAGTAACGAGCCAACGGAGGAATGATACTCTTAAATATGGCGAGGTTTCTCTGCAGCAGATTCAGCCTGGACTCGCCTTCATTTTGGCGAGCGCCGGCGGTGACGATACAGAGGTCGGATCCGACGGTGACGGAGTAATCAGTAGAAGCATGGATCTTGGTGCGAGGGAGAAAGGCGGCGGCGTGCTGTAAGTCGAGCATCTCTCCTCGGAGCTTGTCAGGCATGGTGTCAACGAGGACAAGCTCGTCGGTGATATCTTGTGTGAGAATGGTCTGGGCAATGGCCATGCCGACATTGCCGGCTCCGACGACGGTGATCTTGGTGTGTCTCTTGGTGGGAGAGGGAGGAGCAGTGTGAAGAATGGACTTGAAGAATGCTTGAGATAAGTCCAAGCCTCCTGGACCCAAGAAGGAACCTGAAGCACTCTTATGCATGGTGGGTAATGAGTTTTGTTTGAGAATAATGTAGGGTTGTGAAGGATTAATGCACGAAATGGCTTATTAAGGAGCATATTTATAGACATGTCTCTGCAACTGAGGACAAGAAATATAATTCAAAGGAAGCTTCCGTAGAAAAGGTTTGGGACTTTGTGTGGAGGTTAAGGAAGAGAGAGTCTTTCAACGGTAAAACTTTCTGACGGAGACAGATTTAAGGCTTGTCAAACACGGAAACGAGTCGAACTTTGACGTCCACGTTTCATCGTGTAAGAACAAACTGCATTCTTATTGAGGTTATTAGTGATTATATTATTATATTCTACTTTTGTTGCAAGTTTTTCTAAAAAGTGTAAAAATTTATTTTAATTTTAAATATAAAATCTCTAATCCATTTTATATAATCTTTTATTTAAAATATACTTATTAATTGCATATATTAAAGTGGCTCCTAATCAAATTTATTATAAATATCTTATTTAATTAATTTATTTAATATTAATAAATTAATTATTTAACTTTTATATTAAGAAGCAGAGTACTCCTTCCATCCCTTAAGATTCTTTTTTAAAATGACTTGTCCCCTTTTATAAGATCCTTTGTAGGTTTATCTTCACATTAAATACATTTTTAACTATTTTATCCTTAATTAATATACTCTCTCATTATCTTTTCTAATATATTCTAAATAGTTTTTCAAACAACGTAATTAAGTTAAAATGATCTTAATAATGGACATAGGAGTATAAAAATAGAATTGGGAAGATCAAAGTTTGTGTGGATTGGGAAAGCCCATGGGTTTTGCTTGAATAAGAGCAAAACCAGAGAAGAATTAATGTCAGTGGATTCTTCTGATATTGAATATTGATAAGTAAATCTTCTTTTCCTTCTTTTTGGTGTATTGACCAATGAATATATATATATATATATATATATATATATATATTATATATAAATTGTTACTTTTTGTGCAAAGTGGGACATATATATCTAGAAAACTGTGGTCTAAGTCGGTGTTTGTTTAATTGGAAGATTTCAAAAGTCAAATATTCTTTGTTTCGTGTGTTGCTTTTCAGCAATAGTAGGTGGGGATGTTATTCTTTGGATCTCAATTATTCTGACGTGGTAATAATGTTCTACATGACTGGATCCTCAAATTAATCTATGGTTCAGCAAGTCATGTGTTATAATAAATGTTTTTTCTAATTGCTTTTCTCCCCAAATGTGAACTTGCTTAATCTCTTTTTCTTGTTTTTTTTAATAAAAATGACGAAAATGAAGGCAAACTAGACTAATAACCGAAACCTAAACTCGTGCTACAATCTTTAAGCAAAACATCTACCAGAACAAAGCGAGCTATGAGTAACGACGTGAAAACTTGGCAATGTAAAGAGGTCATGCTTGTCAAGAAGGTCAGCCGTTTGAGCCAAAAAAGTGTTTATAAAACCCCGTTTGAGCTCAAATACGTCATCCACATAGCTAAGCTCCCAGCTTTTTTGTATTTTTCATCCAATAATCAGAAAAATAATTTTTTTAACTAAAGGTTATGTAAATAATGGGTTGGACAAAAAAAATTAATATCAATATAAAAATTAATATAAAGCTGATGAGGACAGCAAAATTGAGGCCTTGATTGACACTCCAGCCTTGGATTGGCAACGGTGAGTTTCCATCTTTCTTTGGCTCTCAAAAAATACCTCTACTTTTGCTTTTATGATATTGTTGATTTTTTCTTTTTGGGGTGTATAGACCAGGTTGTGATGGCTTTGTAGAGGTTTTGGAAGGGGCAGGGATGGACGAATGGCGGGTGGACGTGGTTATGTTAACTCTCTTAGCTTATGTTTTTATTTCTCCCCCTTTTAGCGGGCTACTGCTTTGAGTTCTGTGATGTTACTTATTCTTGCTGGTCTTTTGGCAGGGTTGCAACAGTAAACACCTCCACCAGGGTACGTGTCTCATAGATGCAAGGTGCCTGGTATGTATTAAAAGCATGCTTCTATTTTCTTCTACAAAATGGTTGGTAGCAATACCGATGTGCTTAGAATACTTACTTTCTCTTGTTCAGGGCGTTTTATTCAGCATTGCCCTACAAATGGTGATCCAAACTATGACCTTAAGAGAGTGAAGCCACCCACTGGAATTCCAAGATCCATGCTCATGGCAGCTTCCGATGGTTCTTATGCTTTACCAACTGATGATGTAGCTGTCCTTGAAGCCAAACGATTGAGTACCTTAACACTTGTCTATTATTTCATTCATTTGTAGGCATGAAACTAATTGCCTTCTTTTTTTCATTGAAGGGCTGCTTTTGAAAAAGAAATAAAAGGCTTACCAACAACACACCCTGTTAGTGATATACCACCTGAGCTCCGGTGCCCCTTGTGCAAGGATGTGATGAAAGATATGCTGTACTAAAGAGCAAGTGTTGTTTTCAAAAGTTTTTGTGACAAATGTAAGTTTTGATGTGCTTATACTGTCTGATTTTTGAAGTTGAGCATCTCGTTGATCAGCTGATCGATGCTAATTGTCATTTTAAAATTTCCTCCCAGGTATTAGGGATTACACTATCCCCAAATCCGTTTGCGTTTGTGGTGCAGCTAATATACTTGCAGATGATCTTTTACCAAATCAGACAACAAGAGACCTAATTAGTTACGATGTGACTCTCTTTATTGTTGGTCATTAACTTGTCTTTATTTACACTGTTCCCATGGTTTGGATTTTCATAGATATGGAGCTGCGGGGCTTATTTAAAAACGTGCTTGTTGGAAGCACTTTGAAAAATATTTTTCACATAATTCAATAAAAGTTTCTCTTAAATATTTATCTCGTATAAAATAAAATTACTTAAAATAAGCTAATTAATTTAAAATAAACTAATTAATTACACACAATAATAAAATTTTGGACTCACAGTGCTTTTCATATATGATTATTATTATTATTAGAATATTTCATTTTTAGAAATACCTTCTTACTTAAAAAAGTTCAAAGGATGAATTGGAAAAAGAATAATGAACATCCTAGACATTATTAAATACGAATTATATTTTAGGACAAGAAAATTTTTAAAACAGAGTATATTTAAATTTTTTCTTCGTATTTGTATCTTGGAGTTATTACTACAATGTATGATATAAAAATATGATGAAAAAAGTATAATATAAAATAAATATAAATTAACTTAATTACAGAAAAATCGTAAGCTAATAAAGGTATCAATTTTATTTATATGGTCCATTTCTCGTGTTGCCACTTGCCGGGGTAATTTTCAGATATTTAATCAATAATTAATTAATAATTGTTTGCTCAATATTTTTTTTGATTATCCACCTAATTTACTAAAATTTTACCCTAACTATATTTAGATCCGACCCGCATCGCGCATCTGGCTATAGTGGGCGAGTCTTCCAACGATACCGAGCTGCTTACTACTCGACCAACTCTTATTGATTGTTTGCTCAATAATTTTTTTTTATTGTTTACTCAATTCACCAGAATTTTACCCTGACTACATCTGAATCCAACAAGCATCGGGCACCTGGCTATGGTGGGTGAGTCTGCTAACAGAAATTTTCTATATATGCCAAGGCTCAAACTCAAGATCTCGTTTAAGCGATACTAAATCGCTTATTAATTGGACTAACCCAGTTGGTTGTTTTTTTTTAGTACAAAATTTTTTGGAAAGGGGTTGAGCTCACCTACGATCCAAGGGTAGGGCGAAGTTTCCCTTCCTCTTAAGCGATATTAATATCGAGCAGAGCGAGCCGTCTATTACCTTCAGTTGATTGTTTGCTAAATAATTAATAATTAATAATAGACCTCCCCAAAATGTACACGGCCCAAACAATTTTCTAAGACCGAGGCCCAAACTAACTTCGACCTATTTAGTATCCTTGTCTTCATTCTTCAATACCCTAATTCTCATTTTGCGGTTTGAGCGTCGTTGATCCCCTGCTCCGATGGGTACGGCTTCCCTTCTTCTTTCTGTTCCTTTGTTTTACCTTTTTGTTGTACCAATGCATTGATTGTGAATGCGAATGGATGTTTATTTTCTCTACTACTTTGTTAATCCTTATTGATTTCGTCTCTGGTTGCGCGCTCCCTATTTTCTTGTTCTACTTAACTTAATTCACGCTTTGATTTTTTTTTTTTTTTTTGTGGTGGTTTGAAAGGCTGCTGTTTGTTTCATTATTGTAGTTCAGTTAAATCTAACTTCAAGTTCGCTTGTTTACATCCTTTGCTTTGTCGACATTTATATTTTTATCGAGAATTTTCTAGATTGAATTTCGTTTTGTTGGATTTATCATTGCAAGCTGCATTTCGTAGGAGTATTTCTTAACATAGTTCAGAAATTGATTTACTATGACTATTCACTGGATTTGAGATAAAATCTGATTAGTAATATTTTTGTTTAAATTATGCATGCAACATATTGCTTTGAAAATCTAGAAAATGAAAACTTTTTTTTGAGATAGAATATCAGGAACTATGAAAATTTGGCACCTTCTTTTAAGATTTGGTGGAATTATGGATCAGAATGCAACATTCAAGTGTTTCCAAGACCTTGTTCTGGTACTTCCAACTAATCCAGAATCAAATAATATGAAAGATAAAAAATCTAATTATGATTATAGTGGGGAGAGTATTGATTTGAAAATTTATTGAATTTTTCTAATTACTAGCTTCGTTTTACAGTTGATTTGCTTGACTTTTTGTATCTCGAGATAAATTTTTCTTAGTAATGATTTGATTAAAATTGATATATGCAACTCATTCACTGAGAAATAGTAGAAAATGAAGCTTTGTTCTGGCGATGGAGTATCAGTAACTAATTTTTCACGTAATTTTACCATCCACATTTGCTATCAGTCCCATGTCTACTGTCCAACCAATGCAAACTTGGTGGTTGGAATACCTTTGATTCGAATGATGACGGAATGATGGATCAGTATACAACATCCAAGTCTTTCTTAGTCGCTGTTGTAATTAATTCATATGAGCTTTGACGTGGGAAAGTTGATGTTTGATTATTAGATTGGATGGGTTGTTATTATATCGTTTGGATATTTTGTTAAAAAATATGTGGTGACTCTGGTGGAAGTCAAACATATGTAATACTTGATTTTTCTTTTTCTCCTTTTGGTGGCTGTAGGTGCCTACAAGTATGTCTCAGAGCTTTGGCGCAAGAAACAGTCTGATGTTATGAAATTCCTGCAGAGGGTGAGGTGCTGGGAGTATCGTCAGCAACCTTCCATTGTACGTGTGACTAGGCCTACTCGCCCTGACAAGGCTCGTCGCTTGGGCTACAAGGCTAAGCAGGTAATGAACAGTCTACTTTGTGGAAATGATTTGCAGTGTCTGTCTTATTATGATTATTCCCTTGTCTGATGTCATTCTTGAGTGAACATGTGGTTCATACATTACACAAAGGGTTGAAATTTATGAGTGTTTAAAAATATTCTCAACCAATTTAACCACACAAAGAACACTCGAAAAGATTACAAAAATCTATAACAAAATGGTCAAAATCAACTTCTAGGACGTTTTCAACAAGTAGGCAGATTTGGCTTTTAGGATATTTGCTGCGATTAAATGCAATCATAATTTTCTTGTGGAAACCCTTTTATTTGCCAGTTATTAGGAGTAATTCAGATGTTTCTAATCCTTTATCTAAGTAAATGTTGTTTTTTCTTTATGTGACCCTCAAGATTCTCATGAAACCGTATAAATGTTGCACATGTTGCATAATCTTTTTGGGGTGTATTCTTGATAAGATGCTGCTTCAGTGGCGCCTTGATGCATATGCATCAGTGCATATGTACGATGATTGGATGCTTACTGAGAACAGCTATATCCAAGCTAACAGTCAGATCATCTGACCGAGTGAATATTCCTCTTATATTTTGCTTTTGTCTCGATCTGACACATCTTATTAGTGTTCCTTGTATTTAAGGATTATTTAGTTCTGTCTTTTATGTACTTTTTTTTTAACAAAGGAAATGGTTTGCTTCTGTACTCTTTGCGCCAATTAATGCTTAAAGATTACAATATTTGCAGGGTTATGTGGTTTACCGTGTTCGAGTTCGTAGGGGTGGCAGAAAGAGACCAGTTCCCAAAGGTATTGTATATGGTAAGCCCACAAATCAAGGTGTTACCCAACTGAAATTCCAGAGGAGCAAGAGGTCAGTAGCTGAGGAGCGAGCAGGACGGAAGCTAGGTGGCCTTAGGGTCCTCAATTCTTACTGGGTGAATGAGGTCAGTTGATGCTGCTTCTGACATTGAAACTTGGTTCTGAATGATTCCATATTTCTAATGCTACAGTGCTGTTACAGGACTCAACCTATAAATACTACGAGATTATCCTAGTGGATGTGGCTCACAATGCTATCAGAAATGACCCAAGAATTAACTGGCTCTGCAATCCTGTTCACAAACACAGGGAGCTGCGTGGTCTCACTTCTGCTGGCAAGAAATACAGAGGTCTCCGTGGCAGAGGACACCTCTACCACAAAGCTCGCCCATCCCGTAGGGCTACCTGGAAGAGAAACAACACCCTTTCCCTTCGTCGCTACCGCTGATCTTACTGGTGTTAGTTTGCGCTTCATTTTTCTGAATATGTTGTTGAGGACATGGTAGTTATCTA